>PVJL010002580.1:36984-189641 GCA_004026885.1 Lyroderma lyra | reverse complement strand
TAACAAGTGCTGGAGAGGATGTGGAGAAAAAGGAACTCTGGTACACTGCTGGTGGGAGTGCAAACTGGTACAACCACTGTGGAAGGCAGTGTGGAGGGTCCTCAGAAAATTGGGAATGGAGGTACCATTTGACCCAGCAATCCCCCTTCTGGGGATCTACCCAAAGAACTTGAAAACCTTTGTCCGCAAAGACTTATGTGCCCCAATGTTCATTGTAGCGCTGTTCACAGTGGCCAAAACATGGAAAAACCAAAGTGCCCTGCGACAGATGACTGGATAAAGAAGCTGTGGTACATTTACACAATGGAATATTACTCAGCTGTAAGAAAAGATGAAATATTGCCATTTGCAACAAAATGGATGGACCTGGAGATCATCATGCTTAGTGAAATAATCCAGACAGAAAAAACAAAGGACTGCATGATTTCACTCATATGCGGAATATAAAACTGAAAGCAAAGAAAAAAAGAAATGAACAAACAAATAACCCATGGACACAATCAATAGTTTAATGTTTATTTGGGGACGAGTGGGTTAGGGAGGGGAGAAAGGGGAGGGGATGGGAGAGGAGGGGGGGAAGCTAAATATAAGGTGATGGAAAGAGAAGTCACATTAGGTGGTAAACTTATTATACATCAAGTTGACAATGCACTGTAGAATTGTATGCCTGAAACCTATGTAATCCTTGCTAACAGATGTCACCCCAATAAGTCTAACAATAAAAACGAATTTTAAAAAAATTTAAAAAAAAATAAAAAGTGAAAAAAAAAAATGTAGCGAAGAAGCTGAGTGAAGCATTGAACTACCCTAGACAGCATTGCTATCACAGGTATGGCACTGTGGCTCCCGGTGCTCTCAGATTACAGAACCCCTGCTGCTCATGGAGTGGCGCCCTCACAGCTCATGCCATCAAACAGCCTGAAGCAGTTGCCACGGAAACGAATTATTGAAACACAGCCTGGGGTAAAACACTGCAGAAGACAGGCAGATTTGACAGCATTCTCCCTGACCAATGTGAACAACCTCAGCCTGCATTCCATCAGCTTCCCCAACATAACACAGGAAGTGTAGAAGCCTCAGCTGGCATTTTGTTGGTCTCCCCCTTCTTCTGAACCTTCCTCAACAAACTGCAGGAAGAGGAGAGACTGCAGACATTGCGCCCCACCTCCAATTGCTGGTGGTGATGGGAGATAGGCTTAAACACCTTCCTTCTCTTCCAAAACTTGCCCCCCTTCAACACCATCTAGTGTCTGCTCCATAGCAAGATACCACAAAAATACTAAAAGTAACCTCCTGGACTCTGCTGGAAATAAAACCCTCATGCTGAAGAAGAACACAACAGACAATATGAGTACCTTAGGATTTAAAGCTGGTCAGAAAAAAAAGGAGACTATACTTGCTTTTCTAGGGCACATGAAACATTCTCAAGGACAGCCCATATGCTGGGACACAAAAGTAGTCTCAGCAAATTCAAGAAAACTGAAATCATATTAAGTGTATTCTTTGACCACAAAGCTCTGAAATTGGAGATCAACTGTAAAAGAAAAGCAGAAAAAAAAAAACCACATATACATGGAGATTAAACAACATCTTATTAAAAAAATGACTGGATCAAAGAACAAAAGATGAGATTAAAAATATATAGAAACTAATGACAATGAAAATACAACATATGAAAATTATTAAGACACAATGAAAGTGGTAGTAAGAGGGAAATTTATATCATTACAAGCCTATCTTAAGAAACAAGAAAAGTCACAAGTAAATATCATAACATCCCATCTTAAAGAACTAGAAAAAGAAGAACAGAAAACACCCAAAAGCAGCAGAAGGAAATAAATAATAAAAATTAAAGTGGAGCTAAATGAAATGGAGAACAGAAAGACAATAGGAAAAATTAATGCTACGAAGAGCTTTTTCTTTGAGAAAGTCACCAAAATTGACAAACCCCTGGCTAGACTAACTAAAAAGTGAAAGTAAAAGACACAAATATCCAAAATTAGAAATGAAAGGGGAGAAATTACCACTGATATCATAGAAATACAAAGAATTATAAGAAAATATTGTGAAGGGCTTTATGCCACTCAATTTAACAACTTGGAAGAAATGGATAAGTTCCCAGTAACTTATAGGCTACCTAGACTGAATCGAGAACTGGAAAATTTAAATGGATGATCAATAGTAAAGAAATTGAAATGACTGTCTACAACCTCCATAGAGGCAACAGCCCTGAACCAGACAATTTCACCAATGAAGTTTACCAAGCATTCAAAGAAGAATTAATTCCTATCCTCCTCAGACTCTTCCAAAAAATAGAAGATGAGGCAATACTTCCTAAAATAGTCTAGAAGGCCAACATTATCTTAATACCAAAGCTTGGTAAAGACAACACAAGAAAAGAAAACTATAGACCAATATATCTGATGAACACAGATACAAAAATTCTAAACAAAATATTCACAAGTAGAATACAACAATGCATCAAAAAGATCATACATCATGATCAAGTGGGAATCATTCCAGGAACACAAGAATGGTTCAACATACAAAAATCAATCAATGTGATACACCACATAAACAAAATAAAAGATAAAGACCACATGATCATATCAAGTGATGCAAAAAATAAAAAAGCATTCAACAAGATGCATCATCCATTTATGATCACTGAATAAAATGGGTATAGAAGGAAAGTATCTAAACATAATAAAGGCTATATATGAGAAATCCTCAGCTAATGTCATACTGAATGGAGAAAAGCTGAAGCCCATTCCCCTAAAATCAAGAACAAGACAGGGATGCCCCGTCACTACTACTATTCAGTATAGTACTGGAAGTTCTAGCCAGAGCAATCAGGCAAAAAAAAAAAAAAAAGGATTAAATGGTATCCAAATTGGGAGGAAAGAGATCAAATTGTCACTATTTGCAGATGACATGATCTTTTATATAGAAAATTCCAAAGATTCTACCAGGAAACTATAAGAAACAATAAATGAATACAGTAAAGTCACAGGTTACAAAATCAAAGTACAAAAGTCAACAACATTCTTAAATACAAACAACGAATCCTCAGAAAAAGAAATGAGGGAGTCAATTCCTTTTGCTATCACAACAACAAAAAAAATGAAATATCTGGAAATTGACTTAACAAAGAACATTATGAACTTATACAAAGAAAATTAGAAAATGCTTTTGAAAGAAATTGAAGAGGACACAAAGAAATGGAAAGATATTCCCTGTTTATTGATAGGAAGAATTAACGGTGTTAAATGCCGTATTACTCAAAGCAATATATATATTTAATGCAATTTTCTTCAAAATCCCATAATCGTGCTTTCACAAAATAGATTTTAAAAAGTTATCAGATTTGTATGGAACCACAAAAGACCTTGAATTGCCAATGCAATCCTACGAAGGCTGGTGGTGTCACACTCTCCAAGTTTAATTTATAGTACAAAGCATCAATAATCAAAACAACTTGGTATTGGCAGAAAAAGAAGTACACAGATCAATGGAACAGAACTGAAAACCCAGAAATAAGTCTACAAATTTATGGACAAATAATTTTTGATAAAGGAGCAAAAAACATGCAATGGGGAAAAGATAGCCTTTTCAGTAGATGGTGCTGGGAAAACTGGCAAAACACATGAGAAAGAATGAATCTGAGTTGGGAACTCTCACCATATACTAAACTGAACTCAGAATGGATTAAAGACCTTCATATAAGATCTGAAACAATAAACTGTGTAAAAAAAATATTGGTACTTAAACTTATAGACCTGGAGCTCAAGAAAAACTTCATGAAACTGACCTCAAAGGCAAGGGAAGTAAATGTAAAAAATAAATGAATGGACTATATCAAACTAAAAAATGTATTCACAGCAAAAGAAACAATCAACAAAGCAGAAAGATAGCCAACTGAATCAGAGAAAATATTTGCAGACAACGCATCTAATAAGTCTAATACCTGAAACATATCAAGAACTAGTATGACTCAACAACAAAAAAAACAAACAACCCAATTAAAATGTGAGCAGAGGACCTAAAGAGACACTTTTTCCGTGAAGAAATGTAAATGGCCGCCAGACATATGAAAAAATATTCAACCTCATTAGCTATCAGGGAAATGCAAATCAAAACCACAATGAGATACCACCTCACACCTGTTAGAATGGCTATTATCAACAAGACAAGGAATAAAATCTGCTGAAGAGGATGTGGAGAAAAAGGAACTCACACACTGCTGGTGGGAATGCAAATTGGTACAACCATTATGAAAGACAGTGTGGAGGTTCCTCAGAAAATTGGGAGTAGAGTTACCATTTGACCCAGCAATCCCTCTTCTGGGTATCTACCCGAAAAACTTGAAAATCTTAGTTCACAAAGACATATGTACCCCAATGTTCATTGTAGTGCTGTTCACGGTGGCCAAGACATGGAAACAACCAAAGTGCCCTTTGATAGATGAGGATAAAGAAGCTGTGGTACATATACATGACTGGATATTACTCAGCTATAAGAAAAGACGAAATACTGCCATTTGCAACAAAATGAATGGACCTAGAGATCATCATTTTAAGTGAAAGAAGCCAGACAGAAAAAAACCAAGAACCATATGACTTCACTCATATGTAGAATATAAAACTGAAAACAGCAAAGAAACAAACAAACAAATGAACAAAACTCATGGACACAATCAATAGTTTAATGTTTATTTGGGGGCAAGTGGGGAGGAGGTGGGAGAAGAAGGAGGGGGCAGGAGATGAGGGTGGTTGAACCAAATATATGGTGATGGAGAGACAACCCACACTAGGTGGTAAACGTATAATGCAACAAATAGATGATGCACTGCAGAATTGCATACCTGGAACCTATGTAACTCTTGCTATCCAATGTCACCTCAGTAAGTCTAACAATAAAAAATATTTATATTAAAAAAAACTGTTAAGACACAGAAAAAATCTCAATAAATTTCAAGTACTAGAAACTCTGATATATTTTTTGTTTTACAAAATATTTATATTATTACATTTTTTAAAGAGAAATTTTATTTTTGATTTTTTGTTGACAATTAGTTTAAGGTGTACAGCATAATAGTTAGATATTTATATAATTTATTCAGTGATTCCTCTCAATTAATCTAAGATGCCACCCAGCACTATACATAATTGTTGCAACATTATTGACTACATTGCTATGCTATATTTTACATTCCTGTAACAATTTTGTAACTTCCAGATCGTATTTCTTCAGTGTCATATAGTTTTCTAAGTACAAGTATTTTATCTCTTTGGATAAATTTATTCCTAGAAGTACTTTTTATGCAATTGTAAATAGGATTGTTTTCATAATTTCTATTTTTGATAGTTCATTATTGGTATATAAAAATGCAACCAATTTTGTATTAATTTTGTATACTGCTACTTTACTGAATTTATCAGTTCTTATGGCTTTTTGGTGGAACCTTTAGCATTCTTTTTGTATAATATCATGTCACCTGCAAATAATGACAGTTTACTTCTTCCTTCTTGATTTAAATGTTTTATTTCTTTTTCTTGTCTGATTACCACAGCTAGTACTTCCAGTACTATGTTGAAAAAAAAAGAGGTAAATGTGGGCATCTTTGTCTTGTTTCCAATTAAGGAGAATGCTTTTAGCTTTTTCCCAGTGATTATGATATTAACTGTGGGTTTAATACTATGATCTTATTAATGTATTGCTAAATTCAGTTTGCTAATATTTTGTGAGAATTTTTGCTTCTATATTCATTAGGGATACAAGGCTATAATTTTCTTTATTTGTAATGTCTTTGATTTTGGAATCAGGGTAATAGTGGCCTTGTAAAATGAGCTTGGGGATTTTTCTCTTGAACTTTTTGGACTAATGTGAGAATAAGCAGTGTAAATTCTTTGAATACATGGTAAAATTTACCTGTGAATTTATCTGGTCCACTACTTTCATTTGTGGGTATTTCTTAGATTGTTGACATTTGTTAGCAATATTGGTCAGTTCAGATTTTCTGGGGATTTTGTTAGTTTGTTTGTTTATTTTTGTTCAGTCTGGAAGATTGCATGTTTGTAGGAACACATCCATTTATTTCAATTTGTTCAATTTTATTTGGCATACAATTGTTCATAATATTTTCTCACAATTCTATGTATTTCTGTGCTAGTTGTTATTTCACTTATATTATTTCCCCTTTTTTACATGATGAGTCTAGTTAAAAGTTTATAAATTTGATTTTTTCAAATAACCAGCTCTTGGATTTGTTGACCTTTTATATAGGGTTTTTAGACTCTATTTCACTTATTTCCTCTCTGATCTTTATTATTATTATTGTTGTTGTTGTTGTTATTTACTCACTTTGGGTTTTGTTTGCTGTTTTTTTCTTAGTTTTTCTAAGTGTATTTAAGATTTCTTTTACTCTATGTAGTCCTGAATTTCCTTCTTAGGACCACTTTTTCTGTGTCCTGTAGATTTGAAGTTATTGTGTTTTTATTTTTGTTTGTCTCAAGGTGTCTTCTGATTTCTTTCTTGATCATATTGTTGACCCATTTATTATTTAGTAACATGTTACTTAACCTCTATATGTTTGGGTGTTTTTCTGTTCTGTTCTTGTAATTGATTTCTAGTTTCATATCATTGTTATCAGAGAAGATGCTTGATATAAAATCAATATTCTTAAATTCATGGAGACTTGTTTTGTGGCCTAACATGTGGTCTGTCTTAGGAAATGTTCCATGTGTACTTGAAAAGAATGTATATTCTGCTGCTTTGGGGTGAAATGCTCTAAAAATATTAATTAAATCTATCTGACCTAGAGTGTCATTTAAGGTCACTCTTTCCTTGTTGATTTTCTGTCTGGAAGATTTGATTGCATTACTGTCTATCTCTTCTGTTTTGTAGGTCAATATTTGCTTTTTATATTTAGGTGCTCCTATGTTGAGTTTGTAAAGGTTTACAAGAGTTCTATCCTCCTGTTGGATCAATCATTTTATAGTTGTGTGATGTTCCTCCTTATTTCTAATCAAGGATCTTCTCTGACCATATTGGCATGAAACTAGAAATCAATTAAAAGAAAAAATGTGAAAATTTTTATTATAGTCTTTGTTTTAAAGTTATTTTTTCTGACATATATGCATTGCATCTCCAACTTTTTTGTTTTGTTCTGTCTTCATTTGCCTGAAATATCTTCTTTCATTCTTTACTTTCAGTCTGCATGTGTCTTTTGAACTAAAGTGCGTCTCTGGTACACAGCATATATATGGGTCTTGTTTTCTTGTTCACTCATCTACCCTATGTCTTCTGATTGGAGCATTTAATCCACTTATACTTAAAGTAATAGATGCACAGTTTTGTCATTTTATTATTCATCCTTATATCTCTCTGCTCCTCCTCCTCCTTCTTCATTTTTTTTAAAGAAGTCCCTTTAACCTTTTTTGTAATACTGGTTTGGTGGTGATGAATGCCTTTAACTTTTCTTGTCTAGGCAGCTCTTTATCTGTCTTTTGATTCCAAATGATAGCTTTGCCAAGTAGAATAATCTTGGTTTTAGGCCCTTCCTTTTCATTACTTTAAATATTTTGTGCCAATTACTCTTGCTTGCAATGTTTCTGTAAGAAATCAGCTCACAGTCTTATGAGAGCTGCCTTGTAGGTAACTCACTAGTTTCCTCTTGTGCATTTAGGATTCTCTGTTTATCTTTAACCTTTGCCAAGTTAGAGTGTGTCTTGGTATGGTCCTGTTTGAGTTCATCTTGTTTGGGGCTCTCTGTGCTCCTCAGAGTTGTATTTCTTTCTTTCTCTAGGTTAGAAAAATTTTCAGTCGCTATTTGTTCAAATAAGTTCTCAATCATTTTTTTTCTCTCTTCTCCTTCTGGTACCTTTATGATATGAGTGTTGTTATGTTTAATGTTGTCCCAGAGATCTCTTAAACTATCCTCATTATAAAAATAATTAATTAATTTGTTTTTTTCAAGTCAGTGTTTTCTGCTATGTTGTCTTCCAAATTGCTGATTTGATCCTATGCTTTATCTAGTGTGCTAGGGACTCCTAGTCAATTGTTCATTTCAGTTATTGTATTCTTTACTTTTGCCTGTTACATTTTTAGGTTTCTATGTGTTTTTTTTTAATGCTATCTCTTTACAAAGTTCTTACAAAGTTCCCTGAGAATCCTTATAACCATTGTTTTGAACTCTGTATCTTGTAGTTTGCTTGCTTTCATTTTTTTCTTTTTTCTGGAGTTTTCTCCTGTTTTTTTCACTTGGGACATATTGGGGGTTTTTTTCCCTCATTTTGGCTGCCTCTCAGTTTATTTCCATATATTAGGTACATATGCTATGTTTTCCAGTCTTGGCTTGGTGGTTTTATATAGTATGTGTCCTGCAGGGCCAAGTGACATAGTGTTTCCAGTTACCTGCATGTGATGCTCCAGGATTGTCTCTTGTGTGTGTGTTTTTGTGCCTTCCCATTATAATTGAAACTTGATTGCTGTTGGCACATCAATTGACCCTCATGCTGACTGGCTGTGGGGTGGAGGCTACATTCACAGCTCATGGGCTGCTGTGCATGATGCCATGAAGTGGGATTTTTCAGTGCTTCCAGTGACTGCTGAGGCCACCCTTTGAGTATACCACTTTTGGAGCTAATTGGATGGTGCTCTGCTGTATTCTGAAGCTGAACCCTATGTTGTTCTGGGGCCTCTTGGGAGGGCTTCTAGTGAAGACCCCGGCTACTCACTGCCTTTGACTAACCAGGAACTTCCTAGTAGGAGCTGCAAAGTGATTTGCTCTTGGCTGTTTCCAGTATTGAACCTGAAGGCACATGTGTGAGGCCACACTGTGAAACAAGGATGGCTGCCACCAGTCCAGAGCCTGGATGCCCCTGGCCCTGCTGCTGCCTACTGACTCCTATAAGTGTCAACCACTGATAGAACCTGGTGTGGTACACAAGTTGAATGAAGCAGGGTCTCAGTGAGTCCCCAGATAAAACAAGAGAATGGAGCAAGTAGAGTTCGCCAGGCAAATGTAGATTTAGATTTGGCTATATGAGGGAAGGCTCAACATGGGAGAGAGGGTGCATGCCCATGAGCTGCAGGTGAGAAAGGCTCCACTCAGGAAAAATGGCAACTGTCCCCTTAGTTTTCTCCCCGAAACCATACAACTCAGTCTCTCCCTATATGTCTCTGACACTTCCCAAGTCACTGTTCCTTCACCAGAGCTCAGGGTGAGTGGAAGTGAGTCTGTTTTTGTGTGGACCCTTTAAAAGGTTTTCCTCAGCCTTTTGTCCCACCTGGATGATTGGAATTCCTACTGTTTTTAACAGCCAGATGCTGTGGTGGCTCCTCTTCTAGGCACTGGTACTTGGGGCTGGGGAGCCTGGTGTTTGGCTGAAACCTATCACTCTCCTGGGTGAAACCTTTACAGCTAAAATATTTCTCCCAATTCTCAACTGCCACGTGCAAGGGTGGAGCTGCTCATTCTGCATCTCCACCCCCCATACCAGTCTCTACATGGCTTCTGCTTTATATCCACAGTTATAAAACTTCTGTTTATCTAGACTTTAGATGGTTCTCCATGTTGATTATTTTATAATTTTGTTGTTATTTTAATGTGATCACAGGAGGAGGCAAGCAGAGTATTTCTCTACTCATCCATCTTGGATCTCCGCTCTCAAAAAAATAAGTTTTGGTGCTGTCAACGCTGAGGCCTGGGTTCGATTCCCAGCCAGGGAACTACCCATATTAAAAGAAAAATTTTTTTACAGATACAAATGCTAAAGAAATTAAACACCAGCATACTTGCACTATTATAAAAAGTTAATTGAAGAGTTTTAGGGGGTAAGTAAAAAGATACTATGTCGGTGGCATAAATAGTGATTTTTAAATTAAATGAAAAAGAAAGAGGGAAACATAGATTTGTATTAAATCAGAAACTGGGAAGGATCTGAGATGTCACTCTACTTGCAATCATAAACTAAATTAGATAGCTAGATAGATGGTGATAGATAGATGATAATGATGATAGATGATAGATGATAGATAGATAGATAGATAGATAGATAGATAGATAGATAGATAATACAGGTACTAGCAGAAACTGTAGTCATCTGAGTCAGAGACCAGAGCTATCTCTAGTTGATCCTTCATGTCTACCACCCTGCAGGTGACATGAGAGAAAGCATATAAATAATTCTACCTGTTTGGTGGGGTCAAACTACAGGAAGCAGATAATGCAAATATGAAGCTGGGAGTTTAGAAAGGAGAAGGACAGCTGCTCTTTTCTCCCTTCCTGAAAAAGCATAGGATCTTTTGCTCCCTAATGAAAAGAAATTATCTTATGGGTAAGGAGGAGGATCCTGGTTTGTAATGTAATGTAAATGAAAGTCATAGGAGAAGATGAAAAAATAATCTTCTAAACTTACAACCCAGACTTCATACCCCTTTGAAATATCAACACTTAGGAAGATATGTCTCTACGTTCCCATGGAAGTTACTTTCAACATTTGTACACTAAAATGTGTACATCCAGTACACTAAAATGTAAGCATTTGACTGCAAGGGAGATAAAAGATTGTGTGTGTGTGTGTGTGTGTGTGTGTGTACTTTGAGGGTGGGTGGGTTTCTTTGTTTATTTTAATATGAATGGCAGTAATGTGTCCACCATGAAGAAAGTAAATAACTGCAAGTTTAAAAGCAATGTCCTGTTACACATAAACATTTCTGGGGAAATGAAAGAAAACTTACTGTAGTTTAACATAATTTCCATGGCTCAGGAGGCCAGGATTTTCTAGTAACACTAAAACATGCCAGGAAAATTTGACTTTCCACCATTAAAAGTAAAATAATGGAAAATGATATATCATGTTACCACCAACTAGTGATCTAGAAACAGCTGGATTGGCTTTTTTTTAGTACTATACAAAATGATTCCAGAGCAAAAAAAGAAATTATTAGGGATATAGAGACTTGTTTTATATGATAGAGGGATCACTTCATTTATAAGACATAACAATTGTAAACATTTAAATATATAACAGAATATTTTCAAAATGCACAAGGTAAAAACTGATAAAACTGCCAGGAGAAAGAAATAAAACTATAATTACAGTCAAAGATTTTCACATCATCTCTCAATAACCGATAAAATAAATATACAGAAAATCAAAAAGAATATGGAAGATTTGAACCACACTTTCAATAAAGTTTGTTTATTTGGTCTATAATAGGTATGTGTACATAAATATATATTTGTTCTTAAAACAACAGAGTATGTATTCAATACACAAGAGACATTTTAGGCCACTTAGAAAGACTCAATAATTTCAAAACATTCAAATCATAAAAAACAATATTGTAACCAAAATGAAACTAAAACTAAAATCAGTAATGGAAAGATCTCTGGAAATACTCAAATATTTTGAAACAACCATCAGAGTGGTACCACTGTTCTTGATTTTCTCTTTTTCTCCTACAAGGTTCTCATTTAAATGCTTTACCATTTCTGAGAGACGTAGTTCTTAATTATAGGAATTGCATTTTTTTTACAGGCAGACATATGATTAGAAAGTCCTCTTAAATTGATATACAACTCCTTTCCGTATTTTCAATTCTAGTAAAACTAATTATCCAATCTTTGCATCTGTGAAGAGAAATCTGTGTTCCAAAGCCTATTTGCATAAAAGTGGTCTCTGCTACTTCTAAGATACTAAGAATTGTATATTCAAGAAGTTTCAAACTCTGAAAACTTTCAGGACAATGTTTATTAGTCATATATTGTCAATACAGTTTCAGTTTCTTTCTCATATTGGTGTATAGGATTTGAAAATATTTATAGCAAGCTTGTTCAGTCCATGGCCTGTGAACTACATGCATCCCAGGAAGGACCCAACACAAATTTGTAAGCTTTGTTAAAACATTAAGAGATTGTTCTGCATTTTTTTAGCTCATCAGCTATCATTAGCATTTGTGTATTTAATATGTGGCCCAAGACAATTCTTCCTCTTCCTATATGGCCCAGGGAAATCAAAAGATTGGACCCCCTGAATTTTCACAGCATCTTGAGACTGCTGAGATGGTACTGAAGGATGTTCTTCTAGATTGCTGAAGTACTTGAGGTTTTCCAGGAAGATGTTCTTAAAGTTTGCATACATTAGCTGTGGTTCAGAGTTTCCATAGAGTCTATATTGCCATTAGATTAATATTATTTCAGCTCCATTTCCAGTGATTTTCCTGATATATAATGAATGTTTGATTATTTATTTTTTATTCCACCTGAAAGTCAGAGAGCGGAAAATATTTATTTAAATATCTATAGAAGATATCTGCTTTTCCAAGAAAAAAACGGGCTAAAGAATAAATATAAAGTGTTTTTTATCTGCTACATGAGAGAACAAGTAATCATTTTAGCAGAAAAAGGTGATATGTTGGATTGATTTTCTCTTCCTTTCTTCTTTCAAAAATATTTTTAGATCAAATTTGGAACAAAAATTTTCTACCTAATGAATCTTAACTACTATAAATTTCTATCCCAAATCACCACATTTTTCTCATTTCTTAAGTTGCCACAGGGATTTTTTAAAATTACCAAGTGATTTGAAAAGTGTTCTACCATACTGCATATGCAGATCATAGATATGCAGCTCCTCATGACTGAAAATTAATAGACTATCTTAATAACCCTTTGATTTTCCCTGTTGTTCAAGCAGCTGCCTCAGTCCCCAACAGCTATAATTAAACAGAGCAAGCTGTCCAGGAAGATAGCTGCTCTTGTTAATTCTGTAAACCACCATGTTGGTTATTCCTATTGTGCTCTGTATCTGGCACACAATCTTGAAAGCATTTTGCCAAAGGAAACTACCAGGGGATAAAATTCTAAACAAGTCACCTGTGGGATGAAGCTGAAGATGCTGAAATATACCATTATCATACTATTTTCAGTTTAGAAACAGGATGTCCTAGGGCAAATACGATAAAGAAATACTATTGTTTTTTTTTAAAATAAAACGTTTGGAAATGATGTTGTTATCTTCTGTAACTAAATTTCATAATAGATCAATTGGAAGTTACTTTTTTATAATACTGGGGATAGATGGTTTAAGTAGTTTGTTTCCTTTTAAAATATTATCACATAAATCAAATTCTCTTGTTTAGTGAACACCTTCTGTTCTTACATGTTCTCTCACCTATAGTCTATTCTAGTCAGGCATCTCCTCCGTATACAATATAGAAATAGCTGGACCCATTAGTGAGACCAATTTTATATGCATATTTCTTAAATATAGGAAAACACTATACATCACAATTACTATGTAAAATTTGTGCTTGGTTTGTGGTAGATGAATAGCAGTGGAAATCAGAAGAAAGCTAAATCTTTCTAACTAGGATAATTTCTAAGAATTTACACATTGTATATAAATAAATTTCTGAATTGAGTTTGCAATTATTGATTTTAAGATATCCTTATCTTTATGATCAAGGGATTCACAAATAAAATGAGAATTGTACAACTCACCTCTTTATGGGTACACATAGTTTTAAAATATAAAATTATTATTTTAATTTACATAGGTTAAGAATTAATCTCCATTGTCAATTTTCCTTCCATCCTTCATTCTCTGTGATATATAAACTCCCATGTGTTGACCAGTAGAGTGTCATTTAGTCTCTCTCTCTCTTCTTCTACTACAATAGTTTGCCATCCAACTATTAGTTAATTTCTGACTACATTTACTTTTGACTATCTTTAAAATCAAGAAAAATAAAGCAATTATTAGGTATAAGTATATGTTTCACATCTCTTGAAAGATAAGAAAAATCAGAAAATCTAAATATTTCTCTCCATCTGTGCAGAAGGTTTTTATGATTCCGATGAAAAATCAGAGCTCCTTTGCCTTGTCCCATTTTAGAGATGTCATTCTATAAAAAATGTATTATTAAGGACTTTCCATTAGAGGAGAAGAAAACTGGCCCTCTAAATGAAACAAATGTATCTCGTATATTTTCAATGGCTATGAAACTGAACAGAAAAATCAATTTTAATGGACATTTTCTGGGTATTTCCGTGTCCCTTTGGTTGTAAGAGCTGGAAAGAAACAGCAGACATAAAGTAACATGTAAATTCATTTTTCATAAATAATTTTAGAAATGATGCATAAACTTTATCTTTACTAAGATAAACACCTCCCATGAAATAATTTTTTACTATCTGATATCCTGAGTGTCCAAGCAATAGATTTATATGAGTAGTGAGTGGCTTATTAGTTATGTCAGTGTGTACTGTAATGGTTCTTAAGTATTCTGGATGAAAAAAAATTTTTAGATAACATTCTCCAGAGGAAAAAGTTATGTAGAAAACATTTAAAATTGTGTGCAAACAGCATTCATTTAAGTAAAACATTAAACATCTTACATTGCTCACAGTGACTTTTTGAACTAAACACCAAGAATGAAGACACTGTAATATTCAAAACCACAATCAGCCTAAGTGATTTACTTGCTTTTCTATATCTCCAAATGTGTTTCAATCTATTTTTTATCATTTAAAAAAAAATCTGCCCTTTCATTGTTTTAATTTACAATCATTGTTATGCTGTTAATCACTTAAAGTCACTTTTCACCTCATGGTAACCAGAAAGCAAAAACCTACAGTAGATACCAAGAAGATAAAGAGAAAGGAATTAGACTACCACTACAGAAAATCATCAATTCAAAATGAAAGGCAGCAAGGGAGAAAAGAAAGAAAAATAAAATTACAGAACAGCTGGAAAACAATAAATAAAATGTCATTAGTAAGTCTTATCTATCAAGAATTACTGTAAATATGTGGTTAAATTCTGCAATCAAGACATAGAATGGCTAAATGGATTAAAAAACAATACACAATTATTTGCTTCCAACATAAAAGTAAATTCAACTTCATGAACAAACATAGGTAACTTGAAAGATATAAAATCAACATAATAAATAAGTTGTGTGTTTATATGCTATGACACATCTAAAATAATTTTAATAAAAACTGTTCTTTTTACAATAAAATAAAAAACAATGAAATACTTAGAAATAAACTTGGTCAAGAAAGTGAAAGATCTATACAATGACAACTACAAAAATTTGGTGAAACTAATTAACGAAAACACTGGCAAATTAAATGATATTCCATGTCCACAGATCAGAAAAATAATTTTAAAATGTCAATATTACCCAAAACTAAGTGGAGATTCAATGCAGTTCTTATCAAAATTACAATGGCATTTTTTATACAAATGGAAAATAATTCTAAAATTTATATAGAAAAAAAGACCCTGAATAGCCAAAATAATCATAAGTAAGAACAACAAAGTAGGAGGCATTACACTACCTGATTTCAAACTATCTAATTAAGCTATAGTATTTAAAAGAGTATGGTACTTGCATAAAAGGACACATAGAGCAGTGGTATAGATCGAGATCCTACAAATAAACTCTCTATATACAGTCAACTAATGTTTGATAAAAGAGCAAAATATGCTCAATAGACAAAAGATAATGTCTTTAATATGTGGTAAAAATGGATATGTGCATACTAAAAGATAAATTAGATCCATATCTTATATCACTCATAAAATTTAACTTAAAATAGATTAAACTTAAGTGTAAGACCAGATACCATAAAACTCCTGGAAGAAAATGTAAGAGAAAACCTTCTTGACATTGATTTTGGCAATAATATTTGTTAGTTATGCCATCAAATGCACAAGCTACAAAAGCAAAAATAATTAAGGAGGACTACATCAAATAAAAAGTTCTGCACAGCAAAAGAAACAATCAACAAAATAAAAAGGCAACCTAAGAAGTAGAAAATATTTGCAAACAGTGTATATGATAAGGGATAATGTAAAAAATAAATAAGGAACTTGTATAATACAACTCAATAGCAAAAATTAGAAACAAAAACAGCAAAATGAAGAATCCAATTTAAAAATGGGCAGAGGGCTTGAAATAAATATTTGTTCAAAGAAGACATACAAATGGCCAACAATGCATGAAAAGATGTTCAATATTACTGTTCAGCGGGAAAATGCAAATCAAAACCACAATGAACTATCCCTTCATGACTACTAGAATCTTCAAAAAAAAATTACAATTGTTGGTGAGGATGTGGAGAAAAGGAAATCTCTGTGCACTGTTGGTGAAGATATCAATTGTTCAGCCACCATAGAAAACCATATGAAGTTTCCTTAAAAAATTGAAAGTAAAACTACCATACAATCCAACAATTCTACTACTAGGTATATAGTAAAAATAATAATAATAATAATAATAATAATAATAATAATAATAATAATCAGGGTCTCAAAGCAGTATCTGCACTTCTATGTTCACTAGAGCTTAATCCACAATAGCCATGATGTGGAAACAAACTAAGTGTTCATCTATGGATAAATGGGTAAAGATGTGGTACATATATACAATGGAGCCTCATTCAGTCATGATAAGTGAGGAAATCCTGCCATTTGCAACCGGATGGGTAGATCTTGAGGTTATTATGCTAGAGGAAATGACTCAGACAGGGGAACACAAATACTATGTGATTTAACTCATATTTGAGATCTTAAAAAAAGAGCCAAAGTAACAGTAACAGAGAGTAGAATCATGGTTACCAGAGGTTGTGGGGTAAGGGAAATGGGAAGATGTTGGTCAAAATGTACACATTTCCAGTTATAAGATGAATAAATTCTACTGATCCAGTGTACAGCATGGTAACTATAGTTAACAATACTTTATTTTATACTTGAAATTTGCTAAGAGCAAAGATCTTAGAAGTTCTTTAGATGTTCTCACCACACAAAAAATTGCAATGGTGATAAATGCTAACTAAATTTTAGTGGTAATCATTTCACAAAATATAATGGTGTCTAATCATCATATAGTACACCTTAATTTTATGCAGTGTTATATGTCATTTATATCTCAATAAAGCTGGAAAAATACAACTGAATTTTATTTACTTGTATAAAGGCAAAAAAGGACCACAATTAAAAAGATGAAAAAAATCTACACCATGCCCGCAATCAACAGGAAGAATGTTTTGATAGTTATGTATACAAGACAAACAAAATTTTATGTAAAAAAGTTATTAGTTGAGGTAAACAGCCAATTCATAGGGATGAAGGGTTGGTACAATAGAATATATAATAATTGAAAATCTGTATAGAAAATAAAGTGGCTTAAATATGGATAGTAAAATAGAAATACTTATATAAATTTAGTGTGAGATTTAATACACATTTTTAATAAATAATAGAATAAGTAAATAAAGTTCCTGAGAAGATTTTGAAAATTTGAACATTATAACAATTTGATCTAATTACACTGCACTTGAAATGCAGAATGCAAAATATGCATTCTTTTCAAATGCACAACATCTACTTGAGTTGATTTGAAAATAAAAAATCAACAAAAAATTGATTTGAGTTGTAATTTTTTATTTACTTTAACCACAGGGTGTGGTAATAGTAATAGATGCCCTACGGTATGTCCTATACCATAGTTATACCTCTTTTACCTCCATTTTCAAGTAACAGTGCAATCTCTCCTAATAATTATGATCCATCAGCTGAAGTAGCAAAGAAGATAGACCACGTGAGGACACAGCAAGAAGGCAGTCACCTATAAGCCCAAGAGAAAGGTCTCAGAAGAAACCATACCTGTTGATATCTTGATCTTGAACAGAATTCTAACTTCCAGAAGTATGAGAAAAGGGATTTCTGTTGTTTAAGGCTCTTAGTCTCAAGTATTTTATTATGGCAGTCCTAGAAAAAAAATACAGATTTTGGCACAAGCTCTAATGAAAATAGTAGACAACATGTAAAAATTGATGATTAATATAAGCAGAGTAGTGTAACTTTAAAGAAAGAATCAAAGAAATGCTTAAAATAAAAAAATAGCCTACAGAAATGAAGAATTCCTTTAACTGGCTGGTTCATCAGTAGACTAGAAAACAGAATTATTAGGATAGAATATATGTCAATAGAAACTTCCAAAAAACTGAAATAAGAAAAAAATGAATAAAAAATGTAACAGACTATTCTAGAACTGTGACACAATACAGAAGGCAAAATATATAGATAATGGGAATATCAAAAGAAGAAAAATAAGTAAATGAAGTACAAAATATATTTAAATAATGATACTTGAGGAAATTTCAAAATTAATGAGAGACACCAAACCCAGAGCAGAAAGGTCAGAGAAATTGAGCAAAATAAATACCAAAGTCCTGCATCTTGGAATATCATATCAAAACTGCAGAAAACCACCAGAGTTCCCTGCTGGTATAGTGGTTTAAGGCTTCGCTGCTGTCAACGCTGCGGCCTGGGTTCATTTCCCAGTCAGGGAACTACCCACATTCAAAAAAAAAAAAAAAAATCCAAGCAACCAAACAAACAAAAAACCTGCAGAAAACCAAGCACAAAGAAAGAATCTTTAAAGTCAAATAGGTCAAGAACAAAAGCCTTTTATCTTTGCTGAAATAATGTAAGTATCTACAAGATGTCAAAAGGACATAGGAGCCAACTGAAAGAGTTTTCAAAGACCCAAGCTAAAATAATTTGAGCAATAAAAAATGTTTAGTAGCATTAGATTATAATGCAAAGTATAAAATAAATATCCGTAAGCTCATATCAATGTAAGTAAGTGGGAGAAAATTGACAAATCTTCTGTGCAGAAGAATCACAAGCATTAATAATTTATATGAATACTCTTTCCTCAAGGGGGTAAAACATAATTTTCTACTCATGCATAGACTGCTTATAGTGACTTCATTTAAAAGACTATAGTATGGAAAGGGGGACAGAAAGAGAATACAGTATACTCCATTAATCAGAACTCAAGCAACCTACTCTCAAGCAACTGGCAAAAATTTGAAGAAATAATAATTTAAATAAAAATTGAAATAAAATCCATTTCTAGCAGAAATGTAAGTTTAAACTTGGCTCATTACATGTATGTGTTTGTTTTCTAAGTTACTTGAAGTTAAAAAATTATGTTAGTGAAGTTCAACTTGAAAAGTTTATTGACTTCCTTCCATTTAACTAAAATTGAACACTGCATTCACAAAGCTGTTTTTATAATAAAACTGTGTAACATTAAGTTGCTTGCCTCTATTTGTCTTAATTTTATTAATTACGGTATTTTAATGTTAATATAAAGGCAATACAGGCTTTATGGTATAGTATAGTATGGGGTATAGTATTAGTTAGACTTATCTTTAATAGTAATTCTCAAGCAACCAACATCTATCAATCCCCATGCATACTGGTTAACTGAGAGTCTACTCTAATTTTATACAGAGGTAGCCTGACACAGACACTATCCCAGTTAGGTCATCAAGGTTAACATCGATAATAATGCAATAAAAAAAGACATTTTATCTTTGTATCCTCTTCCCCAAACCCCACACACCACCAGTGTAATCACACACACACACAAAAAATCAGATAAATTTTAATTGAAAAATCTCCTATAAAACACTTAACCAGTATTCTTAAAAAATGGTTTTATATATATATATATATATATATATATATATATCAACGTCAAGGAATGTTTGAAAATTGTCACAGCCAGTGGGAGAATAATAAAATATGACATTGAAATGTAATATAGTGTCTTGGATGAGATCTTAGAAGAGAAAGATGACATTAGGTAAAAGCTAATGATATCTGAAAAACCTATGGACTTATTTAATAATATTTTTATATATTATTAATTTGAAAAAAATTGTGCATGATTGTTTAAGGAAAAAAAGTGCCATGAAATAAATAAAAATATAGCATAACTATAAATGTTTTAAACATTTAAAGAATAAGAAGATATTATTTATGACTGCGTGTGAATAAATATTTCAATTTGGATGAAATCAACAAATTTTTTAAATGATAAACTAATCAGAACCTGAGCAAAAAGACATAGAAATTTTGATTCTATTAAAGAGATTAAATCAGTTATTAAAACATAACATTCAAGAAAAATTCCAGGTTCTTAAAATCCCCACATGGAAGAATAATAAGGAAATAGTTGGGTTAGGTAAATTCTAAAATATTTCCACTAACATGTTTTCTATGTGTTAAAGGCTGCTTTGAACTAATAGAGTAATAACACATCATTAATTACCTACTCATGTCTTAGTTTCAAAGTACAAACACTCCAACACATTTGTACCAAAGGAATAAACTAACAAACATCTACTGAATCATCACTGGTTGGTAAAATTAGGAGCTGCCAAAAAAACAAATAAGAATAGATGTAATTAAAGTTATGTCTTCAACTCATTAGCAAAGAAATCTCTCTCTTCCTCTCCTAACCTAGCTTTATTCTAAGATACTAGGAATCATATCTTTCTTTAGCTGTGAATATTAAACAGAAATGTTATATACACTATTTATGTCTTTGGTGTTGAGTCATCTTTAAAATTTAAGAGAGTTCAGAAAGTTTGAAAACATTTTTCAAATAGGAAATCATATGCACGCACTTTGAATAGTTGTGATATATTTCAGAATCATTCATGAGATTGAAAAAACAACAAAAAGAAGAAGAAAAACAGTTCTAAGCAATAAAAATCTGAAAAGGTCATTGAAGAGCCATAGGATTTAGAGAAACAAGGCATTAATGCCAGTAAATCCATTTAATTAAATCAGTGTGCACATGCACTCTCTTTTTAATTTGTATAACTGAAGAGATATTCCTAATCAGAAGGACAAATAAACGCTCATATGTGGGATATAAAACTGAAAGGAACAAAGGAACAAAACAAACAAACAAAAACTCATAAAAACAGACAACAGTTTCGGGGTTACCGGAGTGTGAGGGGGAGGCAGGTAGTAGAGGAAGGAGGGGGGCAAAATATATGGTCCTGAAAGCAGAACTGACTCTGTGTGGTGAACACACAATGCAAAATATAGATGATGTATTATAAAATTTTACACTTGAAACCTATATAATTTTACTAACAATGCAGAGTGTTAACATGAAATTCATTGGTGGTAGATAAAGGCGGTGGGTAAAAGCAGGGAAATCTGGAATTGGATAAAAAGTAAATTGAAGAGACAGATACTTCCTTTACATTGTTGGATACAGGATAGTTAATAATTAGCATTTTACAACACATAGAGATGATAATCAAGGAACAAGAATAATAATAAGGAATGTTTTTAGTGTACTGTTCGGGTGCTCTGGGTTATGCCTTGAGCAGTCCTGAAAACAAAGAATTACTCTGACATTCCAAAGATATGTTATCTTAGATACAAAAAGACAATAAATAGGCTCACTTAAGGTAAAGGTTGATCTTTGTCCAGGAAGCTACAGGCCAAAAATGCGATTACCTGCCATGCTCTCTTATAGTTAGAAAATTTTATGTTCAGACCATCCTACGAGGTCCGACAGTCGAATTCATGAAGTCATCCTAGAAAAAGTGCTACATATCTCATTGCTGAGTATCACTATGGTCACCTTTGTGTACTCTCTTGGGGAAGCTCTGCACTAGTGCTAGCACTTAGACCACCCTTCAAGCAATTTTGGAACTCTTTTTCCAGAATGGCCATCAGAGCTGTTGTCATATGATCCTTGATGTCCTAAATGTCATCAAAATGTCTTACATTTAGTATTTCTTTTATCTCTGGGTAAAGAAAAATGTCATTGGGGGTCAGATCAGGTGCATAGGAAGGGTGTTCCAACATAGCTATTTGCTTACTGGCTGAAAACTCCCTCACAGACAGTGCAGTGTGAGGTGCACTGTCTTGATGCAAGAGCCATGAGTTGTTGGTGAAAAGTTCAGGTCATTTTTCTCTAACTTTTTCATGCAGCCTTTCCAAATAGTAAAGGATTCCAAATAGTAAACTCGATTGACTGTCTGTCTAGATGGTACAAATTCATAATGAACAATCCCTTTGATATCAGGAAATGTTAGCAATGCCATTTTGACTCTTGATTTGGAGTGATGGAAATTTTTTGGTGGTGGAGAATTGCCTCACTTCCATTGTATACTTTCAGTTTATGACAGGGTTGTATTTGTATACACATGTTTCAGCACCAGTGATAACATGGCCCAAAATATC
Source organism: Lyroderma lyra (assembly GCA_004026885.1). Taxonomy (NCBI): domain Eukaryota; kingdom Metazoa; phylum Chordata; class Mammalia; order Chiroptera; family Megadermatidae; genus Lyroderma; species Lyroderma lyra. The sequence goes on along the minus strand of PVJL010002580.1, from coordinate 167,553 downwards.
ATCTTGCCTTTCTAAAAGGTCTTGGGAAACTTTGCCTTTTCTTTTTGCTTTTGTTCATCAGTGAGCTCCTCTGGTACCATGTTTGCACACACCTTTCTCATGCCAAGATTTTCAGTTAAGATTTCTTTTTCTTCCCAATATTTATTTGGTGTGCTATGCTTTTCACAGTCAACCAATGATTTTGATGCACAATTTGATGAATTTTTGCAATGTTTGTGTCAGGTCTGCTCATTACTCGCTGCCCTGACCTCTCTTCAGATCAGCAACACTTTCTCTCTCCTCAAAAAAATGTTTAATCCAATTGTACATTGCCATTTTCATCATGGCATTAGCCCCATAAACTTGAATTAACATGTGCCTGATTCCGCTTTTACTCTTTCCAAGTTTATCAAGAAATTTAATGTTTGCTCATTACTCTAATTCAAGCTCTGATAGTCTCATGATGGCACACACACAAAAAAAACACACAACAATAATGAACACCACTCAGCAAGACACTGCCACACATCAACACAAACACACCTGTGAGACACATATATGCCAAGGTTATGAAACCCTACCAAGTTGTTCATATAGTGCTACCAAAGTAAGCACACAGTGGCAAGTTCATGAACTTAATTATCAATATTTATATGTGGTTAACTCAGGTCTCTGAGTTTGCAGAGCTTGTCATGCTGGTCTCTCTGAGCTTATCAGGTTTAGAATGTGGCCCCCTTTTATCTACAATAGTTTTAAAAACTTAAGGTGTTCCTGCACATAATATTCTATTGCTTCACAAGTCATGTAAGAAATATATCCACCGAATTGTTCTCTTCTATCTGTTGCACTATTATTTGATAGAGATGAGCTGAAACATCGGGTGACAGTGACAAGCTTTATTGGGGACAAGCTGCCAGGCTGCCTCACAATGGGAGAGCAGCAGCTCTGGCCGTTGGGAGTGAAGTCATATAGGTAAAGGGGTTGCTAGGCACAATGCAGAGGGAGGAATATGTGGTCACTATTGATTGGTCAGACATAGGTTTCAATTTACCTGGCTAAGGTACGGGCTAGGTGGTCACTACTGATTGGTCAGGCATAGGTTCCAATACCTGGCTAAGGTAAGGGCTAGGGCAGGTTTCAGTCTCCCGAGCCAAGTTATTGTTTCCCGGGCTAAGGTGTTGGTTTCCCAGGCTGTGCTGAGTTAGGTAGGGTGAGGGGAGGGGGGGAGAGGATGGCGGAGCAGGAGCCATTCTACATTGAATCTATCATTATTGTCATATAATTTACTTTTACAAATGCTCTGATCTCATAGTACATTGTTACCATTTAAATTACACAATTAATTATCTTTTAAGCTAATTATATTTGGGAAAAAGGAAGTCTTTAAATTGACATTCATTTCAGTTATGTTAAAATACTTTTTATATATTTAAGTTTCTATATGGTATCATATTTTTTGTGCATGGAGAACTTCCTTAAACATTTCGCATACTACCTGTCTGCTAATGATTTCATTTTTTGAAAGATGTTTTCACTGGATATAGGAATTTGGGTTCACAGTGTACTATTTCAGTACCTTATTTTTTTTTTCTTTTTTTGTTGTTGTTAGACTTATTGGGGTGATATTTGTTAGCAAGAATTACAAAGGTCCCAGGCGTACAATTCTACAGTGCATTGTGAACTTGTTGTATAATAAGTTCACCACCCAGTGTGTGTTCTCTTTCCATCACCTTATATTTAGCTTCCCCTCCTCTTCTCCCACCTATTTCAGTACCTTAATGTTATCTCAATGATACCTGGCTTATATACTTTCAGATGAGAAGTTTGCCCCAATCCTTTTCTTTGTTCTTACACAGGTCATATGCTTTTTCTCTAGCTACCTTCAAGATTATCCTGTTTCCCCTACAGGAGTTTTGAATATGTTATATGTGGATTTATTTTGTTTGTTTGGGTTTTCTTTGCCTGTATGTTGGGTACTTTTCCTGCTTTTTGTTCTCTGAGCTTCCTACAGCTGTGTTTTAAATGCATTTCATTATATTTGGTAAATCTTCTACATCTCTCTAAATAGTTTTCTTCCCTTTTATTTCTCTCTTCTCCTTCTGACATTCCAATGATATATATGATAGACTCTTTGATGTTTTCCTACAGGTTTTGGATGCTGTTTCTTTTTCCCAATTTTTTGTTTTTCATTTTCTGTGTGTGTGTGTGTGTGTTAGTTTTAGTAATTTCTATTGACCTATCAACGAATTTACTGATTTATTTTTCTCACGGAGTCTTCTAATGAATTCACAGAAGCCATTCTTCACCTCTATTATGATTTTTCTCCATTGACTCATATTATTTCCAACTTGCTGTAGGAACTTTTCATTTGTTCATTAACACTTCTCCACTTTAGAAATTAATCATTCTAGTCAGGAACTGAGCTCTTTGAATTTTGTTTTTGATACATTTAGGTTAGCATACTGCAAGTTTCAAATTTCTATACTATAACTTTATGCTTGGGTGAGATTGGATTGCCAGACAAGTTGTTCTTCGGAATGTAGATGTTCCTGTTCTACACTCAATTTTTGCTCTTCCCTGTAAGTTTGCACCTGGTGATGGGGGTAAAGGGTGAAGACAATGTCTCTCCATACTTTTATTATTCCCAGAGCAGTTGGTGGCTGTTACTTATTCAGTGTTTCTGAGCCTTGTGTTGTGGGCAGAATATTTTCTGTTGTTTTGGCCCAGTCTCAGTTTTCAAAAAGTTCCTGTATTGCTGATATCTGAGAGTTGAGTGTATGTGTGGTTGTGACAGCCAGGGAGGGGAGATTCTATTTTATCTAACTACTTTACTCCTCTGGGAAAGACTTCTAATAGTTTTGGTACAGGAGAATTTCCTGTCCTTCATAGAGAGATAGAGATGTATTACAAGTGAATGTTTTGCTTTGTTTTGTTTTTTCCTTCTCCCGGCTGCAACTGACCTTCATCTTTGACTTCTTGCTAACTGGATTTGCTGTCCTTCCACTGGCAGCCTAATTCCTTTCTTTAATAGTTTTCACCACCAAGGGGGATTTTCTCATTTCTGGGCTGCCCTCAATCTTTTGTATAAGTATCCAGCAGTATTCCATGTACAGATGACTACACTTCCCCTACTTCGCCTAGGTCACACCCAGATTTTAGCAATTCATTAAAGTTTAGGTGAATTTTTCTTCTCTCTCTCTCTCTCTCTCTCTCTCTCTCTCTGTCTCTCTTTTTGCTTGGCATTCAATATCTTTGTTTTCTCACATGTGAGCCATCATTGTTTTCTTCATTCTCTCTCATTAGACATACCTTTCTTTCTAGTAACCTCAACTCTCTGAGAGTGTTAAGAAAAGTTCTAATTTTGTAGATTATACAGCATTTTCATTGTGACAGAAGCATACTAAAATTCTATCTGGCATTCTACATCCTAGGCAGAAGTGAAAAGTTATTTTAATTATTTTTAAATTGAAATAAATATTCATAACATAAAATTTATTATCCTAACAATTTTTACCTTTTTCATTATTTTTAACTTGGCTTTAATTGTAGTGTGGATCCAATGTTTCCAACTTCTGTTCTCAATTTGTATTATATTTGTAATATAATTTTATATTATATATAAAATTATAACATTTTTCAACTTATCACTTTTGTCTTCTATAAATTATTACAAGTGGATGTACTTCTGGGTCTTTAGCTTTGTTTTTTTCTTTAAACTTAAGATGTATTTATAATTTATTTTATAGTTTAAATCACACCATAATAAACATCTATTTTTATGTGATGCTTTGAATTACTGCCAGAAAAGCATGCTAAAAGTGAGAGTGATAATGCCTAGGGTAAAAATGCCTATATTTAATGAGAAATATTTCAAATTATATCCACCATATGATGAAAAGTTGTGGGTGTTTTGAGAAATAAAGTGCATCTGTACATATTTGATTCACTATATTTGTTATTTGAATAATCAAGTTCTATATTCAAACATGATTATTTCAATAATCAATAGAATATCTCTAAAAGTCCAAGTTTGTGCTTATATAATGCAACATATATATTTCTTATTTAAAAATTTTTATATTTCATTTTCTAGACTTTACCTGAGTGGTGTCAAAAACATACTACATGCATATTGTCATTTTAGATAGTCCAAGTAAATTGGGTGTGGATAAAATATCAATATATTGAATTACTCTATTCATGGAACCCTAAAATAAGTTAATCTATAAAGAAGTTGGTTCAGCATTTTTTGGTTCATGGTAGGGCTGCAAACCTGAATGTTTGAAAATCTACTCTGGGGAATTCTATTAATATTTTCTTGCCTTAAGGAGAAGATGAAATAATTTGAAAATAATAAAGGGAACTTATAAGTAATTGCTGATGCACACATTTTCTCTACATATAGGATTCCAAATAAGACTGGAATTGTCATGACTAATAATCAATGAGTACTATGAAGCATTTATCTATGGACTTCGCATTTATCATTAAATTTAGTGCTCAAGAGCAACTTAGGAGTTAGATACTGTTGTTATGCACATCTTACATAAAAAAAATTGAAGCAGAGAGATGTTACATTATTTGTTCAAGGTCACAGAGTTAATAAGGGTTACAATCAAATTAAAATCTGGTTATAATCTAAAGCTCGGTTTCTTAATCATGTCTTTAAAGGGGAAAATGAAAATTTACTTCTCAATTTCAATATATTTTAAATAAAGAGTAAGATTCCTGTGTATATATTCACACTTTTAAAAACTCATTTTTTACTTTTCAAGAAAATTTAATATTGGGAGACAATCTATTTGGAGCTCAACATGAAAAAAAAAATCATTAACTATATTTTCTAAAGCCATCTGGAACAATTTCACAGGTAATAGAAAGGACTGACAACATTTCTCAGAGTGTATTAATAATAGGATTTTAATAAATAAGCTGTAGCAAGAGAAAAAAAAGCATGGACAAGCATCTGGGGTCCAAGAAACTTCCAGATGCAACCCCACAGGCTGCTTTCTTAGTTGTAAAGGCCACACTTTGTCTCTGGTGGATATATCAACCACCAATATACCAGTATGTGTGAGAAATATTGATTTGAGAAGAGTGTGAGCAAGATTTGCTGGTGGGATCTATTATGCCCCATGGGTTATATAGCCAAGCTAGGTTTTGTAACTGGTTAAACAAGTCCTAAGGCATTTATCTACATATCTCTAGCTTTAAGCAAGGGGCTATGGTGACTATCTTAAAGTTTTAAACTTTAAATACCAGTTTATAAATTATTATATACTGTTATGGCAGATTTCACATAATCTCCTGCTGAAGATTTTGAAAAATTCAGTTAAGTTTTTGAAGATAAAACAAAACATGTTACTACTACACTACTTCTTCAAACTGTACTTAAATATGTTAATAAAAAGGATAAAAGTGACTGTCTTAGTGACAAAGTTTAGGAATTAAATATGATCAAAGTGTAAGCCGAATGTGTTATGCAAAATATATCCAGTGTTAAAATTCAATGAGACCATGGTCTCCTGGATTTTTTCCTACTTGCCTTTGTCTTCCGTAGATTTGTGAATTCCTCCTATTGTCCTCAACCTCTTCAAATTGAAGCGCCCTGGGGTTTAGTCCTTGGTGATGTTCTATCCTCAAGTTCCACTCCCTTTTCTTGACAAACTAATTCATTATCATAACGTGAAATGCCATCTAAGGCCAATGGTTACGTATTTTCTTTTTATCTCATACTTCATTTTCAAAGTCTGACCTCATAAATCCATCTGCTTCTAACACATTTCCAATGAAATATTTAGTAGGTAGTACAAATCATCTTATAATGAATCAAACTCTTGACCTTCCTGGCCAAAACTTCTTCCCTTGAAGTAGTTATCATCTCATTTGCTGTTATCATGATTCTTCCAATTTATAGTGAAAATATTTGTTGTCCTCCATTCCTCTGTTTCTCTTACACCTCACTCACATCCAGTTTATTAGGAATTTCTACTGGAGCTGTTTTAAAAATACTATATGTAGAACATAACAATTCCTTACCATCTCTATTGCTATCTACTCTCTGAGCTATCACTAGTATTTGCATGCCTTCCTATATATTTTATATTTTTATATATTTTTATGGAATACAACAGCTAAAGCAGTGGTTCCCAACATTTTTCCACTTGCATATGCCTTTTAAACCCATTTCTATGAATTGTGCCTCTTGTTTTTAAAACAGCTGTTTTTAAATACACTTTTGTTCAGTTTCTATCTTAATGTAAAATAGTGGAAAAGAGGTAATAAGTTGGGAAAGAAAAATGACTACAATAAAAGTACAAATCACAAATTTAATTTTTTAATATTAACAACAGTTAAATGATATTTAACAAACTTTTAATTTTTATTAATAATATTTATTTGTGTTATCTGAAAAGTCTATAATTGTTATGCAGATCACTAGCTAATTGAAACACTGTTAAAGAGATCACTGAGCTTGCTTTGATGCATTTAGTTTCTCGAAACCAGGTTCAAAAGATGCAAGATATACTCTTAAAACTGGACTTGTATTTAGCTCGTTATGGCATTTATTTCTTATGAAGGTGTAAAGCTCTCTCCACTAGTTCATATTAGTAAATGGCAAGAGGTATTTGAGTGCTTTCTCACTGAGCTGTTTGTATTCCTCACTGAGTCTACCTGAAAGGTAATAAGAAGATTTCTTTTAAAATCAGAATTTAAAAAAGAATCAGTTGAAAGTTTGATTAATTACTCTTTTTCATTGACTGATAGTTTACCTCCTTTGAAGAATACTTCACTGAAGGGATCTGCTATCTGGTTGTTTTCTTTTTCACATCGAGGGAAGTACATATAAAAGGACACTTTAAGACCTTCCAAGTAATTTACAATATTCTCTTTCAGGTTTTGGGATAGGTGCAAGTCATTCTCAGATAAGAAGTGCAGAGTTTCAAAAACTTCAGTCTGACCTCTTTCAATACATGCTTTTCAATAGTCCAGGTTTTTAATCATTGATTCAATTTTTTCTGTTACTTTGAATATAGTAAATGAACTGCTTTGAAGTCCCAAGTTGAGTTTGTTTATTTCTAGAAAAAAATATCTTTTACACATGCAAGATTTTGAAACCAATCACTGTCCTGAAATTTTGGAGCAAGAGGGAAATGATGGTCTTCAAAAAATACCTGGACTTCATGTCTAAGTACAAGCATCCATGTAAGTATTTCACCATGAGATAGTCACCTGTGTGCTGTGAATGCTGTTCATTTCTTCACACAGAACTTTAAACAAGCCAGAGTTTCATGATTGTGACTTAATAAAATTTACAACTCTTATGGACTCATCAAGAACATCTTTCAGTTCACTAGGAAGAGGCATGGATGCAATACTTTGTCTATGAATGCAGCAGTGACTGCATGGTTCATGGGGAGCTACTTCTTTAATTTGGCCACGTAGACCTATAAAACAACCTGACATAGGTTTGCCTCCATCATTGCATACATCACAACAATTTGACCAACTAATGTCCTTTTCAATAAAATAAACATTGATTGCATTAAAAATACCTTCACCGGTGGTATGCTCTGTCAGTGAGTAGCAAATTAACAGATTTTTCTCAATTTCATTTCCTATCAAGTACCTTATGATAATGAGAAAAATAAATAAATCAGCAACATCTGCACTTTCACCAACCTGGATAGAAAAGAATTTACTTTTCCTAATTGTATCTACTACTACAACTTCAATACCGTCAGACATTAACTGAATTAGTTGAGACATCATATTGTTTGAGAAAGAGATAGTGTTGATTTTGCAGACACAGTCTTCCCCAAACATATAAAAAATGGTATCCTTAATACAAGGAGAAATTAAATCTTCAAGTATGGTGAGGTTTTTTTCCACATTCAGCTATGTGATAAGCAATACAGTATGAAGTCTCAAATGCATTCTCATTGGTTTTTTTTTTGACATCATTTATGAAATAATAGTTAGATGCTTTTCTAAAAGCAGAATATAATGTATTTCTTTGTTTTTATGCATAGACATTTAGTTTCTAAGTGTTTTATGCAACCATTAGATAATATTTCCCCACACATGACACACAAAGACTTAGGACAGTCCTCATATCCTACAAATGAAAACCCATATTTAACATACTTTTCAGAGTATTTCCTTTTCTTTTGTGTACTATCTGAGGCATGCACCTTTTTACTATCTCACAATGTGGGTGTATTCATAGCTGTGGACATGAGTTGAGAAGACCTTGGCGATGGATTATAATCCACATCACATGTTGGTTTTTTTAACTGTTCCTGCTTTCAACCACTGATCCATAACTGACACACTTAAAAATCACTGACAATAATAAAAACTATGTTGAACATTAAATAAAGAAACTGCGTGAAGAGAATCATGATTAAATACAAACTGATCTAACAGTCTGGTTGCAGATGTATTTATATGTTTGAGGAAGTTCTAGAAACATTGCAAATGGATTGCTTTGAAACATTGTATAATGATTGGTAGAAGAGTGGTTCAGGGGAAGGGTTCACAGCCACACCCTCACCCATCATCATTAACTAATGTAATGTAATTTTGAAGTGTCTCCATTAACGGTGATTCAAACTTAACATTTATTGTTCCATAACTAACATTTTGCATTTCTTAACTTTGTTTTTTCACCATTACTGATTATTTTTTGCACACCCCTGAATGGCCCAGCCCGTACTTTGGGGGTATGCATACCACTGCCTGGAAACTGATGAGTTTCTGTGATCATTTTTAAATGGAAGTTAATTTTTCTCACTCCTCTACTCAAAATACTGCAATATTTTCACTCTGTACAAAAAGTCATATTTCTAATAATGACCCTCAGTGGCTACTGATTACTCTCTAACCTCATATTTAACTACTGTCTTATCTTGTTCTCTCTGCTTCATACAAAATGTTGTTCTTCTTTTTAACACATCAGGAATACTCCAGCTATAGAGAAATCTGCACTGTTTTCTTTGACTGTATTGTTCTTCACTCAGTCCCTTTGTATCTTTTTCTAAATCTTAGTTCACATGCTATATTTTCAGTAAGGCTTATCCTGACCATCCTGTTAAAAACTGCAATCTACTTACACTCCAGCATTCCCAAATGGCCTCTATCCTACTGCACTATTTTTTTCTATAGCATTTATTGATGCAATGTCTTTACCTAAGTAATTCTTATTTTGTATTATTCTTATTTTTAATGTCTGCCTCATTCCATTGGAAAGTAAACTCTACAAGGACAGGGATATTTCTGCTTTTCATTTACTGTTCTATCCTAGAGAACTGGTTTAGTACCTGAATGTATTAGTTAATAAATATTCGCTGAATGAATGAAACATAGAAAACTTAAAAATAATTGTATCATTGGTCGTGTATCAGAATTGCAGATACAAATAACAAATTTTCTTAAATTGTTTTTGTTAATATATCTCCACACAAAAGCACTGAAATTATTTCAAGTGGGTCCTGAATTATTTACCCATTTGCAATGAACCACTCAGTAACTGCTCAGGAGAGTCAAAACTGGTTCTGTGTATTGCTAGTGGAGTCTGTACTAACTGAACGAAGTACCCAATATGTATCACATAAAAGGATAGTCAAATGAAACCAAGTTAGCTGATAGCTAAGGCATTAATCTCTATAGCTGTAGAATTATTACAAAGAAAATATGGTACAGAAAGGGAAATATATTAATGATTTAATTGCAGTTATACAGAAAACACTTTTTCATTCAAACATATCAGTATATATTAATATTTCTATAAAATCCTTCCAAGAATTGTTGAGAAAAAAAGAACAGAAGGAAACATATAAGAAGGGTAAATAGTAAAGGGTGAGGGCCCTACCAAATTTCCTTTCCAAGATGTGTCTTATGAGCGCTGCCTCTAGAACAAAGTTAAAAGATATACATGAGAAAATAATTTAATTATTTTTGCTGCTGTAAAAATTTATTCCTGTAATTTTTTTTTATTAACAGAACCTTAATATTATTTAGGTTATCATCTAGCTATATTTCTCAGGGGATGAATTTTGATTAGCTAAAGCTAATCGGGTAAATTCATTCCCTTGACAGGGCTAATAATATTTCTGAGAAACCATTTTGGTCAATTATAGAGGAGAGTAAGGCTATTGGAATTTTATTGGAATCTTCTGATAACTTTCACTCCAAAAATAACTCTGGATTTTTTAAATTAATAATTCATTTCAATTTAAATAAAAAATAAATTAAAAGATACTTAGAAAACATTCACAAATCATAGCAGTATAATAGGATGAATTTTCATAAAGAGAACAAACCCAGGTATCACTATCTATATAAAAATTTAGAATATTATTAGTGTCCTAGAAGTCATTCCTTTGCTTCTTTTCTGTTATTACCACACAGAAACTAGACTTTCAACATTATGTATTAGTCTAGATTATGCTTTAACTTTACAAAGTAGACTTATACAATATTTCTTCTTTGTATCTGTCTTCTTTTGATTAACATTATGTTTGCGAAATTCACCCATATTGTGAAACATAACAATATTTCTTTGCATTCTCATAGTTGTACTTCATTCTATGTTTAACATACCCCAGTTTATTTATCAAGTCCCCTGTTGATGCAGTTTTGGCTAATATGAATAATATTGCTAACAATGCTATTCAAACATGCATGAATAACTTTTGCTTTGCCTCATTTCCTCATTATTTTCCATGATCTCACCAAAATTTGATATCTTAAATTTATTTTAATATTGTGCATTTTGGCAGTTGTGTAGAGAGTTCAGTTTGGGATATCATTGGGATATCCCTTTGGTGTGATGCCTAGCAGTTCTTTCTATATTCCACTTAAAATTAAATTATTGAAGATATATATAATATACATTATATACATATTGCACTTTTCTGACACTGTGGTTTGACTATTTATATTAGAAATTTAAAATGTCAGAAAATTGGGTTGTAACATCTTTTTCTATCTTCTATACTTGTTGCTGTATTGTCTTTTACAGTTATGAGGGCTGTCTGGAAAGTATCCAGCCATGTAATATGAAAAATAGAGGCACTTATGGCTGGATTTTTTCCAGACAGACTTCGTAAATCTACAAGCTATGAGGACTAGATTTCTGCATATAGTATTAAGTAGTGGCCTGAGTCAATATTCAAATCTTTCACCAAAACTATTTTTAAAATATACATTTTTTTACTGTACTGCAGTGTTTTCTTTTGTTATAATTCACTTTATCAAGTGACTATATCTCTGTATGTTTCTGGACTCATTATTTGCAATTTGTCTGTTTATTTATCCTTTAGTCAATACCAAAAAATCTTAATTATTTTAAGATTTATTCATAATCATTTTAAGCTTTATAGTGCATATTTTTCTTCAGTTTTGTTTTTTGTATATAAGATTATCTTGGATGTTTTAGGCCAATTTGAGTTTCTATATAAATTTAGATTTTTTTTAATTTGCCAAATAAAACCCTACATTTTAAAATTAGAATTGCATAAAATTTATAGATTAAAACAGATAAGTAAGTTGACATCTTTACAATATTGATTATTCTAATATGTAAATATAATGTATCACTCCAATATTCTCTAGGGGAAAGTTAATAATAATTCATTAAGTGTGATATATGCTGTAGATGTTTTTTGCTAATCAGGTTAGAAAGATTTCTGTTATTAGTTTTCTGAGTTTTATCATTCATGGGCATTCTGCATTTATTGTGGCTATCATTCAGTTTTTCTCACATTTTGTAAAATCATGAATGCAAAACTTGTATTTATAAAATAATTGTTTTATAATTATTACTTTTATATATAAATCACTTTTGTTTGCTAACTTTATGCTTAGATTTTTGCATATACATTTATCAAAAGGACTGGCCTACTTTTTTCCTTGTAAAATCTTTGTTAAATTACAGTATCAAGTTTTTTCAAACCACCTAAAATCAATTACAGGATTTCTTTGTTCTTTCTGGAGAAATTTGATGTCAGGGTTTGTGTGTGTGTGTGTGTGTGTGTGTGTGTGTTCAATATTTTGGGGATACAGCCATGAAGATGTGAAAACTTGAAATTAAATTTACAATAAAGTTTTAATCATGAATGTAATTCATATAAGAAAGAGACTTTTAAAATAAATTTATCAAGTTTAGTTAAATTGTAATGTTTATTGGCATAATGTTTTCCATAGTATTATCTTTAGAGTTTATGATGCTTTTTTGTCTAATTCTGGTATTGCAAATTGGTGTGTTTGATAACTGAGTCCTCCAATTAGCAGACACCAGGGCATAATGATTAAATTCTATGTTGAAATAGGATGATTTTATATCAATAATATGTAGTATATAGACTTTAACAGTAATGTACTGATAATCATCTCATTTAAATTTATTTTTAAATGTAAGGTTAATACTTTTAGAGATATTCTCTTTCCTCCAGTGACTGACAAACACTTATATTGCCAGCCACTCCTAGTTACCATACCCTTATTGATGGCAACTCCTGCAAAAGAAAATGATAACTCATCTTATGACAAACAGTAAGATTTCTTCTCAGAATACAAACATACATAAAAATCCTCCAAAATATGATGAAAAAAAATCTATCACAACTTTAATGCATCTATAATGAATCAATGACTAATGCAGAAATACTCCTTCCTGTTATTTATATTCTAGTCTACTGTAATGATTACAGTGATTTGCTTTTTCTTGCTTTGTTTCCAATTTCTTTATCCTTTCCATACTGGCTAAATATTTCCTTGTGTGTTTCATAATTGCTGCTGCAAAAATTCAAAAGCTTCTCTTCCTTCTCCACCTCTGAATTCTATTTTCATGTCTAAGCCTCACATGACAATTGACTTTCACTCACACAATTTATTTTGTGCTCCCTCAAATGTAAGCACTGCTTTCTTTCACAGTTCATGTGCATCAAAGTCTTCATTCCAATGTTATTCTCATTATATTAATATTTGCCCCTTAATCAATTAAAACTCATGGTGATACAATTGCATAGATCCTCATATTTCTGTCATTTAAATTGTTCTTTCAAACTTTTTTGTATTATTTAAAGATTTTCACCTGGACTCAAATTCTCTTTCTCCCCACCACAATTTTTCTGTAATCATAATAAGTGTGTTAAAATTTCACACTGATAATCTATTCAATTCAAACTTCTTATTTTCTTGGCCATTTTATTGTCAATGAAGTTATCCTTTCTTATAGCTTTGTTTTTATTAATAGTCAAAACTTGTCATGCAAAAAATCTTTGGTCAACATAGAAAAGTAGGTAAATGCTATGCTATTTTTTTTTTACCTTCTTTAAAGACCACCTCAAAATTACAACTAAACTTCAGAACAACAATCATTGAAAATCCCTTGAAGTCTAGCTAGACAGAAGTACTACAACTAAGGACATACAGAAGAAGCTGCTTTGAGACTGGGAGGGAGGGTGGAGACACAGAATAGGTTGGTCCTACACCCACGTATGGTCATAAAAAATTGGGATGAGTATCTCAGCTGCAGAAGTGCCCCTGAAGAATGAGGTATGTCAGCCCTATGCCAGGCTTCCCAACCCAGAATGCCAGTGCTGAGAAGAGAAGTCCCCACAACTTCTAGCTGTGAAAAGCAGTGGAGCTTGTGGTTAAGTGAGACATAGCAGGGCTAGAGATCCAGACATTACACTCAAAGGACCAACACACAAACTTACTCACTGATGAACTCACTTAACTCTAAGCTCCATCACTAGGGCAGCAGGTCAAAATGTGCTAGGGACATAAAGGGCAGAAACAAATTGTTTGTACTCAGGGTGAGGGTTAGAGGGGCAGCTTTCTTCTTGATAGAAGTGCTGGAAGAAGGTACTTTTTCTTTGTTGAGCCTCCCAAACACACACATTCAGCCTGAAGACTTAAACAAACACCATAGCTCAGTTTCCATTAACCTAGCTAACACTGTTTACCCTGCTATGGTGATTCCCTGAGACCCACTTTACCCAACTTGTGGGCCCACACCAGCTGCTTCCAATGGCTTTTCCATACAAATAATCTGTCTTGGGTCACTATTCATGCTTTCCTAAATTTCTCAAAGATTCACAAAAGCCAAACAAGCATAACCTGACTTTGGGGTGCACTGTACTTCCTGCTAAAAAGCCCCAAGCCCTAACTAGAAGCAGCTGCCTTAGGTTCCCAGCTTAGTCTTACCCAGGCACCTCTAAGCCAGGCCCAGATGGTGGCCATCTGAGGATTTTTTTATGGATCATTCCAGGTGAGTCTGGGCAGGGTACAGGAGGTACCTGTACTTGGCCTGTGGCAGCCCTCTTTCAAAAGAACCTGGGGTCAACATGCCCAAGTTGACTTCAGACCAATCTAGAGCACCACCTAGCTGCTCTATACACAACACACCAAAACAGCAAAGTGGACAAGCACCGGTGTCCTGCTTAAGGCAATGCAAAATAGCTCCTGCAGTGTAGTCATGGCGAACCTCACTGTGAATTAGCCCAGAGGGTCAATTTCTTTCACTGACATGCAAATAGCATCAAAGGCTCAACTACAACAGGACGCCAAACAAAACCAAGGCAAGGGACACAGGAAGGAGCACCTAGCTCTGGTAACAAAGAAGACTGCACTACTGGGCACACAGGACACCTCAGACCATTCTACCAAGACTGGAAGACATAGAAGCTCTACCAAACACAAGAAAACAAACACAGGAATGTAGCTAAATGAGGGAAAAAAGAAATATGCCTCAAATAAAAGCTTTAGATAAAGAGCTAAACAAAATGGTCACAAGCAATCTAACAAAGATAGAGTTCAAAACACTGGTTATAAGGATGCTCTAGGAACTCACAGAGAACTTCAACAGAGATATAGAAAACCTAAAACTGGAGATAGAAAACAAAAAATAACAAGACAAAAATGGAGAATACAATAACTAAAATAAAGAATACATTAGCAGGAGTATCCAAACTTTAGCCTTCCCTGGGCCACATTGGAGGAAGAAGAATTGTCTTGGGACACACATAAAATACACTAACACTAATGATAGCTAATAAGCTAAAAAAAATGTCTGTGCATAATTTTCATAACATTTTAAGAAGGTTTAAAAATTTGTGTTAGAGTGCATTCAAAGCTATCCTTGATCACATGTGACCTGCAGGCCACAGGTTAGACAAGCATGCATTAGAGGAAATCAACAGTAGATTAGATAGATCCAATCAACAACTTGAAAAATAAGGTAGCACAAAATACCCAATCAGAATGGCAAGAAATAAAAAAAAAAATTTAATGCAGATAGTTTAGGAGCTTCTGAGACAACAAATGTATCAACATTTGCATCATAGGGATACTGGAAGGAGAAAAGAGAGAGCAAGGAATTAAAAACCCATCTGAAGAAATAATGATGGAAAACTTTTCTAACCTGGTAAGGAAAATAGACATACAAGCCCAGATAGTGCAGCGTTCCAAACAAGATGAACCTAAAAAGACCCACACCAGGATGCATCATAATTAAAATGCCAAATGTTAAAGATGAAGGATCAAAAATGCAGCAAGAGTAAATTTCTTAATAGAAAATTACAGGCTGGAAGGGATTGGCACAAAATATTCAAAGTGATGAAAAGCAAAGACCTGCAACCAAGTACTCAGCAAGGATATCATTTAGCATCAAAGGAGAGATAGAGAGCTTCCCAGACAATAAAAAGCTAAAGAGTTGATCACCTCCAAGCAAGTATTACAAGAAATATTACAGGAAGTTCCTTAAAAGAAAAAAAAAGATAAAATATACTATATAATTAATAAAATGGCAATAAGTTCATATCTCTTAATGATCACTTTAAATATAAATGGATTAAATACTCTAATTAAAAGATAAAGTGTCTGAATAGATAAGAAAACAAGATCCTTACATATACTACCTACAAGATACTTCATATCGAAAGACACGTACAGACTGGAAGTAAAGAGATAGAAAAAGATATTTCATGAAAATGAAATAAATAAATAAATAAATACAACAGGGTTAGTAATACTCATAACAGACAAAATAGACTTTGAAACAAAGGTTATAACAAGAGACAAGGAAGGACCCAGTAACCCCCCTCTGGGTATTTACCCAATGAACCCTAAAACACTATTTAGAAGGTACATGTACATTCATATGTTCATTTCGACATTATTTACAATAGCCAAGATATGGAAGCAACCTGGGTGTCCATGAATGTATGAATGGATTAAGAAGTGGTGATACATATGTAATTGGAATATTAATGAATCATTAAAATACAAAATTTTGCCATCTGCAACATTACTGAGAGGGTGTTATGCTGAGTAGAGTAAGTCAGGCATAGAGAGACAAATGCCATATGATCACTCATATGAGGAATCTAAAAATCAAGATAAATGAACAAACAAAACAGAGACAAACTCATGGATAACAGAGGAAGGTTGAGGAGAATAGGTAAAAGTGGGGGAAGGGATTAAGAGGTGCAAATTTGTAGTTGCAAAATAGTCATGAGGATGTAACCTATAGCATAAGGAATATAGTCAATAATATTTGTAATAACTATGCATTATGTCAGATGGGTCCTAGATTTATTGGAGTGATCACCTCGTAAGATATATAAATATCTAATGCTGTACCCTGAAACTAATATAATGTTTCATGTCAACTGTAATTGAAAAAAATTTTAATATTTAAGAAAAAAACTTGTCACACAAAATTACTAATTATAATATTCCATTCTCTGGAAATAATCTCTTATTGTTTAAATTTTCAAGGCATTGCTTAAACCTGTCAAGGCCTTTTTCTCACTCAAGAAAGACTCTAAAGTCCTAAGAAATCTAGTGTCTGAGAATTTACATTTGGACAGCTTTCACTATAGTCCATACTCTAAGACAGTGCCTCTTTTCTGGGACTCATTGTTTTAAACTTGAAATTCTATTTTAGCTTCAGATTTAATTGATTCAAGAACTCAGTAATGTTATCAAGGACTAAAGTTCTTTCCATTCTTTTACTCTGACATGTTTAGTGTGGCTTCACCCTCAAGCTTCTTGCAAGATGGCTCCAACTGTTTTCAGGTATTACATACATCCAGACACAAAGAGGTGGGGCAGGGGAATCATCTCAATCTGCAATCTCTCTGAAGAATCCCTCATCATATTTTTTATTTGGAGTATTGCAATAATAACTAGTTTCTACTTACATAATGTTGTCTTCTCCACACTAATAATTGTTTGTAAAATAACTAGATTAAATTGCTAACATATAGATATTTCCATCTCACTTACTAGATTATAGTCCTTAAATGTCTTCTCATCACATCTTCTAAATCCTTAAAAGGATTAAAATACCTTTAAAATATGCCTCCTGCCAAACACTTTAGTCTCATCCGAAACAGTCTTCCTCTTGCCTCCTATCTTCACAAGAATTTTTTGTTTATTTACTTATTTGCAGTCAAACTTATTCTATTTCACTGCCTTCTTATATGCTGGACTTTAGTGCTAAAATATTTTTTCTCCTGCCCCATGGTACCTTTTTTACAACTGGCAATTTTTCCTCATCATTTTTCAGGAAATTACTCCAGATGAGTCAGATATCTGTATTTTATGCTCTCACTATACACTCAGCCTTTCCTTTGAGGCACTTAAAA
Source organism: Lyroderma lyra (assembly GCA_004026885.1). NCBI lineage: Eukaryota > Metazoa > Chordata > Mammalia > Chiroptera > Megadermatidae > Lyroderma > Lyroderma lyra. The sequence continues at coordinate 149,911 of PVJL010002580.1, read as the reverse complement.
CTACAAGTTAAGAATTATTTGTATAATATCTATCTTTTAAAATACCTATCTTTCCCCATAATTCTAAGTTTCTTGAGGGCAAATGACATCTGCCTGTCTCATTCAATGGTGTTCTCAGAAAATAGCAGTATATGGTACATAGTAAAACACACATACACAAAAACAAACACACACATTGAAAATAGATGTAAAAGTAGTCAGAGCTAATTTTTATTTTATATGAAAATAAAAATGCAATTTCTATTTCTCCCATATCCATTGTCTGTTCACCACACTTATCTTACTGTCTCTACTTTTGCAGCAGATAATTTGACTCGTATTTTACATAGAAATGAAAGCGTAACTGAGAATACTAACTTGGCTTCCTTTTTCCACAGGTGAGATGATTTGTTTTTACTTTTCTCTTTTGCTATTTTCCTTTTGAGGGTTAGAAATCATATTTTTATAACACTAAGTAAAGATAGTCTGTGGTTTTTATCCAGTTGCATTTATCGTTCATGTGTAGAAGTAGAAACGATGAAACTTAAATCAATCAGGAATAAAGATGTCCTTGGTGAAATAGTGGAAGATCAAGAGGTTAAAAAGAATAAATTATCAGTAACTCAACAATTGGATTGATGATACACTGGGTCTTACATAGACAGGAACAAACAAAAACAAGAACAAAAAAAACAGTCCATTAGTAAAGTGTAGGGGATAGTGTACAAGTATAATTAGAATGAGGGTGAGACTGAATAGATAAAATAAAAAACAGTTTTTTAGAAATGGATTTTAGGGAAGAAGCAATTCCGGGTGTTGACAGGACCTATTATTCTACTACAGACGTGTAGGCTAGAGTGGAGTTAGTTAATTGGTCAAACAGCTAGTACATATGCATATAATTTATTTATAATATTAAATATACATAATACTATGTATACATCAAGTGTGTGTGTGTGTGTGTATGTGTGTGTGTGTGTGTGTGTGTGTGTGTGTGTGTATTGGACTTAGAACATGGAAAAAAAGCCAAGTCCTTGAAATAATATAGGGGATTGATGAATTAGACTATTTGGGAGCACTGGAACTATATTCTATACTTAGGACAATATTTTATCCTCTAATTACCAATGTTTTAATTGTACATGGGAAGAAAAACTCTAGAAACTTTTTTCTTGCCAGTATAAAACAAGAAACAATGTCTTTTGGGGGGCTTGTGGGATTTGTGATTGAAAATCCTACCTTTACATTACAATATTCTTCCTGTATAACATATCTCTCTAGAAGTCACCAAGAGAGTGAGTTGGTATATTTGTGCTGAATAGTGTTATCCTATACCTAATTATTGTATTGACTCTACTGTTTTATAATGTGAGTCATCATCATAGCAGAAGAGGAAATTTGAAGAATATTTTGTGTATAAAAACATCAGTATGAAAAAGTATGAGTTACCTTCCATAGTTAAATGAATACTGTGTGGTTAGAAATATTTGCCTCATAACAAACAGCTTTTATTATATTTGTATGTAGTCACATCAAATGTGTGAAATCCTTCTTTATGGAAGTACCTCTCAACTGCAATGCCAAAATCCCAGGCAATTTTTAAATAGTATCAGGTAAATGAAGGATACATCTTCTACTGCCAGGTTTTAGGGCGAATGGGATATGGGAAAGTGCATCTTCCCCTTCAGAGGGCTTCAGTGGAAGTAGACACGCAGTGTACAGCCAAGGTTCAGGTAGATCCAGAAGTGAAAGAAACTATCAGAAAAGAAATTGAGGACACATACTGCTTTTAATGATGACAGACTATGTCCTTCAGAGGTCAGAGTGAAAAGATTTAGGCTAATAAGAAATTAAACTTAATAGGACCAGATTAAATAATATACGATTTTTTCCAGACAGCCCTCTATTAAACCACTATGGTGGTTTAGTGTCTTTGTGATAATGATCTGGGAAACTTGGGCTTCTGATTATAACAAAAGTAGACAGAAATGTAAGGAATCAACCTTTTAGATTTCTAAGATAAACATTGTTATTCAGTAAAAATGTAAGGTCAGCTTTCATAAACAGTTGAGGTCGACATCACCTCTTGAGTAGGACGATTGCCCTTAAAATCCTATTCTTTAAGTATTCAGGCCTAACCGATGACTTCTAATTAAATACATTCCTCATTTTAACACTGATACTGGGCATGATTTTGATAAAGAGACCCAAACTTTAAGTCCAAATATGGGTCAGTCTCTCTCTCTCTCTCTCTCTCTCTCTCACACACACACACACACACACACATAACACAGACACACACCCACACACTCTCACAACTTCACTTTTGCAGATGCATACTCATCTATGCTTCTTTAATAGAAGAGGTAACTGAGGAATAGAGTATTACCAATATTCAATGTGCTCATGAGAAGGGGCTTCATTGTGGTAAGAACACCAACTGGATCTAGAACGTTAGATTGCCTGGGTTTAAATCCTGTTTCTGCTACTTAATATCTGCATAAATTGGGAACTGTTCATAACCTTTCAATGCCTGAGTTTTCTCTTTTGTAAAATAATTATGGTATTTCTAACATGTTAGTATTGTTGCCAGAACTAAATGAGATAAAATATATTAAAAGTATCTTGAACAGTGTCTTGCACTGTTTATGCTCAATAAATACTAGCTCTTGTTTTGCTTTTATTTTGTTTTGTTTTGTTTCATTTATTCTTGGATACTGAAAAAGATTGAGATCTGTTCCCTTTAATATTTTCAGTGACATGGAGGGAGGTTATATAAAAATTAGAAAGGTTAGAGAGTCAAGAAAGTTTGCTTTTTATTTTTTTGCCTATTTTCAGCTTGATTTTGTCAGCTATATAAGGACCTAAGATAGGTGATTTATTTCAGTTCCAAGAATCCATTATTTGGTCACAAAGTTTTATCTACAGGTAAAATAAAAACCTTATTTTAAAAATTACTATTTATTATTCAGAATTTGAATACACTCATTCAAAAAAAGAAACACTAAAGCAAAATACAGAGAGACACGTATCTTCTCCAGAATCATGTGAGTAACTATTCAATTATCACTTCAACTTTTACAGGAATAATAATTGCCACAATAATAAAGTACATTGTAAAATTTGGGAAAAAATAGAGTTGATTCATGCACTTATTAGATATAATTACACTTTACTGCTATAAGTTGCATATTAAGCAAGTCCTGAGGCATGACTTATGCTGCCCTGAATCTTTCATCATCAATTGAGGTGAAGTCGATGAATATTTTCCTAGTTACATTTTGGATTCCTTCTCCTCAAGTTACATACTAGCAACCTTAATAAATTAGTTTTCATTTCCTGTTTATATGTATTAGTTAAACATTTGTTTCCAATTTGTCTGTAACATGAAAGGCATTGCCCTTAAGCTGTGCCTCTGGCTTGATCTTTTAATGATTTTTGTAATATATTTTGTTAAAGTATTTACTTCCTTCAGAAGTATCTTAGGTATTCCTTTATTAAAAAACAATTGGTAAATATATATAAATCATACAATTTTAAAGGTACATCACTGCTAAATCTTATTTAATGAAGGTATCAAACAAGGGAAAATTTTAATTTAAGTATAGATAAATATATTTAAAAATCAATTATCATATAACATAAGGAAGCAAATTAATTTATATATAAATTTATACTATCTTTTATAAGATAAATCAGTTCTTCAGTTCCCCTACAGCAGTGCTTCCTGAACTTTTACACATATGGAACAAAGATAAAATGATTAAGATTGTTTAAACCTGGATAGAACTACAATAGTCGTCTACATATGGTTTGTCATTAAAACTTACTTCATTTCACATCCAATAAATTACTTTAAGAAAATAAAATGTAAAGCATATTATTGGGATAGTTGTGTATCTGCCATGAATATGAACATGAACCTTTTACATCTAGTTTTAACCTTGAAATGCCTATATTCAGTGCTTACTCAGATTTTAGGTGATTATGTCCTCAGATTCTTATTGGTAGTTAGCTTGAATAAACTTTATATACGTAGATGATTTTAAAAAAACAATAAGCCATTTTTTGCCAGCATCCAAAATATATAAGGAAAAATGATATTTAAAGAATCCATCATTTTTTTTAATTCTGCAGTTAGGAAAAGAAATGTTAAATATCGGTAGTATGATTAGATTTTGAGTGCAATGAGAGCGTTTCATGCCAAGTATTTAAAAATAGTAATCATGCCCTAATTTAAGGAATCAACATGTGTTTATAAAATAATACCTCTAAGAACCTGCCTGTTCCCTTTCCCCCTAAACAGCCCTCAATTCTGTTGGAAGTCAGTGGAACAGTGCACCATGTTTTCCACGTGTTTAGGACCTGGAATATCCTCTCTGGCAGCTGCATAGATGTCCTTCCTTGTGAACAGCAAGGGAACATCTGAACTTAATTGATGAGGTGGGTGTCAAGTTCATAGAGCCTCTTTGGCAATGCACCAAAGTAGTAGGCTCTGGTTTGATCCTAGTATTTGCTACCTATGGAAAATGTGTTTGTCAAAATCTTCCCTCTGTGACCGTCCTGATGAAGCTAGAAGGAATTGGCTGAGCTTGTGGTTGACTCTTAAAGAAAGGCAACCATGTAACAACAAATGTTGGCATCTTAGTGGAGAAGCTCTGGTGCATAGTATAGATATTTGTCTACCTCATGTCTATTGTAAGTCAATCACGGAAGAAAAGATAATTTTTATGAAATAAATGATGATTTTTGTTGTACTTTATTGGTAGTGCATATGCTTTCTGATTTTTATCAATTAGAACAGAATAGTTTTAGAATAACAAACTTTCTTATTCTATCAATGTTCAACATTCAACAAGTATTTGAGTCCTTACCTACTTACTATATGCTAGGTAATATGCTAGTCACTGAGTTAAAATGGTAATCAATAATAATCATGACAATGATACATTTACAAGATGTTTTTCTAGCTCATTTATAGTATGTGACTATTAGAATATCATAAAACTAACAGTTGTATAAAAGAATAAACTCTTAGTCTCATTGGATGGCAGTAGAACCAACTAAATTAAATGGCAGACACTATTTGACAAGCTAACATTTGATATTACATTAATCATAGCACAACTATTTTCTGTATCAAGAGAGAAAACCATGTATTTTTAATTTGGTTAAAATTTGTATGGAGGGGTAAAATACTGCAGTGCAATTCAACTCTGACACTAATCACCAACGATTAATATCAATCTCCACAGGTTAGAGCAAAAGGTTCCCAATAAGGCTGCTCTCACTCCAGATGCCAAATGCAAGGTTAACTGCACTTCTGACTAACTGACTACAACTACTGAAGGTTCCCACAACACTCATCAAGTTATACAGTTCTCTAGAACAATGCCAGAATCCAGAAAAGCATTTTAGTTATCATTACAGCCTATGAAAAAGAATACAAATAAGAACCAGCCTACAAGAAGAGATACAAAGAATGTATTTAGGAGGGTCTCGAAAAGAGCTTCCATGTCCTTTCCATGTGCAATCAGAATATATTGTTGTGTTCACCGCAGGGAGCTCCACTGTCTGAAGTTTTTTATTCAAGTTTTATACCCAGGTATGACTCATTTAATCATCGATTATGTATTTGAACTCTTATCTCCAACCCCGACTCCCTCTCTCCAGCAGTGGCAAGATTATACTGACACTACAGGGTTCAAAGCTCCAACCTTCTAATCACGTAGTTGGTCTTGGCAACATGACCCACCCCTCTCTTGACTCCTCTCTTTGGCATAACTACCAAGAGGCCCACAAAGAATCCTCTTGTTAGCACAAATTATCAAAGTCCACCATGAGTAACAAAGGTGCCTCTGTCACTCAGGGAAGTCCAAAGTTTTGAGATTCCCTCCAACAAATTTAAAACAAAAACCAGGGAATTTTTTTTAATTTTTTATGATTCCACATGGATTTTAGGAGTATGAAAGCAAAACAAAACTACTTCCCTGCAATCGTAGTTCCAACACCAATCATTGTAAAAGAGCTTTAGGGCCTAGATATAGAACTATTATAAACTCTTTTCTCTTGTGGGCCAGATAAGAGCAACCAGGCTGTAACAGAATATTTTGAAACGTGTGTTGGAGGGGTGATTAGGAGCAGAACATGGTAGATTCTAAGAACTCAGCCCTGAGGAATTCCTGGGGAAAATAAAAAACTGTCTTTATAGAAAAAGTCTAATTTTTCTTACTCCAAGTAGCTGAGCAAGGGCTAAATAAGTTAGTTGAGCCTTCTTCAGCCCAGCGGAGACTGAGAAATTAGAGTTCGGTGCCTGGGTAGGAACCTGACAACCTGATTGTGTTTGTTTTCCTCCACAAAGGATAACACGTTTGGGACACAGCTGAAATTGGATTCATTACATTATTAAGTTTTCAATAGTCAATATTACCATCCAAAACAATGTCTCCTTTAAGCATAAATATGGTATTCCAATATAATTGTGATAAGAATTCTCACACCTACATGATCCAGTGCTTTAGTAGTGACCCCAAACTCTCTGATCTCTCAGAGCACATGTTATATCTTCTGAAAAATTATTATGATAGGGAGGAAAGTATTTGGGGTTTTCTACTTGAGTTTTCCTATCCTGATGGTACTCATTTCATGCTTCAGGGAGACTGGTGAGTACTGTGCCATTTATTGTAAATCTATACATTCTATGTTCATTACTAAGGAAACAACTCAGTTACAAGATGAACAGGGTGGTTTCATAGTATTATGGATGCCATGGAAAGCAATGTGAGACAAACTTAAACCAAAATTACACTTGTTACTTAAATTCCATAAGCGCCCTCTCTGATGAGCATGATAGTAATTAGAATCTTCTTAATCATCCCCTGAATATTGTTCATTTATCTTACATCAGTGCATAGTTACTTTGGCAAAGACTCTAACTCCCTTTGAAGATAAATAAGAGAAACATTTATAGAATGCAGGTGTGATATTGTTAAGGCCATATCTCGAGTATAATGGCCTACCCTTCATTCAAAGGGATCTTGATATCTTAAGAGCTGATGGCTTTCTACACTGCATCCTTTGCCCAAGTTGAAAATAGTAAATTGATTGCAATGCAGCATGTCCTGTCTTTAACCCCAGATTATAGAGGATGAATACTCCTTTCCACGTTATCGAAGATCCTTTCAAGGATGCTGTACTCAATTATCCAGGGATGGTTTAGTAAAGAAAATTGTATCTGAGTTTTCTAAAGACTAGAGTTAAGTGGTGGATAAGAGACTAGTGATGATATCAATAAATCGAGTGTAACTTCCTCTGTACATATTTTTACAAATTCAGTCCTTAATTGGCACATCATAACCTTTGCCACACCATGGTAGCACACATAGAAAGTGATAATATATTTTGTCAAGCTATGCATCCAGCCATCCAAGTCTCAACTTTACACTCTGATTCTGTGGTCTAGGAGGATCAATATCTTAGTGAACTTGGATTCTCATAGGAGCAGACTTGTATTCTGCATTAAAACAAAATGAAATAATTCTATAATCTCGAATCCATTCATCACAGATCAACAGAAGTTTAAATTTGACCCATCAACAAAGCTAATAATGAAACCCATTCTTACCACCTAGGTTAATCCAGAGTCTCTGATAAATGCACCCATATTAACAAATTCAGTCTCAACAGGGCTTTACTACATCCTCTTTTGACTGGAAAACTCAAAATTCTTTTCTTTTCTTACATATTTTTCAGGTTCAGAGTGATTCCAATTTCAGTTCTCCTCCAGAATGAGCAAAACTTATAGTAAGTATGTCCCCTGGAGCATGCAATCATCTGACTCCAGGAATAAATATGGAGATAATGGTAACTGGTAGTGGTGGGACTTAAATGAAGTTGGTACCTCCTTGCAAGATTACTGACTTAGGTGTAGTTGATACCTGATCTTTCAGCAACACAGAACTAATATCTTCCAACAGGTGAGAAAGGACCACTTCAATAAAGGGGCACAGGGATGTCTGAGAATATACAGTACTTGGAGTTGTCTTGATTTTTCTAAGTGTCATGATTTCAGTGCTGTGGTTTCCAATGTTTCTTATTAATTTTGTATTTTTTCACTTAGGAAACAGAAGAAACTTAAAATTAAACTTCATGCATGAAAGATGCAGACTCTCTTTCTGATTTTAGTTCCAGTACCTCTGAAATAAGTGATGATTTTTCTTTAGGGTAATAAAAAGAAAAACTGCCTTGTTCTTTGATCACAGTATGCTAAGAAATTAAAATCTTGAGCCTAAGAATTTCCTTATATAATTTGTCCAATGCAGGTAGCACGACAAACTCATCCACCATGCCCAATTTCAATCCATCAGCATGACAAAGTAGAGAAGAAATATGCACAGTAAGCTCTGACCAGCTGATGTGAAATGGCTCCAGCACACCACTGATTTTCAAAATCACACTATTCAACTGGCAAGACTGGAGAGCCACAATCAAGAACTTGAGGAATCACAGAAGTGCTGCCAAAGATACAAACTCCAAAAGCTTACTTCCTTTGCCCTGAAACATCCCGGCAAAATGGTTGCTTTACACAAAACTTCTCTACTACAACTAGAACACTAGTTGCAGAGGAGTCAGGAAAATGTAGTGTTAGCACTTTAGCCTCTTCATTACAAGAAATTATGCTTGAAATATGTTAGCATTATTGTAGAGCTTATTAATATAAATCATGTGTCACACTTATTAATAGTGGCTTAGACTGGTTTACATAAGCTATTGCATAGTAAGTAAAAGAAATATATGTGTGTAGATACATGAGTGTGTTGAAAAATACCAAAAAGTACTAAAGAGTATACGCTGCATTGTTAACTCAAGTTAATTAGCTTGAAAGGGGATCAAGCAGAAGAAAAATGGAAAGCCATTTTAAAATGTTAAAAAAAAAAAACTAAATTCATCAACATATGCAATACTATATGTGTGCATAAGAAATTAGAAAATACTGTTACATCTCTATCTAATAGTTATGGTATAATTTATAGTATAATAATAATATAGTATAATTTGACTTTGGAAAAATAATTCACAAACAAATCTCCCATGTAAGTGTATATGGCTTAAGTTTGTCTGTACACATACAGAGAAAGGGATGGAAAAACATAAATGAAGCTCTTATCATTTGAATTGTGTTTTATTTTTACTACTATAATATATTAATGTTATAAATAAAAAGTTTTAACTTAAGTATAGATCATTTAAAATTCAAAAGTCTCATGGCATTCAGTCTCCGTGACTGGTTGAACCACATAAATAAAATTAACGTTTCTCAACATTAATATCATTTGACTATTTCACAAATAGAATTTCAATAATATATGTGCTTTCACAAAAATTAATCTTATTTGAACCACCATATAGTAAGAACAAGTTGTAAATAGTAAGAATCAAATGGAATAAATTGCATCAAGAGAATTTTGATGAGGTAGTAAGCAAATATTCTTTGGGTAAGGGAGGTTAACAGCTTCTCTTTATGCATATGAAATATGTGCACCAAATAACACAGTTGGAAAAGAACCAAAATTGCTTTGTAGGAAGGAACAATGACATTGGCCATCTTTTCTTTAACTTACTATTTATTGTATTACATTACATCTTCACTATATTCAGCTTTGCAACTATTGATGGGAATATTTTATTCTGGATGAGTATCATCCTGCTGCAATATTTGAATAAAGAAATAAGTAAAATGCTTAGGCCTAAAATGTATCAGATCTTCTTATTCATTAGAGGAGATGCAATGTAATGAGGAAGTACATTGTATTCTTGTCTGCCTTTTGAAGCATGATACAGGCAAGATGTCATCGTACCCACTCTCCTCCTTCTCACCTCTTTACTGCAGCTGTTTGAAGTTTAAAGCCTTAGAAATCCTGGGAAAGAGTATATTATATTGGCTATACTGTCTGAACAGAAATATTGGTGTGTTCTTTGGATGTAGGAGTTGTTCTCACCTCTATTCATTCTTGATGGTTCCTACGGTCTCATAATCCCCAAGGTAAAAGGTAAAACCATTTTATAAGACATATTTGAAATTTTTTAACTTTTAGGGCAGTAAGTGAAAGGGCTTTCTCTGGTTTGATTTAAAATCATTAACAAAATATTTATCTTTTACTTTATTATTGTCTACTTTTAATCTCACGTTAGCCCATTAGAAACATTCATAATGGTAAACATTATGTACTGTAACAGATTGTGTTTGAGAATAATAAAGACAGGCATGTGTCTCACAAACTGTAGGAAAAAATACATCCACAGCGTAGCTTATTATTTTTCACCAAACAAGGGAAATGGCACAATATTAATACAAAGCAATTTCCAATAGTTGAGGAAGAAACTAAAATGTCATTTGTTACAGGTTGGGTTACCTGGAAACTCATGTGAGGGATGTCCAGGCGGGTCCACCCACATGCAGATAGGCCCACATATGAGTACCTGGCATGAGATTATCGTGCCAACCCCATCACATACAGCCCATACAAATACAGGTGTATGTGACAGGGTTGGTGCCATAACATACTTATGTGGACCAGTCACACATATGTAGAGAGCAGCTACCAATCATTTTATGGTTGGGGGGTCACCACAACATGAGGAACTGTATTAAAGGGTCACGGCATTAGGAAGGTTGAGAACCACTGGTATAGAAGATGCTCTGTTGGTAGTCACATTTTTCAGGTGAGAAATAGCTATTTATATATGTTAAATGTAGGCTATGAGACAGAAGTAGATAATCAGGGTAATTATTTAAGTGTGATTAAAACTTGATTTCCTTAATCTTCTGATATTCTTGGAGTCTTCTCGGCTTGAAGTGTTCATTAAAAAATACACACATACACGCACACACACACACACACACACACACACACACACATACACATTTGTGTCTACTCTGTCATTTCCCCCATCAAGAGTTTGAGACCCTGAAATCTTTTAGAAAAAAGGGACAGTGTGTCTCTTCTGTAGCTACTTCCTGCTAAGAGGGGGCAAAGTCTTAGTCAGGGTCTCACTCTCTTCCTCTCTGTCAGGAAGGAGATGTTGTCCCTAGTTTTCAGAAGGATCACACAGAAGAGGAAAGGGGAGGAACTTACTATCTTAGATATAAAAACTACCAAACAACGTAAGGGAGGCTGCTTCCCTCTCTTGGGTCAGCCCACTCCACATTTTAGAATGTGCTTTTTAATAAACTCTTAAATGTCCCATATTTTCAAAAACATACACACGTCCACGCGTGTGAACACACATACACAAATATATGTGTGTGTGTGTCTGTGTGTGTGTGTGTGCATATATATATATATATATATATATATATATATATATATTTATAGAGAGAGAGAGAGAGAGAGAGAGAGAGAGAGAGAGAGGAAGAGAGAGGGAGAATGAGAGAGAGTTTCTCACCTAAATTGAATATAGGTAGATGATAGATGATGGTAGATAGATAGATCGATATGTGTAATTTGAGATTCTTTTACTCTCATATGTATTAGCAAATTAGGCATATATAAATAAAAGTTAGGCTCATATAGTATGTATTGACAAAAATGAGAGCATAGTCCTCTAAGAATAGAACTTTCTCCAAATGTATGTGCTGATTTATGATTTTTAGGGGCCTCTTTTGGGGAGGTTATAAAAAAATGTTTAAAATCTGTCAATGGATGGGACAGATGGAATTTTGACATCAACAAAAACATTTGGACTAAATAACCTCTAACTCCCACTCCTGCATGAAATTCTATCATTATAATTTCTGAGCAAAGTAAGTAACTTAGCATAATTCAAAATCTATCTGGCTATCATTATAAGCCAAAAGTTATGTGGGCCAAAAGTTATGTGGGAAATGAATGCTCATGGTGTATGCTGCAGAGAAATGCAATGTTAGACTACTGAGAAGTAAATCTGAATCTGAGATTTAGATCCTTAGATTTTCCTCCACCAAAAATCCTATGAGTTTAGCCAAGTGTCTACAAGATTTTGAGGCTTATTTTAACACACACACACCACATTATAAGTGTGTGAATATATACTCGTACATATAAAAATTCTAGATTAACCTAGGCAAATTTAAGATTTGAGTTTCTATTGCTTGAAAGTCAGGAAAGAGAATTCCAAACTGAGATCATAGTCATGAATCAATTCACCAGGATAAATGGCAGGAGTGATAAAAGGAATAGAAAATAAGAAATGTGGATCCATGTAGCATCTGGAGAAAGCAGGCTGATACTGAGCAACCCTCTTGCTAAAATAGATTTTCTCACATTACCTAACCAGGAATGTAATTGTTCTCAGCATGCATTGGACCTGAGTTGTCAGGTGAAGGCAAGGAGGGTAGTAAAAGTGCACTCCTTAGGGATATGAAACTACTCAGGCTTTTTCAAGCAACAGGAACATTTTCATCTCTATAGGTACATTTTGCCTTAATTAACTATATTCCAACAATTACAATAACCTTATTTCTAGTGCTTAATATTTGATCAGAAATGTTGATGTAATGTGAGACTCTAGTAACCAATTAACTAGAAAAGCCAGCAAGGGAAAAACTGGATGACTTACAGTTAACCTTTAAATTAAATTATCTTCCACACCGAGCATCAGGTATTTGTTGAGACATGAATATCTATTACCAAGAATAGGTGAGAGTTATCAAATACCCTAATATCTTGAAGGAACAAAAAATGAGGATACATGTAAATTGGTTAAATTATAACTGTAAGCAAAGTAAATAACATCTCTGTAACTGCTGATAATTATAGCTAACAATTACTGAAGGTGTACAGTATGCTAAATATTGTACTATGTGCTTTACATTAAAATTTTTATTTAATACTAATAATATATGATAAGGTAATATTATTTTCCTCATTTTACAAATGAGGAAAATGAGGTTTGGGGAGGAAAATCAGTAGGGTTATAAATGGCAGAGACTCAGAGAATGTTTGAAGAACAACACAAAAATATCTTAAAAGATAACACTAATTTTACCTTACTTTCAATATTGTTTATGGTATTGATTTAATATATAGTTATAGTTCTTCAATTAAAAACATACATTTGACAAATGTTTAAAGCCTTATGACTAATAACTCACAATTCCTTTCTGTCTATAATTTTTGTTTTAAAAGAGTATTTTTCACATGACTAAACTGAGAGCTCTTTAGGATGGCAACAATGCTCTGAGTTACCATCTTTCTATGAGAATAAATCAAATTATTTTTTGATGTATTCCCTAATATTGAAATATTTCTGTTTAAAAATATAGAAATACATAGTATATATTATGTATATAAATAAGGAAATTTTGGAGAATAGTATCACTAACTGTAACCTTTACCTATATGCAATAATTGTCAACATTTTGTGGCATTCTCTCTTCTCTCTTCTCTTTCTCAATTTATATACATAAATGCACATAAATACAACATACATATGCATGTACATTTTTATTGAATCATTTAATAGCACATCTCAAACACCATGGTACTTGGTCCTTTGATACTTTAACATTATTTCCTAAGAATGAGGATATTATCCTATTTGATTATAAAACATATTCTATATAATCAAATCACAAATAAGAAATATGACATTATCTAAGAGAAGATTTATATCAATTTCTCAAATTTTCCCAATTACATCAATTCTATCTATATTTTTTTGCATTCAGGATTCAATCACATCCATTCAGGATATTTGGTGTTAATGTCTCATTTGTTTATTTTTATTTAGAAGGGTCCCACCACAATTTTTGTTTTTTAATCTAAAACAATAATGACATTGGCATTTTTAAGGAGTTTAGTACAGGTATCTTTAGATATCCCAGAGTTTAGATTTATTAATTTTAACACTTTGCTTCAGATTAAATATTTTGGCAACAAGGCCATATAGGTGATCTCTTGTACTTCATATTACATTTCACCAGCTCCATCTCGATGATGCTAAATTGAGTCAATTGGTTTAAGTGGTGTGGACCAAAAAGGTAAGCTTCATTTTTGGTTTTACAATTCACTGGTCTCAACTTGATAGTTGAGACCATGTTAGTGTACTTGGCCCTTACAGCTTTTATAAAATGGCTTAAGGAACTGTTGATTATCCTGTATCAATTATTATGTTGGTGAATATTAAGTGATGCTTTTCTAACTTGCTCATATCCTGTATATTTTTTGGTATTCTTCTGAAAAGAAGATCTTTTCAACTTTGATTTTGATAATTGCATTGGAATTGTGAATTAAATGCTGAAAATCCATTATCCTCATTTGTGTTTTGGTTACCTCACTTACATAAATTTGGCAAGTAGGAGCCTTCTATGTCAGTCAGTTCATCTAAACTTCTGACATGCTCCTGTCAGTTTTTAAACATGCCCTGGCTTTCCTCTCACAGACATTACAAACTCACCTTGGTCTTTTCCCTACCTCAGACCTGGTATCAGTCACTTCTCCATGCAGTTCTGGTTCCTTCTGCATATAAGAAAATCTGGGCACTAGTTATGGGTATTGCTACTATGGTTTCAAATTTGATTGGTGAAACAAAGCTAAGATTTTGTACACACACACACACACACACACACACACACACATATATATATACATATACATAAAATATATGATTTTATTTATACATATATCCATTAGGCATATCAAATAAAATAGTTCAGAAAGACTAATGCTATATAATATATATAGTATTATATATATGAGAGAAAGAGAGAGTGTTGAGCTATGCTTTTCCTTTTTTATTTTTTTTGCCAATTCAAGAATCTTTCTTTAGTATGCGAATAAAGCATACTTACATTAATAAAAAAGACTAAAGTATTTGTTTGAAACTCTACCATATTATTCTTTATTTACCCTGATTCTTTGGCTATGTATTTCTCCCTTTTTTTTCATTGTGTTTCCAGTTTTAGCCAGTTACTACATTACATTTATGTTTTTATAATGTGCTATTTCCCATTTCCTTATTTTGTCTTCTACAATTGGGATTACCATATTAAATTATTTCCTTTGACTCTCATCTACTATTCAGTTATATTATTTTGTATTTTTTAGGATATACAAATTTATATAAAACTTTGTTAGGCCTTGTTGCCATCTTAGTGTTAGTCTTGGATCTCCAATTGAGTATATATCATTCTCACCAGCATTCCATTGCTCAAGTCTCTCCAGTCAAGTTTGGTTGCATAAAACTTATCCTAGAAAATAAAATAAACTTGCTATGGCCTCTATATCAGCACTTGCTCTTTTATATTAGGGAAACTTATTCTATAATACAGGACTCAGCAGAAGTAACAATCAGACTTGAGTTATGATTTATTATAAAATTATAACCATACAAACTTAATATTTCATAATAAAAGATTTGATATAGATTATAGAGTCAAAAAGACTTAAGCTATGATTTCATTACAGGATCATAATCATACATGATTATGATTTTGTAATAAATGATTGGTATAAATTACCATCATGTAAAAAAGGGGCATTATTTGTGCCATACCCTGTATTGTCTTCAGAGAGGCTGCAAGACATCAACATTCTCTGCATTCTTGTATATTAAAATTTTTTACTTTAATCTCAGGTAAAAATCCAGGCTTACATACATTGACATTTTTTTATTTTAGCCACATGTATAATGGATAGTTTCATCTTGCACTGACGATTGGGTCCCTAAATTCAGACCAGGCATGTGTTTTCATTTTCTTCCTTAGACTTTTCTTGTTGAAGTGAAAAGAAATAAGACCAGAAAGCAAAAGAAATAACACCTCCTCCAGCTAAAACTCAACCAAAGGACAATGGGAGGAGTGGATAAAGTTTCAGACTCCTCTCTTCAAGCAGACATTCTGAACACTCCTGAGGAAGCTTGATGAATTAGGTTCCCACTACTCATGGAAGTGCTTCAATAATGGACTCTTAGGCTTTAACTATTAATTCTTCCCTAGTTATTCTCCCTATTTCCTCCCTCCACCATTCAGGAGTCATCTCCCAAGTAATTTAAAATATACTTAAGTGCTTATTTCAGGTTCTTTCTTCAGGAAATGTTAAACTAAGAGGTACAAGAAATTGTTCTAGAAAGCAGACAATATGATGAGATCCAAGAAATATATCACTCATCAGTCATATCAGTCATGTGACAATAAATACTGCATGGTCTGTGGTGATAATCTCTAGTTTGTCATTTAAGAGTGGTGAACAATTTAGAAACTGCTTTTTTCTTTTTGAGACCAAAGAATCCACCAGCTATTGTCCTCACCATGAGGTCTCAGGGGATACTCCCTTTAAAAAATAAATAATGAATTAATTAATGTGGCAGAATATTTGAAAAGCTCTGTGGTGGCTGCACCCTACAACCCTGAGTTGACAGAATGAGTTGACGCCTTGGAACTGATCTCACTAGTTCAATGTGAGTCATAGAATTTTGGATAAGGAAAGAGAAGGCACTAAACTACATATATGTCAGAGGCAATGTGGATATAACAGATATGAGTAGCAAGGTCGAAATGGAAATGAACAATCTATAAATAAACATGGTACAAGATGAGTGGATAGCTAACAAGGGTGACTTGAATTGTATAAACAGGAAAAAACAAAACTTAAGGAATAGAAGATCCATCTTGTTATTCAGAAATTTTGATCATTTCTGTGTCACATGGCATGAATTGAAGGAAGGTTGAATTCCATTGAAAAAGAACCCTGCAATACCAGCACAAGTTAGTATTATTCCAAATCTTCTCCAAAGTACCTGCTTTCATTTATCAGAATAACTGTATATACTGGAGAAGAAAGAATACCCAGATATTTTAAAGGTCAGGTATACAGTGTGCAAACTGACATCAATGCTAGATTTTATGAAACACTATTATGACCACCAAGTTAGGATGGTAAAGTATTAAATACAATTAATAAATGTACTGCTGTCAAAATTTGTCTCACAGGGAGTCTAATGACTCTGGATTTGCAACATGTGATCACTTACATGTGTTCTGAGCACATAAGTGGTATAGGTACACTTTGTGCCTAAGAGAATCCTCACTTTGGTTCTTGAATCCATAGTAAAAGAAGCATTGAGAGCAGTTGAACAGAAATACCTGAAAGTGCTCTCTCTCCAGTCTCCTATACTACATGTAGGGTAGCATTTCAGAGATTCAAGTCACATTCAATTAGAGTGGTGATTCCCAGCATATCCCTGTTCATTTCATCTGTGTGACCTCTGCAAAAATAGATGGATCATGAGAAACTCAAAGGGACTAACATGATATTAATTAGGTGGTAGCTCCGATAGAGGATATTGCACTGGCTGTGATTTCCTTAATGAACTAGATAAGCATAACTGCTGGCTCTTTTAATGTGATGACTAATTGGAGAAATTACCCCCATCTAACCCAAGTGAAGAAATGTTCATCCAGTTTTATTTCCACCATCTTGGAGCCTGTGGAGGCCTGCTAGGAACAGAATAACAAATATGTCCGGCATACTGGGGTCCAAGGCCATTTTTTCTGGCTATAAGCAGGGTCTCTGGAACCAGAGGGAGCACACAGCTCTTCTTAAAATGTAAGGTGTTTATGCTTCAGATGAAACTGAATTCTATGTAGGCGAGAGATGTACTTATGTGTACAAGGCAAAGAATAACACGCTGACTCCTGGTGGCTAACCAAACAAAACCAGAGTGTTCTATCAAAAGGTAACTTCTGCTCAGAGAAATAATGACATGCATGGTTCATGCCAAATTTTGAAGCAACATTCGTGCTAAGGCCATAGCATACAGAATCTGTGTAATGCCATACTCTCAAGCATATAAACTTACTGAAAAGTAAACAAAGTGGATTTATTCTATTGTAGATAAAAGAATAGAAAGAAAGAGAAAAAACATACATTCAACAACTCAGAAAACTTTTTTAAGTCCTTGGAATAAAGGGTGAGGTCTCATCTACCTAGAACATTAGTAGAAGCCAAAAGGAAATTTTCCATATCTGATATATTTTGGTGAGATGGAATCTAATTTGGATACTTCACTAGAATAGAAGATTGATAAAACATACATAGTCACAGTAACTATCTGATCCATTGCCACAGTTCAATGAATAGTTTGAAACCCGAATAAATAAAAAATTGCGAATGAAGTTATAAAAACAAATGTGATATTATAGACACTTTAAGAAAAAACAAAATTAATCAATTACTGTTGTTGGATACAAAGCAGACTGCTTTTCAGCATCTATTAAAATCTCACACCATGATGAAAGCAAGTAGAGCCCAAAGGACGTTGTAGCACATATAAATTAAGAAGTTTCTCTGCATGTTGAACATGGAGGCTTCTGTTCAACCAGGAGCCATCATTCATTAAACGGAGAAGTACATGACACTACATGGGAAAGGTAGTGTTATTCGTGACGGGTTCCCAAATGATGTGAACTGTCATTTTACACATAACCTTGTTAGTAAGGCAGTCCATTTATATTATCTGCTTGGCTGAATTAGGCCAGATGCTTGGAGAATAAGTTTGGGGCATATCCAGAATCATAAGATAATCTTCTGTGCTTCAAACAAAAAAAATAACAACTGTTTGCCAAAGAATAACATCTGGGGTGTCTCATAGCACAATCCCCAAAACAGTGAAAATGGGTACAAAGTCCAATTTTCCTCTATTATATGTGATAATGTTGTAAATACATGTAGCTTCATATGCTACTTCAAATAAAAGTACCAGAGAATTGGTTCAGATAAATCCCACATCAAGGGAAATTAAATGTGCTTCTTGGAACCAAATTTATGTTTTTAAAATAAATATGATTTCTGTTTTAGAGAGCCTTTTATCTACAAGATTTGAAGATTTTGCTTTACTAAGAAATTACTCATTAGAATTATGTCCTATAGAATTATTCACCACTGACAAATAAAAGTCTTTTCAAAGTGATATTCTGATTTTCTATAAATAAATAACTTTTAATAACATTTGTTCACATGAATAAAGACAGTTGGTTAACTTCAGCTGTCTTTATAATTGCTTGTTGTTTCTGTTCTTTCCTTAGGCTTTAATAATTCTCACATCCTTCTTTCATTGTAGCCATACTTACTCTTGACTTCTCTTTCCCAACAGACAATGTTGGAAACTAAATCTCAGGACTAATAAAGTATATCGAATCTATTCAATTAATAATTACTCACGTTCCTACATTTTCTTATTTTTGTCATCACAACGTGTCATAATGTTCTCAGTAAAACTATTTGTTTAATATTTCAACCTCCCAATTACTGGATAATTGTTTCTACCCTATCTTAACTACCATGCACTAGATTTTTTGTAACTGAATCACCTCAGTCTTACTTAAGTTGCTCCTAGGGTTTTTCAAAAATAATTTTTATTATAGCTCAACTCATAGTCTATATATTTTGTCAGACCAAGCCCTTAAATAACCTTCAAATATGGAGTACACTGCATATAGTACTTTTATTGGTTTTGTTTTCTATCTTTAGTCTTAGAGTTTGCAGTCAAAACACTTTTAAAGTTACTTAGGTCATTTATAATGCAACTAGATACATTTGTAAGTCTATATTTCATCTTTCTTCTATGTCTTTGTTTTTATTAATAGTTGTTTGTTGTTTACATATACTAAAAATTACTCTGTGGGGTACAGTTCTATGGTTTTGACAAATGCATAGAATCATATATCACTACATAGTCACTGACAACAGTGCCATAATAAAGGCTATGCCTTATAAACTATAATATCTCTTACTCTCTACCCTTTTCAGTATTGTAAAGGTATCTATTTCATCACTGTTTTCCTGCTTGCATTACTTCTCATGTAAACATATTTCCTCATTTGCATAGCTTCTCTGTATGTGTGTCTTTTTCTTTGGCTGCTTTGAAATTTTCTTTTCTTCACTGGTTTTGAGCAATTTGATTATGGTCTGTCTTGGTATAGTTTTCTTCACATTTCTTCTGTTTGGAGTTTATTGAAGTTCTTAAATATATGGATTTATAATTTTCTTTATGTTTGAAAATTTACTAGCAATTATTTATTCACATATTTTTCTGCTCCATCTTTCCTACTCAATAACTACAATTACACATATAGTAGTCTGCTTGCAGTTGACCTACAAGTACTGATGCTGATTTCATTTCTCTAAATGTTTCTTTTCTGTACTTCCCTTTCAATAGTTTCTATTGATATGTCCCCAGGATCATTAATATCTTCATTTGTAATATCTGATATGGCATTTATATTACCGATATTTTTTTATCTCAAATATTAATATTGCAGTTTTCATCTTCAGAAGTTTCACCTTGATCTATTTTTCATATTTTCTATATCTCTACTTTTGAATTACAATTTTGATAAGTCAATGACTTTTTCTGATAATTCAGGCATTTGTGTCAGGTCTGGGTCTTGACTATCATTTTTTTTTCTTCTCATTATGGTTTGTCTTTTCCTGCTTTTTTATATGCCTGTTAATCTTTGAAAGATTTCTGTCATTATGAATTTTACTTTGTTCCACACCGGTTAATTTCTCATTTCTCTAATTATTCTGAGGTGCAGTTAAGTTACCTGGAAATAGTTTATTCTTACAGTTTATTTAACTATTTTCAAATTCTCCTTAGATAAGGAACCATCCATTTGACAGCACCTAGATACACTGCTTTGACTGCCTTGTCGTTGGCACAAAACTTTTATGAAGGAAAAAAAAAGTGTGATACTACTATTGCCTATTTAACAATGAAACTTTTGAAAAGAGCAGCAATACTGACAAAAGTGTAAGTAATATTATACTGAAACTCAATAGCAAATATAAGTGACAACAATTTAAATTCTGAAGCTCTACATATTGCATTTTTCAGCCAATTTGCTGAAATCTAACTAGGAATATTGGACAATTATCCATGCAGGCATGCCACATATGGTTTTACTGGTTAGAGATTTCAAGAGGATTTCTAGTTGAGGGCCTATGGGGGCTGAAATCCAGCCCACACTCTGCTTGTCAAGCTGTGAGCTCAGACGTATGACTACATCTGCCCAGAGGAAGTGGCACATTTTTCTAATTAACATGAAGACATATGTTTTTTTAGGATACATCCCGCAGGGCTGCATTTACCCAGAGGGACTACCATTTTCTGCTTTGTACAAATATTGTTTTTACAATATTGAAATATTTGTAAGAGAGTTTATTTTAACCTTCACTTTTCTCCAGATTAGTTTTTTGGACAGAAATTCACCTAATGTTTTATTAACAAGTCTTCCAACATTTTGTTTTGTATCTAATAAATATACATATATAACTAAAGAATAAAACATTACAGGTCTCTTTCCTACTCTTTCAATTCTGGAAAAGGATGTTTAAATCACTTTTTAATACTTCTAATGAGTAACACCATATCAATAATATTTCTTTATTGTCATATTTGCTATTACTTCTTATGTAGTACATGAGAATGTGCTAGCACTTTAATATTCAATAGTTATTTTTGTACTTTTTTTTCCCTCCTGAGTATCTGACCTCCTTATTAAGTACAGGCAATAATCTGGCTTAGAGAAGATGAGGATCTGTTGCAGAAAAATAGCAAAGAGAAAGAATAAAGTAATAATGGGCTTCTCATTGGGCAAGTAGGGTTATTCAAAAAGGCTATCATCTTGAAATCTGTTCAATTGTTTTTAAATTTTTTCTAAATTTACTTACCTCTTTTTAATCCTATCCTTACATTCTTTCTTTAGCATGTCAAATAGATTTCTTTAAATGTATCAAGAAACTATTTCTGTTTATAATAATGGCTCAACAATAAAGGTGAAGGAAGGAGAAAATGACCTATTGGAACTCAACCCTTTGAATTCTGGGAGTCCAAGGTGGGTGCAGGGAGAGACAAAGAGAGAGTGGTGGTAGAGCAAGGCTTTCACATATCTATCCTTTCTGTAAAGGAGGAACATTAGAAATATGGTGGAGACACAGTGCGGAATTGAATTTTATCCTTGGCTCCTAGGGTAGGTAGAATGGCCCATCAAAACATCCATATCCTAATTCCTGGAACCTATGAAAATATTACTTTATGTGGCAAAAGTAACTTTGCAGATATGACTACAAGAATTTTGAGGTGGGGATATCATCCTGGATTATCTTGGTGTACTCACCTTTATCTGTAATATTTTGTTTTAATTACATTAAAAAATCAAAGCAGTAATTTAAAAAAACTGTCAAATTGATATTGTTTGTTAATTATGTTTGGTATATAGATATTTTTAATTTGATATTTATTTTTATAAAGTTTATCTATCATTTGAAATTTTCTAACTTAAATTTTATGAAACATTAAGTATACACACACACACACATACACACACATATATATACAAATAATGTTCTAAGATATCCTTTAATGTTTATTTATTTTATTATTTATATTTTTAATAATCTAGAACCATCCTTAATATGTAAGAATAAGACATTTGTTTGAATTATGGTATAATCATGCAAAGGTAAATAGCTTTTAAATGACATTGCAAAGAATTAAACACTGAGCTATTTTCAC
The DNA here is from genome assembly GCA_004026885.1 of Lyroderma lyra. Classification (NCBI taxonomy): domain Eukaryota; kingdom Metazoa; phylum Chordata; class Mammalia; order Chiroptera; family Megadermatidae; genus Lyroderma; species Lyroderma lyra. Next base: position 127,378 of record PVJL010002580.1, on the reverse strand, counting down.
AATACATCAAATAAGTGGTCACCCATCCAAAATTTAATTAGCAACAAGAGCACTGAGAATTTTTATAGCCTTACTGATGTTGATAGGTAGTCTGGAAAAGAGATGCATTAGTAGTGGAAAATGAAAGGATTGTAAAAAAAGAAAGTTCTATAGTTATCTCCATATACCGTATTTTCAGAGATAGAAAATTTGTCTTTGAATTTGTAATGTCTATGTTCTTCTCATTGCCTGGAAAACACTGTTGTGTTTTCTAAAGCTCTTAATGCACTTGCTATTGTACTGTGAAAGATTATAGAGGAATGGAATTAAAAGGAGGTGGTGTGTACCCTGAAGAGAGACGAGTTTAGTTTAAGATTTTTCTACACAAAGCTACATCATGAAGATAAACAAAAAGCTCATCAATTGCCAGAAAAATGGCAAGATTAGTGGGGAATATTATTAGATTTGCCCCCCAAGACTCCAGGTCCTCTGCTTATATCATCCAGGTTCTAAAATTATGTTCCAAGGCATGCTGTACACATGTGGATGTGATTTGACCCTCTCAGTGATTTAAAATCTGAATTGCTGTTTACCTGGTCATCTGATGAGTTGCTTCAACTTCCAGTCTATTATTTAAGATTTCACATATCAATCAGCATGCTTCACAGGAAAGACTTACCAGTTAAAACCTCAGGATCCTTGTAAATTCTGGGAAACCACTTTGTACCTCTCTGTCAATTAATTGTTGGGAAAGGAACTGCCTGCTGCAAAAAATATCTTTTGTAGAGTAATATTTGTAGTCACAATTGGAAAATTTTTAAGTAAATAAAATTACAAAACATTTTAATTTTATTGTTCACTTGCTGAAAACCTGCAACAATTAGGCACTTTCTATTTTAAAAATTTTGTTCTCTTTTGTTAGTCTCATGAGCGATTTAAATTCAGTATCTTAAAAGAATGTGGTTCTGCTAAAGGAAATTTGATATGATTCAATGCAGAAGTTTAAAAATGGATTTTTATGTAGCAACTATGAATGGAGATTTATTTAACATACCAGTGAAAAACCTTATGTTAATCAGAGATATTGGTCTATAGTTATCTTTTTCTGTGTTGTCTTTACCAGGCTTTAGTGTTAGGGTGATATTGGCCTCATAGAACGAGTTAGGAAGTATTGCTTCCTCTTCAATTTTTTGGAAGAGTCTGAAGAGGATAGGCGTCAATTCTTCTTTGAATATTTGATAGAACTTGTTAGTGAGACCATCTGGTCTGGGGCTTCTGCCTCTAGGGAGATTATGGATAGTCATTTCAATTTCTTTACTATTGATTGATCTGTTTAGATTATCCAGTTCTTCTTGGTTCAGTCTAGGTAGACTATAAGTTTCTAGAAACTTGCCCATTTCTTCTAGGTTGTTAAATTTAGTGGCATAAAGCCCTTCATAATATTTTCTAAAATCCTTTGTTATTTCTGTGGTTTAAGTGGTAATTTTTCTCCTTTCATTTCTAATTTTGGATATTTATGCCTATTCTTTTCATCCTTTGATTAGTCTAGCCACGGGTTTGTCAATTTTGTTGACTCTCTTAAAGAATCAGCTCTTTGTAATATTTTTTTTCTATTGTCCTGTTCTCTAATTGGTTTAGCTCTGCTTTAATTTTTATTATTTCTTTTCTTCTGCTGACTTTGGGTTTTGTCTGCTCTTGTTTTTCTAGTTCTTTAAGATGCAATGCTAAGGTGTTTACTTGTGATTTTTCTTGTTTCTTAAGATAGGCCTGTAATGATATAAACTTCCCTCTTATTACTGCTTTCGCTGTGTCTCAATAATTCTAATGTGTTGTATTTTCATTCTCATTAGTTTCTATATATTTTTTAATCTCTGCTTTTATTTGTGTTTTATCCAATTATTTTTTAATAAGATTTTGTTTAGTCTCCATGTATATATGGCTTTTTCAGCTTTTCTTTTACAGGTGATCTCCAATTTCAAAACTTTGTGGTCTGAGAATACACTTGTATGGTTTCGATCTTCTTGAATTTGCTGAGGCTACTTTTGTGTCTGGGCATGTGGCCTATCCTTGGGAATGTTCCACGTGCACTAGAAAGGAAGGTACAGTCTCATTTTGCTGGATGAAGTGTCCTGTAATGTCAATTATATCTAATTGCTGTAATGTGTCATTTAGAGCTGATATTTCCTTATTTATTTTCTGTGTGGATGATCTGTCCATGGTTGTTAAAAGGGGTGTTTATATCTCCCACAATGATTGTGCTATTGTCAGTTTCTTCTTTCGGATCTATTAGTATTTGCTTTATATATTTTGGTGCTTGCTAATTGTGAGCAATTCATTTCAAATCTTATTGTATTGTGCCTTTTATTATTATGTAATGTCCATCTTTGTCTCTTGTTATCTTTTTTAACCTGAAGTTTATTTCATCAGATATTAGTATGGCAACTCCTAGCTTTCTCTGGTTACCATTTACTTGAAGTACTGCTTCCCATCCTTTCACTCTGAGTCTGTGTTTGTCCTTATAGCTGAGGTTTGTCTCTTGGAGACAGCATATGGATGGGATTTGTTTTTTAATCCAGCCTGCTACTCTGTGTCTTTTTATTGGTGAGTTCAGTCCATTAACATTTAGAGTGATGATCTATATGTGAGAATTTCTTGTGGCCATTACATTTTGTTGTTGCTGTTTTATTTTATCTTTGTCTCCTTCTTGTTGCTTTTCCTCTATCCCATTTGTCCTGATGTTTTGTTTTGGGTCAATGAACCTATTTCAGTATTTCTTGAAGTGTTGGCCTTGTGCTGGTGAATTCACTCAGTTTCTGTGTGCCTGAGATGGTCTTTATTCCTCCTTCATATCAGAAAGATAATTTTGCTGGGTAATTTATTCTTGGCTGGAAGTTTCTTTCTTTTAAAGTTTTGAATATTTGATTACAGTCCCTCCTGGCTTGTAGAGTTTCTGCTGAGAAGTCTGATGCCAGCCTGATGGGTTTTCCTTTAAAGATTATAATTATTTTGTCCCTGTGTACCTTGACAATTGTCTGTCTTTAGTTTTTGACATCTTTAGTACTATATGTCTTTGAGAAGATCTGCTAGGGTCCAGGTATCTAGCAGACCTATTTTCTTCTTGAATTTGGGGTTCCAGATTTTCCATAGGTTTGGAAATTTCTCATCTACTATTTGTTTGAGTATGTTCTCTGCAGAGTAATCTGCTCTTTCTTCTAATCCTATTATCCTGATGTTTTGTCTTATGGAGTCAAATAGTTCTTTCAATCCTTTTGGTTCTATATTCCCTACGTTTCTTTTCTTGAGGTGTTTCCATGTTCTGATCTTCGATATCACTAATTATTTCCTCCATCTGGTTGGCCCTGTCTCCTTGGCAGTTATTAGGTTTTTCATTTCTTTTATGGTATTATTTATCTCTTGAATTTTCATGTCATTCTTCCTTATGTTTTGAATTTCTTTGTTAAATTATTTTTTCATTCACAGATTTCCTTTCTTAGGTTGTTCACCTCAACTATGGTGTTCTGCCAGTATGTTTTGATTTCACTCAGAGCCTTTAGAATGGCTACAAATTTTCTGTCACTTAGTTCAGAAATTTCTAGGTCTATGAGGTCCTTTTCTGGAATTTTTTTATCTTCTTTCTGAGTAGCTTTAGATCCTAAAATATTCATACTGTAGGCTGGGTGTTTCCTCTTTGGCATGAGGGATTTATGTTCAGCCGAGTCCAGGAGCCCTTTCTTCATCTGATAAGTATTTTTGTGGTGTCTTGAGGTAGGGAAGACATTAGGTGGGACTGGGGGCCAAGTGTTGGGAGAGAGGAGAGGCATTTAAATCTTATGTCTGGTCTCCAGCTGCCTTTGGAGGCTGGGCACATCTAATTGCAGTTCCTCTGCTTCCTGAAGTTTGTTGGGGAGGCTGTAGGAGAGGGGAGAGGCCAACAAAGAGCACGCTGGGGCAGTTCCACCTGCTGCCCTTTGCTGGGGAAGCTGGGGGATGTGGGCCGAGGTCGCTCCTATTGGCTAAATTGAATGCTATCAAATCTGCCTTTCTTCCCCGGCTTGATCCAGTGACCAGCCACTCAGGGCAGAGTCTGCAGGCATGCACTGTGTGAGAGCCCTGGGCGTGTGTAGGCCCCAAAGCCACAGGCCTGATGTCACAGGCCATGTGAAAGCAGCTGGTTCACCTTCACTGTGGGCCAGGAACTACGGCCCTGTGGAGGAGCTGTGCATGTGCATGCTGTGGGCCATGAGGGTGCTGGGAGCTGAGGTGCTGTCTTTGGGGTACCACCTTGGCCTGTGGCTGTTCAAAGTCTTTGCTCAGCTCTCTTGCTCCTCAAAAGCTTCAGAGGCTGGCCCCCAAGCTTTGTCCCCAACACACTGCTCTAAGGCCCAGCCCCCCCATGGTCTCCTACCATTCTGCCACTCCAACTGGCTTTCGCTCTTGTCACCTCTTGGCCTACTCCCTCCCATGCACTGTGCTGCTCCTGGATAGTCAGCAGCAATGGGGTCCTGTTGTGATCTGTCTCTGTTCCCTTCCCTCTCTCCTGCTTGCCTCCTTCTCTCCGACTATCAAGTGTTTTCTTTCAATGTGTAGATTTCTCAGCTGTCACTGTGTCACTCAGGGTCCTCTTTCTTGGCTCCTGGACGGCTGTTCAATTGTGTTTCCTGGGAGAGGTTTAGGGACCTCCTCCCGAGTTGCCATCTTGCCCTTTCTCCAATTTGTGGTTTTTTAAGCAAAATTGAATAAAACCTTAAGCAACACGTTAGTAATAGTATTTTTATTGAAAAAGGCAGTTTTTAGTCTTTATGCTTTGTTTCATTTTATCTTTTCAGAAGATGGACAGTAGAGAGAGCAGAAAAACAATCAACAGATACATTACTTAGGAAAAACTAAAGCCTGACAATGATTTCTCCTCTCTTGTGGCCTTGTTGGTACTGTTGACTCATTAATAACATTGACTACGTAATCTTTCACCAAAAGGATTTATTCAGGAAAAGTTAATAAAAAGAAAAATGTACTAAGATCCTGAGAACATGCGTTCCTGGCTGGCCACGTGCGTGCTCTGGCTTTGTTCAAAGATGGAGGGCATATAATATATATTTGGGATAAGAAGTAGAAAGCATAGAGTTTACAAACAGAATGTTAGGACAGAGAGTTCCAAGAGTTCAGTTCCACCCACATACCTCCCAGCCTGATCAGATTTCTTAAAATCCTAGTTCCACTTTATCATTGCCCCCTTTTGATCAAGATCTTTCTTTCAAAGCATCACTGATCAAGAGTCAGGTCTTCAGTCTTCAGCATTTTCTCCCTCGATTTCAGGAAGGACCTCTTGTCAGTGTCATCTCTCATGTCAGAAGGAAAGTGTATGGTTTGGAAACAACTTATGTCCAGGGTTAAGGAGGTAGCAGGTGCGGAGCTCAATAACAATAAGAATTTTAAAGAAAAAGAAGATTAGGGCAACATAACAACCTAATCTATATGACAGATTGAAACCAGGAACTCAAACCTGTAAATAGTGAAACAAAGATGATCATAGCTGAGATAGATCTAAGTTCTTAATGACAGTTCTAAAGCCAGAAACACACCAGAGAGTCCCCACAACATACTGTAATGGCTTAGGAAATGCAAACAACAGCATGTTCCTTCTAAGGAATAAAGAAACTAAAAATAAAAGTTATTGTTAAGTAACTAAGTGGTGCAAGGGTGACTTAGGCACTTTGGCAATATGTCTACTTTAAGAGTTCACTTGCCTTAAATTTTTGACAGCTTTAGTTTCAGGTTACCAAACTGTGTGCAGTTCTATTCAGGGTTGTGTGCCTTCTTTAGGTGTGACACGTGTATCCAGGAATCTACTCCTTGCAGTTTAACTGCACAGGGGTTAGTCAACAGTACCTGGTAAGAGCCCTTCCAGGGAGGCTGGAGGGAGTCCTTTTTGAGGTGTCTTTTCCAGTAAACAAACTCTCCAGGTTGCAGAGTATGGATTTTTAGTTTCTCACTTTTCTGGAGTGCACTGTGAAAAGATTGTTCTACCAAAGCATGATCATTCTCAACAGAAGCAACTAAGCCTTTATAATACTGAAGTATGTCTCTTTTCACCAACTGTGGATCCAAAGAATCAGGGGCCAACTGCAGAGGGTGTCCTGTAATTATTTCAAAGAGTGAAAGCTTATGAGTCCTGAAAAGGGTGGATCTGAGATTTAAAAGGACTATTGGTAATGCTTTTGGTCAAGGTATCTGAAGCATTTCTACAAATTCTGATAATTGAGTTTTAATGCTGTAGAACTGGCCAGATAGCACAAACTTGTTTTATTACCTGACCAGTAAAGTGGGTTCCTCAATCACTGTGGAGTTCAAGAAGAGTTCCCCAAGTGGGAATAATTTTCTCTAACAGCATTTTAGCCACTGTGGTGGCATTAGTTTGTTTACAAGGGAAAACTTCAGTCCAGTGAGAAAACATACATATCAGAACTAAAACATATTTATACCTATGAGATGGGGTAAGCTGTATAAAATCTACTTACTGACCTCAAATGGTCCATTTGGCAACTTAAAATGTCCAGGGCAGTGTGAACAGGCTTCTCTGGGTGGTACCTTGGATAGGTGAGACACCTAAGGTAGGCACTTTTTGCAACCCTGTTAATATCTACCCACCAATATTGGTTCATGAACGCTAACATTTTTGTCAGTGGACCAATGGTTTAATGTATGTATAGTAGTTAGGAGTGGAAATTTTAGACTTTCTGGTAGGACTGGGTTGTATTTTGGTCCAAACCAGAGCCTTCTTTCCTTATCAAACTAGCAGTTGTTAGATTTCCAGTCTTGTTGTTCTTCCTTTGAAGTCAATTGCTGAGCTACTCTGGCCAGCTTTTCTAGGTTATCAACTGGAAAAGCATCTTTTTGAACCATGACAGAGGTTTGACTACTGCTAATGCCTTTAAAGGCAGCATTTTTAGCTGAAATGTCAGTAAGGTGATTCCCTTTCTCTTCCAGGGAATCAAATTTAGAATGTCCTGGAATCTTAATAACAGCGAAAACATCAGGTAAAAGTATAGCATCCAATAAATCCTTAATATATGGACCATATTTTATTTTATCTCCATTGGAGGTAGGAAAACCATGTTGTTTCCATAACATTCCAAAGTCATCAACTACTCCAAAGGCATACCTACTGTCAGTATAAATGTTGACAGCTTTACCTTTTTCTAAAATGTAAACTTGAGTGAGGGTGTATAATTTAACTTGCTGTGTGGTGAGGCGGACAGAGGCAAAGATGCTGCCTCAATGACTTCAGTAGGAGCTACAATGTCATAACCTGCACAATACTCACCATTTTCATTTTTTAAGTATGAACCATGTGTGAAATCAACTTTACCTAAAGGAGTCTTCTGCAAATCATCACGAGGAGTCAAGAGATGATCTGTCAGTGTCAGGCAGTCATGAGGTGCTTCCTCACTCCCAGAGGGGAGAAAGGTAGCTGGATTAAGATTATTACAATGAGACGGGGTTATGTGGGAAGCACTTAACAAAAGGATTTCATAAGAAGTAAGGTGACTACCTGAAAGGTGCTGAATGTGATGAGAGTTCAGGAGAGCTTCTACTGCATGTGGAACAAAAATGCTTAGAGGGGATCCTGCAAAAATTTTCTCTATCCTGCAAAAATTTTCTCTGTGACCTTAATCAAGTGGGCAGTAGCAGCAATGGCCACAGGATCCAGTTGTTGACTGTAGTAGCCTAGGGGTTTTTACTAACCCCATGTTTTTGAGTGAGCACTCCCTTCCTTTTCATGCACAAAAAGGAAAAAGGGAATCTAGTAGTTAGGATGCCCAAGGGAAAGTGGGGATTAAACTCTCCTTCAAGGCTTTAAAGGCTATGTCGTCCTGCTCTTCCTGAGATTGGATCAAGACTGTCATTCTTGAGTAAGATATACAGAGGTTTTGCTAGGAGAGAGAGATTTGGAATCCAATTCTGGCAGTAGCCTACTAGTCCAATAAAATCTCATAATTGATGCTTATTTTGGGCCTTTGGAAATTCAGGACACCATGAAGTCTATCTGGATCCAGGTGTAGTCCTTGTTCTGATATCAGAAGTCCCAAATACTGGACCTGACTTTGGACAAATTGTAGTTTTTCTTTAGAAACCTTACGTCCCTTCAAGGTCAAAAGTTCCAACAGATGTATGCTATCTTGTGAGAAAACCTGAGAAGAAGAGCAAAGAAGTAAATCATCCACATATTGCAATAAGGTGGAATCTTTGGGGAAAATAATGTCATCCAAATCAGTCTTCAGGATCTGTGAGAAATAAGAAGGGCTTTCAGTAAAAACCTGAGGCATTACTGTCCAGGTATATTGCTTTCCTTCCCAAGTGAAGAAAAGAGGTATTGGCTAGCTTCAACTGGGATACTAAAGAAGGCACTGCATAAATCAATTAAATACCTTACTTACAGTTGGAATAGATGTTAGCAATGTATGAGGATCAGCAACTATGGGGTATCGAGGGATCACAATGTGATTTACTGCTCAGAGGTCCTGGACAAACCTTCACCCTCATCCCTCTGGCTTCTTCACAGGTAAAATAAGTGTTACATGGACTAGCACAAGGAATAATAAGACCTTGAGTTATGTAAGCCTCTATTATGGGCTTTATACCTTGAAAAGCTTCTTTACTTATAGGATATTGATTAATTCTGGGCAGAGGCTTTGAAAGATCAATTTGGATCTTAATAGGAAGTGCACTGTGAATTCTGCCAATATTAGTTGAAGATTTTGCCCATAAAGAAGGTGACAGTTGTTCCAATAGGGACAATTGATCAGTGGTCTCAGATTCAGCTACTGTACCATCAAAGACACAGAGAGAGGATGCTGAAAGGCCATGTAATCCACCTAAATGGTCATTCTGACAATTACCATCAAGCTCTAACATTGTTTCCCCTTTTTGAGAAAAGGATGTTTCAGTATGATACTTCTCTAGGAAGTCTCTACCTAATAAATGGGTAGGAGTAAAAGAACTAAGGAGATAACAGTGCTCACCTCTCAAAGGACCTAAACAAAAGGGAATAGGTTTAGATACATAAACCTGTTGAGGTTTATTTGAAATCTCCACTATTTTAAATGTCTCATTACTCTGAGGCAGGGGCTGTTTTATGACAGTGGGGTTGAGCACCAAGAGTGTAGCACCAGTGTCAAGAAGAACAGAAGTGGTTTTCTTCCCAATTTGGAGAGGGGTTTCTCCAAGCTGATTAAGAGGAAGAATTGGGAAAGGGCCCTGTTGTCCCTCAGAGCCCCATCATTGTGGATTAGGAGGACCTGAAACAGGCTGATTAGAAGGCTGAGAGCATCTGAAATGCTTAAACATTCAGCAGTCTTTCTTCCAGTGTCCTTGTCTTTTGCAATAATGGCAAAAATTTGAATTCCTTCTTTTTTCTATAGGGGCTTTCATTGGCCAAGGCTGAGAAGTAAATTCTTGGCAATCTGACTTCTAGGTGGCTCATCTAGAGTACTGGCTAACTTATCAGCCAAATTTCCCCAATCTAGGGCAGCCATGGCTCCCCATCCCATCCTGGATCTCCTGACCAGGAGGGAAAGGTTTTTATTCAGTCCATTGACAAAGAATTAAAAGTTACTCATGTGGTATCAACATCTGAAGGAAGACCAGAATTTTCCTTAAAGATGACCTGAAGTCTATTGTAGTAGTCATTGTTGGAAATGAAACTCCAGTGTCACAAGTAAGTACTCAGAGATTTAAATATCTCGGCAAGGCAGTTTTTACTTCTGCAGAAGGGTGCATAGATGCAGACCCGGACAAAAGCTGCAAGCACCCTGAGTGGAGGGTCACACACCTTTTTATACCTAATGCAAGCTTAATTAAACCTGTGTCTTGCCCTGTTGGTTAGGGCTTCAGACCTCACACTCTTAACCTCACCTGATTGGCTATTTTATATTTTTATGACATGTCATGAGGGGAAGGTGTGAAGGAGAGGAGACCAAGACATTCCAGGGCAGGCCATGTGACCTTTGTGTAAACAGGATGAGTTGGGGGAGAGGATAGGGACCTGCTCTAAGGTGGTTTCCTATGGTGGGTTTCCAAGGAGGAAAGGTATGCCCTTATTTGGAAGAAAAGACTTACATTCCTACATCATGAACACTTTCATCTGGTCTTTGTAAGCAAGTCTGAACTTTGTTCTAATCAATAGACCTTGGGAAAGCTTTAGGAATTGATGTAACTTTTGAGCAATGTCCCTAGCTTCTTCCCAGAAATTGGAAGTTTGCTTTTCTAAGTCTCTCTGAGGATGCTCCCATCCAGCAATTCTCATCCAATGATAAGCCTAGCCTTCATCATCTAACATATTAATTAGTTGATACAAATCAGAAAACCCAGGTTGGTAAGCCTATATAGTAATATCAAATTCCTCAGCAAATGTGCAAATCCTCAGTTACTTTAGGAAATTCCTTTACAATGGCTTATAACTCAACTTTAGTCAGGGAACATAGGAGACCTGGGGTTTGCTAGGATCCCCAGAGGGTTTAATCTTAAATGAAAATGTGCTGATAAATTCAGAGGAAGAACCAGGAGAGGGCTCAGCAGAAGGTGGCCCTGGGGGCACAGCAGAAGGAAATGGGACAGGGGAGAAGGAAGTTAGAGACAAAGTATCAGGAGACAATGCAGCAGTGGGGGAAGGGCCAGACAGTGCGGTAGGAGGAGAGCAGGTGGTTCCAGGCAACTTTGTCTCTCTTTTTGAAATTTTAGCAGCCTTTTTTAACTTTAAGACTTTATCTTGTGAAAAGGCAACTTCAGGTATATTTCTTTTGGAAGCCTCAATATATCATTCAAATAAGGGATTCCACTCAGCTTCTTCAATTTTAGTGCTATTATTGTTTAATTCAGTTTCAAGAAAATTAAGTTTGGGAATCTCAAATGTTCCTCGTGTTGGCCATTGATTTGCTAAATTACTTATACTTAGATCTGCCCATTTAGTTAAATATGTGCATGAAGATCTACTGCGGGTGTTAGCCATGTATTCAGCCAGTGTTCCTGATGGAGGGACAGTCCATTTTGCTACTGCTGAGCCCAAAATAACCTACAGTTCAGGTAACCTGCAGGTCTTCAGCTTGCCTCACTTTAGAACAGTCAGACTGTAAGCTAAGATGCCTCTTCTAGGAAAACAATCAACCCTCAAGGAGTTTGGTATAGGCAAAGCTGGGTGGCACTTTTCTCTCTGAGACAAAACTGGCTCCTTTCTGTAGAAATAAACTTTTACTCCCCTAGGGGATCTTAGGCAAAAGCCAATTTAGTCTCAAAGGACAACCTGCTTTCTGAAGAAATCAGGCTGACATGCCACACTGAGTACTCACAACAGATAAACAATTAAACAATTAGACAAGGCCTTTAAAACACACCAGCACACTCATATACCATACACACACACACACACACACACACACACACACACACACACACATACACATCTCTAAACAATTCCCGAATAAAGCCCGAAGAGCTTTAGGCACAAAAGCACTAGCTCAAATCCAGAAGAGAACTCACCTGACGCCTTTGAATCAGAGTGAACAGTGAGCCCAAACAGCTTATTTCAGTAAGGCGCCTTGCTTACTCTTGAATTCTGATGCCTCTGGGATTTGTTCGTCTCTGGATTCTGTATGATCCCCCATATGGCAACTTATTAATAACATTGACTAGGTAATCTGTCACCAAAAGGATTTATTCAGGAAAACTTTAAAAAAAGAAAAAGGTACTGAGAGCCTGAGAATATGCATTCCTGTCTGGCCACATGCATGCTCTGGCTTTGTTCAAAGATGGAGGACATATATATTTGGAATACAAGAAGTAGAAACCATACAGTTTACAAACAGAATGTTAGGACCATAGAGTTCCAAGAGTTCAGCTCCACCCACAGACCTCCCAGCCTGATCAGATTTGTTAAAATCCCAGTTCCACTTTATCAGTACCATGTGTTCAAGATAAAGAGAGCCCAATATTTATAAGCATTTTTATAAAAGAAAAAACAAGGAATTTGAATTTTTTGGATAACTATATTTAATAATTATATTATAAATATAATCTAATTTAATCAACAATAGATATCTATATTCTTGATTTACCGAACTGTTATCCATTCAAAATGCATTTTTATTGTAAATTTTCAAGTGTTTATTTAAAATTCCTTAACTTTCTCTGCAATAATAATAAATAATAAATGCTTATGAAATATTTACAAAGCTTGCTATTAAAGGAGAGATCCACTTGTGCATTTTAATATATTTAGGCATTTGACTGAAATTCTGTTTTCTAAGCTACATTCTGAATATTTCCAAATTCTCATTAATAGTTTTTCTTCAGTTCTTGCTCCCAATTAACCTTTATAGTTTCTTTAATACAAAAACATTGCACTTTCTACCATTTGCATTTTTATCTTACTAATAATATTTTTATCTCTTTTTTATTTCAAATCTAATTATTTTGAGATTACTATCATTTAAGTGTCATAAAATCACTAATTTGTTAATAACTTCTGGTCATTAAAATTTTTTAAATTACCTTATCTCTTTCATTGCTCAACACCCTGTTATATTCAGTTACCTTGATGGGCTTTGTAAACACGTCAGCTATTTTGAAAGTCATAGCCCATGATTCTCTCAAAATGTCCTGATGGAACTAGGTGAATATGATTTAATTAAGCGGAAGCATTTTAACCCAGAAATATGCAACCCAAATTTAAGTCTTCTCCAATTAAATACACACGTCAAAACAAAGCAGTAACATTTCCATGTTTACACTTACATGTATAATGCATATACATGTATATACACACCCATGATGTAATACCTAGTTATTTGCAGAAAATTATGCTAAGCTTTTATTGTTGTTATTATTATTATTATTATTATTAGTTTCAGGTGTACAAAACAACATACTGATTAGACATTTACACACCTCACAAAGTGATAGCTGCAACAAGTCTACTACCCACCTGACACCATATATAACTCTTACAAAACCATTGACAATAATCCCTATGCTGTACTTTACATCTTGTGACTATATATTTTATTAATTATAGTTGACATTCAATATTATGTTATGTTAATTTCAGATGTACAGCATAGTGGTTAGGCATTTAATATAATTTATGAAATGATACCCTGGTAGCCCTAGTGCCCAAATTACAATATGCATAGTTTTACAATGTTATTGACTGTATTTCCCATACTATATCTTACATTCCCATGACTATTTTATATTATCAACTCATACTTCTTAACCCCTTAAGCTTTCTCACCTATCCCCTCAACATCCCTTCCATTTGCAACCATCAGTTTGTTCTCTGTATCTGAATCTGTTTCTGTTTTTCTATGTATTCTGTTCTTTAAATTTCATATATAAGTGAGAGCATTTGGTATTTGTCTTTCTCAATCTGACTTATTTCATTTAGTATAATACCCTCTAGGTTCATCTGTGTTGTTGCAAATGGTAAGATTTCATTCTCTTTTATACATGTTTATGTGGTATATTATGTAAATTTATTTTCAGATATTGAACAAAGCCTGCATACCAGGAAAGAATCATACTTGATCATGATGTTGCTGAATTCAGTTTACTAATATCTTGTTAAGAATTTTCACATCTATGTTTATTAGGAATATTAGACTATAGTTTTCTTCTTGTAATGTCTTTGTTGGCCTCATAAAATGAGCTTGACAACCTTCTCTCCTCTTAAATATTTTTGAATAGTTTGAGAAGAATAGGTGTTAATCATTTTTTGAATGGTTGATAAAATTTACCTGTGAAGCCATTGGTCTAGGACCTTTGTTTGCTGGGAGCTTGTTGCTTACTGATTCTGTTTCATTAGAAGTAATAGGTCTGTTCAACATATCTGTTTCTTCTTGATTCAACCATGAAATAGTGTATGCTTTTAGAAATTTATCTATTTGTCCAGATTGTCCACTTTGTTGGCATATAGTTGCTTGTAATATTTTCTTAAAATGTTTTTGTATTTCTGTGGTGGTGATAAATATCCTCTTTTATTTCTGATTTTATTTACTTAGGTCCTCTCTCTTTTTACTTGAGTCTGGTGAAAGAGTCATCAATTTTTATCTTTTCAAAAAGCAGCTCTTAGTTTTATTGATCATTTCCATTGCTTTTTAGATTCTTTTTTTCTTTTATTTCCACTTTGATCTTTATCAGTTTCTTTCTATTCACTTGGGCTTTGTTTGCTGTTGTTTCTTCAGTTCTCTTAGGTGTAAAGTTAGACAGTTTATTTGAGATTTTTTGTTTGTTTAAGTAAGCCTGGATTGCTACAAATTTCCCTCTCAGGACTGCTTTCACTGTGTCTCACCAATTTGAGATTATAGTGTTTTCATTTTCTGTTGTATCAAGGTATGTTTTCATTTCTTCCTTCGTTGTTGACCTGTTCATTATATAGTAGCATGTTATTTAGCCTCTATGTGTTTGTATGTTTTACTTTTTTTTCTTTGTAATTGATTTCTAGTTTCATATCATTGTGGTCATAGATGATGCATGATATGATTTCAATCTGCCTAAATTTGTTGAGATTGTACTGGGGCCTAATACGTGGTATATCTTGAAAAATGTTCCATGTGCACTTGAAATGAATGTATATTCTGCAATTTTGGAGTAAAATGCTCTAAAAATATAAATTAAATTCATTTGGTCTAGTGTGTCATTTAAAGCTATTGTTTTCATGTTGATTTTCTGCCTGGAAGATCTGTCCATTGATGTCATTGAGGGGTTGAAGTCCATTACCATGATTGTGTTACTGTCAATCTCTGCCTTTATGTCAGTTAACATTTGTTTTATATATTTAGTTGCTCCTAGGTTGGGGGCATAGATGTTTACTAGAGTAATGTCTTCTTGTTAAATTGATATTTCAATCATTATGTAATGTCTTTCTTTGTTTCTTATTACTGCCCTCATTTTAAAGTCTATTTTGTTTGATATTAATATTACTATCCCAGTTTTTTGTTGTTGTTTCTATTAACCTGAAATATATATTTCTATTTGTTTACTTTTACTTTATGTGCCTTTTTCTATCTGTAGTGGGTCTCTTGTAGACAGCATATGCATGTATCTTGTTTTTTTATCCATTCAGGTACCCTATGTCTTTTGATTAGAGCATTTAATCCATTTATATTTAAAGTGATTATTGATAGGTACATAATTATTGCTATTTTATTATTTATACTTTTCATTTTCTTTTGCTTGTATATTTTCCTCATTTTTCTTAAAGAAGTTCTTTTAACATTTCTTGTAATACTGGCTTGGTGGTAATAAATTCCTTTGGCTTTGGCTTTAGCTTTTTTTTTTGGATGTAGGAAGCTCTTTATTTGTTCTTTACTTTTAAATGATAGTCTTGCTTGGTACAGTAGTCATAGTTGCAGGCCCTTGTTTTTTATCACTGAATATTTTCTGCTACTTCCTTCTGGACTCCAAAGTTTCTATTGAGAAATCAGTTGATAGTTTTATGGGAACGCTCTTGTAAGTAATGCTTTGTCTTTTGCTCATAAGACTATTTCCTTGGCCAAATTAGAAAAGTTTTTTGTAATTATCTTTTCTCATTGTTTCCTCCTTTTTTCTCCTGGTAGTTCTATGATGTGACCTTTGTCTCAAAATTTCTTAAGCTATCTTCCTTTTTTTCTTTCTTTTTGTTGTTTTGATAGGGTATTATCTGCTTTGTCTTCTAAGTCACTGATTCAATTTTCTGCTTCAACTAAACTGCTTTGGTTGCTTCTAGTGTGTTCTTTGTTTTAGTTATTGTTTTCCTTATTTCTGACTAGTTCCTTTTTATGATTTCTATGTCCTTCTTTATGTTTACTATCTCTTTGTTGAAGTTCTAAGTTTTTTAAGCAATCTTATAACCAGTGTGTTAAACTTTGTCTCTGGTAGGTTGGTTTGCCTCCAGTTCACTTAGTTCTATTTCTAGAGGTTTTTTCTGTTCTTTTATTTTGGACATGTTTCTTCATTTCCTCATTCTGGCTGCTTCTCTGTGTTTGCTTGTATGTATTCAGTAGCTCTCCTATGTCTCCCAGTCTTTGCTGCATGGCCTTATGTAATGGGTGTCTTGTGGTCTAATGATGCAGTCTCCCTGACCACCTGTGCGTGTATTCCAGGATTGTCCCTTGAGTATGCCATATGTTCTCCTGTTGTAGTTGAGTGTTGCTTGCTTTTGGTATATTGGTGGGTAGAATTAACTCCCACACTGATCAATCGTGAAGATTGGCTACTACCACAGTATATGAGTTGTTGTGTTGGAGCTGACCTCTCAGAGGTGAATTTACCCCAGCAGGTTCTTATGCCTGTTGAGACCACCCTTTTGGTATGCCACTTATGGGCTTACCATAATGTGTGCTAGTGTGGTCTAAAGTTGGCCTCCAGGTGTGTTGTTTCTGGTGTCTTTTAGGAGGGACTCCCATGCATTCCAATTTCAGCCTTACCTGTGACAAGCCTTGGGGCTACCTGGTTGGTACTAGATAGCTACAGTAGGCTTTCTATTAACTGAAATTCAAGCAACTGACAAAATTTCGAGCAACCAGCAAAAACATTTTGCCAGTTGCTTGAGAGTGCTAGTTCCATGAGTTAATGGAGAGTCTATTTATATTTATCTGGAATCTACTAATCCCCATGGGTGCCAGTTAACTGAGAGTCTACTGTATATGTGTTTGGTTGCTGCCTGTGCTGAACCTGGAGCCATGTGGGGGTGACCTTACTGTGAAATGATGCCAGCTGCCACCAGCTTGGGGCCTGGAGAAACATAGGCAAAAGCCCAGGGCCCTCTAGGTCTATTGCTACCTGCTAGCTGCCTATAAGGCTCAGCCATTGATATAGCCTCCTTAGGTACATAAATCATTCTGGTTGACCCAGCATTGAGAGTATCCTTGGAGGTGCAACACTACCTGGTTGGGGTGAGGTTCAAGGAAGTCACAAAGCATGGCTGCTGGCTTTTACAAAGTTAACACAAATTCAATTCTTGCACCAGTGCAAGGCCTGTGACTACTTCTCAAAATGTTCTAACAACACTGTCCCAGACACTACTCACCTTGGGCTTTCAGATCCCCAAAGCCACCCAAGAGAGCCTATAGCACAAATCATGACTGACACTTCATCTCCAAAATTTCCATGACCCTAGCTGGTGTTAATGACTTCTATAGTTTGTGGGGTTGGGGTTGGCCACCTAGAATCTAAAAGTGCCTCTTGTGATGCAATACTAGCTGGGGTGGGGACCCAAGGCATCACCAAGGTGGTGTGCACATACAAATTTTACCAAATCAAAGCAGTCTCAGATTCGGCCCTTTGTGGAAGGTTCAAAACAGAAAAGATGGCACCGTCCTATAGACTACATATGTGGCAGTCTCCACATAAGGACAATGGCACCTCTTTCTCCAGACCTCACTCTGAAGCTCCACAACTCAGTCTATCCCTGTTTGTCTTTGGTGCCTCTCACGTTGCCACTCCTACACCAGCGCCCAGTTGAATGTTTGTAAGTGAGTAAGTCTGTTTGTGGGCCTTTTATGAGTACATCTTGGTTTCCAGCTGCCTTCCATTACATTGGTACAGATGGACAGAATCATCATTGATTTTCACTGCCAGATTTTGTGGGAACTCCTTTTTCAGGCCCAGGACCCCTGAGCTAGGGAGCCCAGTGTAAGATTAGGAACCCTTCCTCCTCCTGAGGGACATCTTCACCAAGGTGTTTTCTCAGTGTTCAACAACTGCCTGTGGGTTTGGGGTCAGCCTGTTTCGTGTATCCACATCTCCTACCAGTGGTCTCTTCTCTATGTCCTTAGTTAGAGGATTTCTATACAGCTACTCTTCCAATGATTCTTGAGGTAGATTGTTCTATAATTTAGTTGTAATTTTGATGTGATCCTCGCAGGCAGCAAGCATCGCTTTTACCTAATCCACCTTGGACCTTCTCTATGCTAAGTTCTTTGAGGTAAAAAGGGTTACCTTATTAAACTATCAAAAAACTTTATGCCATAGTAGGCTCACCAGACATTTCACTTGAAACAGGACAGAAAACAATGGTATCGTCTCATTTAAAATAACATATATGGTCAGCCTAGTCTCACTGGGCTAAATCCAAGGTGTCAGTAAGTTGACCATTCCCACCATTTGAAATGGAACAGTAGCATGGTTTTCTATCCTGTTTAAAACAAAACACAGGTCAGCCTATGTTATTGGTACCCAGGTGGTGGTACATGTACCCTTTGGGGTACATGCTGGGCTGTTTAGGAGTAGGCAAAAAACAATCAGTAATGGTTAAAAAACAAGTAAAGTTAAAAATTGAAAAACTTTAGTTATGAAATAATAAATGTTAAGTTTGAATCACCGTTAATGAAGACACTTTAAAATTAAATCACCTTAGCGAATGATGATTGCTAAGGGCGTGGCTATGAACCATTTCCCCAAATCTCTCTTCTACCAATCTTTATACACAGCTTCAGAACAATGAATTTTGGATGATTCTACAACTTCCCCATAGCCAGACTGTTTGATCAGTTTAATTATTGACCGAGTAAAAGTAAGTGTACTGTCTTTAAATATGTTTCTTTCCAACTAGGTTTTTTTATTAACATTTAAATACTTGATCATCATTATAAAAATGTAACCGTGTCATGAATATTGTAAAATTAAATCTGTAATTTGTACTTTTAGTGTAGTAATTTTTCTTTTTATACTTATTACCTCATTTACACTATTTTACATTAAGATAGGCACTGAACAAAAGTGTCAGTATTTAAAAGCAGCTGTTTTAAAACAAGGGGTGCAATTTATAGAAATGGGCTTTAAAGTGGTACACAAATGGGAAAGGTTGGAAACCACTAGCCTTTGCCATAGTCTCTATGGTTTGTGCTATTTTACAAGTAAAAGAACTAACTCTTTCTAATTATCTGTGTTCACCACCTCTACTCAGTTATTTCTCTAAATTCATTTCCTTCTACCCTCCTATTTCTTCCAAGGGCCCATAACCCTCATTTTCCCTCTATGCACTAATACAAGCACAAGCACACTGTTCTGCAAACATTTAAGCCTGCTCCCACCTCAAGGTCTCATATACTTATTCAATGATTTTAAATTTTAAGCATCTGGAACAAAATCTTTCTCACAAGTGCCTCTTACTGATTTAATTTACTTATCATCTTAGTTTGAAAAAGATATGCCACTGTCAACATATTGTCTTTGAAATGCTATAAAGGAAATCTCAAGAACATCTGCCTACTGTAAACAAGAGGGTCGTTTACTAGTACACACACACACACACACACACACACACGCAATCATGACAAAGAAGAAATTCAATTTGAATGTAGTCATCCCCATTAAATAGGATTTTATCCCCTGAGAATTACTAGAACTTGACTGCTGAAGGCAAATTTAATTTTTCTATTTAGGGAATGGGCTTCTTAGTGTTATTTTTTTAAATAAAAAATGACAACAAAGTTGACAAAACTAATTACTAATTTACATATGATTTAGCTCTATAATAAAAAATAGAATAATTTTATAAATGCACCAGCAATGACTAATCATAAAATCAATTGTATGCAATTTAATTCAATATATTACTGTATCTACAATTTTAGAAATGGTCATCATTTACATAATTCCTACATTATTTTACAGCAAAATTAGAAAGTGAAGAAACCTCTGTCAAAATCATGAAGATTTTTTTGTGTGCAGTATTTAACTGCTGTCTTTAAGAATTAAAAAAAAATACAATTTGGGTTAACTGATTTAGGTTAACTACTTTAAAAACTATTCCTGGGTTTTCTGTTGATTTTGTAAATTTCTGTGATTGCATAGCAATAGAGTTTAATTTATTGGTTATTATAGTGCCTAATGCAAAACAGAGTATATTTTTCTCCTTGGGACATTATCTTTTAATGGTAGAATGTAAGAGTGCATCTGCTTTTAAAATGTATGAAGTAATTTTTACTTTCCCTAAAGGTTTGTTTGTTTAATCCTATGTAAAATCAGTAGACAGCTATGAAAAAAAATTTTATAGCTCATATATTTTTGTTATGTTAGATTAATACTAAGAATTAAACTAAAGAGAAATTATAAGGTGATTATTTAACTTATTTTATTATAAGAAGATTAGGCATGATGATTTTCTAATTTTATGTCAACGTACAGTAGATGCCTCATTAACTTTGCCATGTTCTATTTCTTAAGATGTACATGTACCAATGTGCTAGCAAGTATGGAAGCCTATAAACCTTAGCTTTAGACAGTAGATCATGACTTTCTACAATATATAGAAAAACTTAATGGATATTTTTTTAGAAATACAATCTTAATGGACCATATATATCATTACAAATCAGTATAACATCATACCAACATTAGAAGTCATATTTTACTTCAACATGAGGAAATGGTGCCTATTCCAAACACTACTGTAAGGCTCTTATATGAAAATAATAAGAGTCCCTCCTGCTACCCCATAAACACCAAAAATTTCTATAAATATAGAACATTATATTTCCAGTGGTAGCAAGGCATTTGAAAGTAACAGAGCATAACACGGCAGGTTGTATAGAATAAAAGATAACATATATGCCTATAATTACTATAGAAATAAATACAACTAGAGTACATATCTATAGTACTATATTTAAGAAAAACCCACTTATAGTCCATAAATTATATCCCAATTAAACTATTTAAAAAATTTTTTTAAAAACCACACCAAAATTGCAGTCTATAAATGAATGGCTTTCAAAGGAAAAACTAGTGATACTATTATTTTGATTATAAAAACAAAACAAAACAAAATAAACAAGGGCAGAGTTTGGTCTATTTTCCAAATATTGAAAAATTACAATTTAAAATGAGAAATAGAAAACTATTCTGTTCATTTAGCAAATGTCCATGAAATAGCTATTATAAGACACTGCTTGGTCCTCAGAGAATACCAACAGCTAAGAAATAGTTTTAAACTTTAAAAGCTTTGTTTCCACAAGAAGCAAATACAGGCACAAGCACAAAGATACTATCATTATAAAATAGCTAATTATAAAATTTAGAGAAACACATGGCAATACAACATCCTAACATAGTCTGTGTTTCTCCTTTTTTTAATAGCAGCACAAGCTTTGATGTGTGTCCTGATTAGTAAAAGCAATCATTAGTAATCCCAAATTCAGCGCTAGTCCAGGAATCCAGGGTTGGACCAGGACATGGGATCAGTAAAGATTTCCCTTAGTGCTGGTTACTGGTACAGTAGGGCACGTGAGCCATCTATAAAGGATTTAGAGTTCTGATAATGTCCTAAGTATTTTTTAAAATCCTTTTTTATATAATACTATTATTTGATAACAGTCAGTAAACTTGAAAGACTACAATAGTAAATCCTAACAGAAAATAAGAGGTTTTTCTATTTCCGGATTCTAAAACAATATTCAAAAGAAAATGATATATGGTAAATGCAACTTTTAACATTTTTAAAATTTTGTGACTTCTAAAGGATAAGAAATAACAAGAAACTAAAATAAGATAATGCCAGAAATAATAAAAGAGATTGAGACCAACATCATAATATAGAAAATTACTCTCTATAAAAGTTGGAATTAGTGATTTTCCAAAGCATATTTAATAGAAAAAAAAAGCAACTTATTTACAGTCTATCATAAGTTAGTTTATCTAGAAAAATCACCACTCACATACCTTCACAATACCAAGAAATATATGTTGAACTAAGAAGATAAGTGTTGATGGCTAGTAATAAAGAAAAACTCTCTGGTATGCTTAACTCTATAAATGTGAATAGGAGAGCAAAATTAAATGAGAACTATTACAAGTAACTGAATTAGAGGGAAATGTATTTAGATCGTATTTGTATGTTTTAATTTACAATTTACTTCATAAAAAGTTATCAAAGCATCAGGAATAAATATGGAAACTATTAAGTAATTTAAATCAAAGCTGAATTTATTTGGAAATACATTAACAAATGAAGACAAATACATTGAACTTGTTATTTCAACAGCCAATCCTTCGATACAATGCCTATTTATAAAAACAATAAGGTTTTAATTATAAGTCAATTATTATTACTATAAAATGTCAGTTGTAAAAATACCTTTAGCATTTATGGCCTCTTGCATTTCGCCAAGCTGCAAACAGTGACAGCATCACATGAACAGGCTTAGGCATCAGGTCCACGTGTCAGAAAGTCAGCAATAACATAATTAAGGGAACATCAGAATTTCCAACTTTATACCACAAAACCAACTTCAGTTACATTACTAAGATACTTAAATTTTGATGAGAACACTGCAGCTTTATCCAAATGTGACATTTTACCACCTCAGACATGTATGTCAGTATACACCATAAAAAGCCAATGCCTCCAAAAATGAGTAAAGGAGAGGTAGAGAAATAGTTGTTTGATATTAGAATGCTGTAGGAGAGAAAATTCATGATAGAATTTATAATTTTTTATGCTCTCACTTTTGAATTGACTTTTCATTACTTACTATGAATAAATGGAATAGCATAATTATTTGCAATGCTGGTGATAGAACTCTGTGTGTGTAAATTCTATTTGTTAAAACAGCCACCTTCAGAGTTGTCTATTTTAAGAATGGCAAAGTGAGCAGAATCAAATTTCTGAACTTAATGACAATGTCAGTGTAGCTTATGAAACCATAACATTGTAAGAAGAGACATCTGGTGTGCACCATGCATGTAATGTACAGTTAGCTTCAGTGATTCTTCCAAGTTCCCCTTATGCTGTAATACATGTGTGGCAGAGTGCCACTCAAACTAAGCAGAATCATTCAACTGTCTTGACTATAAAGTAAAGAATACAATGCTTGACTAGGCAGGATAGTTGCACATGAATTTTTTTATTGGGCAGATGCCCAGTAAAAAAATTTTTGATAGCTTGCAGTAGAAAGCATCCAAAAAAATCAATAAAGAAAGGTTCGTTTCTAGAGAACATACAGCTATGTTTTTGGTGAAACAATCTCAAATATAAGCACAGGTGTTTTGTTACATTCCATCAGTACTCTGGAACTGATGACCACAAGTGATATAGTAATCTATGCAATCAAAATAAAATATGAAATAGTATATATATATATATATATATATATATATATATATATATACACACACACACACAAATATATGTATGTATAATCATAGATATGTATTATGTCTGTAATAAAAATATTTCCATGCATGCTTTGAAATAACACCACTTTATTTATACAGTCCCCAAAGAGAAAAAAGGCATATGTCCAGACATTGAGTAAAATATTATTTTTTAATTATTTGATTATGACATATAGTTTTTCCTGTCTCATATATTTTCCTTCCTAGTTAGTAGAATCATGAATGAGAATCTTTGCAACAATGGTGGACTTGATTTTTCTCACTCCCCTCCCTCCCTAACCAATAATTGATAGAGAATATTCCATTACTAATGAAATCTGAAGTACAGATTAGACTGCTGGGGATTCTAAAAAGAGTTTGACTTATAAAACCATCATCCTTTGTGAGTAAAGTTGGCACTGTCCAGTATCAGTGGGTCTGGCCTCACAGGCTAACCAAGAACCCAAGAAAGGTCTGAAAGATGGGGCTAGGCCCTTGCTACTACTGGAGCTGAGAAAGTCCTAGAAAACTGGGCAGCAATATGACTACCTCTTAGTGTGTGCATTGAGGAATAGCAGCCAGCCCAAGGAGTTCCTTCATTTCAAGTCATCTACCAAACCTGACTTATTAAATAGTATTGCATAATTGACAACTTATTGGGGTAAAAATGTTGGGTTTATCTCTCACATGATGTACAAAAATAACTGTAACATCATTAAAACAGTGTTTGGAAAACAGTAGGAGACTACAGGAAAAATAATTGAGCTATACAAGGTTATGGATATACATTTCCATGACATTTTGAGTGACAAAAACAAGATGTAGAACAATGCATGCAACTGATTTATTTTTGTCAAACACTGACCTCCAAATCGATTATATTTATAAAACTTTAATAGGATTATATAGGTAAGTAGAAAAATTCATAAGGGTAAATAGTATATTATTAATATGGGATATTTGATATGGGTAGAGGAAAAATATAAATGTAAAGTGAAGAGAAAGAAAACACAAGACTACTGTAACAAAATTATCTCACATCTGTTATAGACGTCATATATTTTACATTGTATTTGTTGATATCAAAATAAGGTACAGAAAATGATAATCCTGAATGAAATAATAGTAACTGTGATTTTTAACTACCAAAGAAAGATAATATGTATAGCTAAGATTTATTAAAAAATAGTAATGAAATCACATCATTAAAAAAAGACCTCAAAATTTATGCATGATGATAAATACATAATATAAAATCTAAATTAATAAATATGCCAGATAACATCTAAAATCATTTCAAAGTTCATTATTAGTTTTAATTTCACAGTAGAAAATCTTCAAGTAGTAGTTTGAAGTTAGGCATTAAGAAAATAAACATTAAACTATCGATTGTGTCCATGGGTTATTTGTTTGTTCATTTCTTTTTTTCTTTGCTTTCAGTTTAATGTTTATTTGGGGATGAGTGGGTTAGGGCGGGGAGAAAGGGGAGGGGGTGGGAGAGGAGGTGGGGAAGCTAAATATAAGGTGATGGAAAGAGAAGTCACATTAGGTGGTGAACTTATTATACATCAAGTTGACAATACACTGTAGAATTGTATGCCTGAAACCTATGTAATCCTTGCTAACAGATGTCACCCCAATAAGTCTAACAATAAAAATGAATTTAAAAAAAAAAAAAAGAAGAAAATATTATGAGGACAAAAGAGCGATAAACATAAAAGCATGAAAGCAGTCAGTGAGATCCTTACAGATACATTTTATTGCCACATTTATACCTCTTAACGTAGGTAGCATATTTTAGCTCTTTGAAAGTCTTTTACATTTTCTCCAGCTCCTTTAGCAGTGCTAACATTGGTAGGTATGAAAAGAAATTTGCCTTCCCACCCTTTATTCTACCTCCACCATTAAAAATAATTATTTTCAAAATGTTCAGGGAAAAATTGTTAGCTAATTTCTTTCTGGGAAATCACCTATTTGCCTGATGACTTTAAATGTAATTAAGATGAACTTTCAAAAATGTTTTGTGTTTCCCTACAGAAATACTAGTTTCTTTGTTCTATTTAAATGATTAAAACAACAAAATAATTTCCAGTACTGATTACTGAAGAAAGATTGTTCTCTCTTCTTATTTTTGCAGAAATTCAAAATTATTTTAAATAAAGGTAAACATGATTCTAATAATTTCTAAGTCTAAACACAGAAGGGTGTACTGTTCATACTTAACCTAATCTCTAGTGATTTAGGAGTGAATAAGACAGTATGTCTTTTGCTTCAGAGAGCTTAGTGGGTTTTTCACAGTTAAAAAATAAAGAAAGCTATGATGACAATAGTGATAATTGCTATGAAAGATTAAAATAACAGGTGTTGTGATAAAATATAATAGAATGTATGTTATTGGACTTCATTTAATCATTACTTCAAAGATAATGATTGACCCCAAGGGGTAGAGGATATCAAAAGTAACAATATTACTTAGGATATCATGAAGATAAAACTGTTGTGCCAAGATTAAATGGTAAAGCAAGTACCAGACTGCAGTTCAATTTTAACAATTATTGCTAAACTCTATCCACAGAAAATTAAAGGGTTTGAAGTCAGGAATATGAAATACAACATTACTAATTTTCATATTAACAAATATTTTCTATGAATCTCGAATTAACATAGCATCACAAACAATATGACTAATTAAAGTTTATTAAATTTGATATCTAAAAGCCATTTTTGGTTACCTGTATGCATTTGAAATCTAATAAAATCTTAATAAGAGAAAATGTTTTCAAATATGACAAATTTCTAAGTATACTCCTGTCTTATAATATTCATAGAAAAAAACCACTATTTTTTCTTAAATTAAATGAAACATTGATATTTGATTTGGTTTGATTTCAGTGTTGAAAAATAGAAAGTATTTTCAATTTTCTTACATGTAAAACATATTTCAGAGGGAAAAACATGTCAGAGTGTTGCCACCTATAACTAATAATTTATTACTTTGCAATATAAAATTATTTTAAAAAATACGCTCAATTTCTTTTTTGTGGGGAGGTGATACTACTCCCTATCTGACTTTATCCCTTGTGAACTTCACAGAATCACAAGTGACCTTCAGGCCCATTCAACCAATCTTTTTCTCTCAGAGACAAATTCTAAATAGGGAAGAGCATTGCAGCCAGAGAAAACAAAGGTAATTACTAATCCAGAAGATTGGTGGGCAAAGGCATCAATCTTTAGTGTCCATTTCTTACCTTGAGAAGTAACTTGAAGTTTGACCAGATACCAAGGAGAATAATGAGGCTTTTGAAAGATGAAGAGCTACTTAATCAGACATTTTTCTAAACCAAGTCATTCTAGAGGTGGTGTGCAAATAAATTAGGGGAGTTAAAAAAATTAAATCATGGGTGATGAACACATGATGCAACACATAGGTGATGAATTGCACACCTGGAACCTATGTAATTCTTGCTAACCAACGTCACCCAGTAAGTCTAACAATTAAAAACATGAAATCAGAAAAACTAACACCTACAGAAGAAATACTTCTGTTTATGAAAGAAGTGTTAAGGCTAAGAATTCACTGAATCATAAATAAGGATTTAGAAAAATTATAACATACCCAAATGATATTTTAGAAAAATTCTACAGTTAGTATGTGTTTCTGTGGACTACACAAGCCATTACTTTAAAAAATACAAACACACGGTACCTGATATTTCCACTTTTTAAAAATATATGGAAGTAAAACAAAATCAATCTTAAGGTTTGTGATAATTTTGAGAATTTAGAAATAATACATGGAGAATTAATCAGTATATGATCTCCCACTGTACCATATAATTTTTTATTATCAAGACAATGATGATTTGAGTGTTAACCAACTCATTCTTGGTATCCAAAAGAAGGTAAAGCTGCATCTTCAGAGGAAAAACGAGAGACAAATACTGTCATGTCAGTTAATGGCTGAGAGAGATTCCCATCACAGAGAAGGTGATAAGTCAGCAATTACTGCCTTCAATCATTCATCAAAGTGCACTCAGGCTCTAAAATTATATTCTAAAGTGGAGTTTTTTCTTTCACCGAAGAGGCAGGAGCAAAGGAATCTATTAAAAAAAAAAGACTATATAATTCAGTTTTTTGATGTTTACAACAATGTGTTAAATTCCTTTAAGCTGATCTACCTTCATTTATATGTATAACATAAATGTATATATGCATGTATATAAAGATATGTGTTAGTGTATACATCTTCATTTTTAAAATTTATTTATTAAATTTGTTGGGGTGACATTAGTTAGCAAAATTACATAGGTTTCAAGTGTAAAATTCTATAATACATCAACTGTGTGCTGCATTGTGTGCTCATCACCCACATAAGTTCTCCTTCCATTACCATATATTTGGTGTATACATTTTTAGATGTGTTATTCTGAGAAATCTTCTATTTATGAGTCTCAACTCACCTAATCAGCACGTTTGTATAAGGATCAATAAATATGTCTTAAAAACTCAATGTTTACAACACAAAGAGTGAACCAGGCTGGACTTCGAATGATAAAGATGGGTCGATGTAGGTTCATCAATTTTAACAAATTTACCACTTTGGTAGTGAATGTAGGTGATAGGGGAGGCTGTGCATGTGTCGAGGCAGAGGGTACATGGGAAATTTCTGTCCTTCTCTTCAGTTTGGCTGTGAACCTTAAACAACTCTGATAAAAGAAAGTCTTAAAAAAATTCCATAGAGAAAAGTATGTTTCCAAGGATATCATCATATATACCAGCGACTCAGCAAATGAATTATCTATTTTGTTTAATCATCCAACTGTTTAAGCCTAGTGAATGTCTGCTCCTATTTTCAGCACTATGTTAGGTACTTGGATTACATAAATCAATTACTTGATTACCTTATAATCAATTCTATAAAGTAGTTCTCTGTAGCACTAAGGTTCAATGAACATCTTTGGGTACATTCAATGAATGAATGTACCCAAAGAGAAAAACAGCAGATTCCTTAAAATTACGGACTTTAAAGTCAGACAGCCTGGATATGAATCCCACCAGCTTGATCAACTAAGTTTTGTCACTTTGAAGGAAATTAATTCATCTCTTTATGCTTATATTTCTTTATCATTAAAATATGGATGTAATAATATTTCTGCAGTTTAAGTATTTAATTACATAATCTAGGTAAAACTTTTAGTAATAACTGAATGTATATTATAACTATTAGTCAGAACTATTGTGTTCCATTTTAAATATAGTTTTGTACAAATGTCTAACTAGTAATCATAAAGAGAATAGATATCCTTCTACCGATGAATATCTATATTGTGACTAATAATTCTAATAGCATACTTCTGATGGGTGTCCCAAGTGGGCATCAGACATACTCAAATACACAACTCCATATCCCATCTGCTTTGGTGTTTATTACTTAGTACTAAATAAAATGTGTTCAACATCAGACGGAATAATACACATCTGCATCTGCTTGTTTATACAAACAAAACAAAATGTGTTCAATTGGCAGCATATGTTAGGGTGAACACCAATCTGTTGTGGTAATAATTTCATTGTTGGCTGTATTAGAGGTCTGGTCTATAATGTCTTTTATTAAGATGAATGTGTTTTAGTGTTTTCAACCAGTCATGGTGAAATATTTGGCTAATGTTTTTATTGCATGCCATCTGTGTGGGCAGTAAGGTTGTCCAATAACATATAAAATGTCACTGTTTTAAATAGACATCTAATTGAAATTTAATCATATGAATAATGTAGATTAATTAAATGCCAGGTGATTAATGAAAACATATTTTTGATATTTAATAATTATGTAAAAATGGAACACGATTAGCTCAAAATTTCATGCATTATGCACAAAATGTTGACTTCCTCATGAATACATGCATGCAAAACAGTGTGGTAGAATCTAGATGCATTTAAATAGCATTAGAATAAATGTCACCCTTGCTACTTAAGAAATAGCAAGCACTATGTGTTTGGAAATGATTCTTTCTAATATCTGGATGTTTTTTACCCCTTTTTTGTACTGTCATAAAGCAGCACATTTTTTCTTCACAGCCAGGGAGAAATTTAAATGTACCTACTCCCACTGTGACAAATAATCAGTTCCCTATATGCAAACCCAGAAGCAGTGCTAACTATCAAAATGATTGGAAGAATTACAAGAGAACAAAATCAGGCAGATGTTTTGAAAACAAAACAACTTGCTGAAATTTAGCTTCTCTCAAGAAAATTCAGAGAAATGAATCAACTTAACTCTTCATTTGTCTTCCCTTATCCTTTTCCATCTTATCTCCTGGCAAAGCCCCTTTTATCAGTCTGACTACATTTCACTGCAGGTACCCATCACAAGTTTATCTAAAAATAATTGTGTAGATGCATTCTCCCTTTACCCTGAAAGATGTTTCCTTACTTGAGACTGTAAGAAAATTCTGTTCAGAAGAGAGGACAGCTTTTACATGGCCTTCTCTTATCATTTACATGAATATTTCTCACCCCTTTCTGGGGTTTTCCTGTTGAGATTAAAGATAAATCAAGGTGCAAGATGAAGACTTGTTTGTGTTTTAGACAGAATCAGACCTCACAGTAATCCTTTTTTCCAGGAAACACTAGGTAAATGCAATCTGGGCTTTCACAGTTTTAGTCTTTGGGGGCCCTGGTCATGGGTGAATCCATAAATAAAGGGATAGACATAATATGAGGGCTGTCCCGAAAGTATCAGCAATGTAATAAGAAAGATAGAAACATTTATGGCTGGATTTTTTCCAGACAGCCCTCATATATACCTGAGTATTTGCCCAACTTAATGTCTAACTGTGTGACCTTTGAGAACCAGACCTGTTTCTTGTTTTCTGTCTTCAGTAACTAACACACCAAATGATTATTTAAATATACTACTGTTATTTTTCCCAAACTTTAAGACTGTTTTTCCTTTCTACATATTTTAGATGAGGTGATAAAATTAGCTATTAGAAAAATGTATTTGTATAACCATGTGAATAAATGTGTTAATGATATCCTCTCGCTAATCAATAATCCGTATAGTTTAGGAAATTTACAAGGCTTACAAGGTTTAAGAATTTTCAAACATCTCCAACTTCGTGAAAAAACTAATTCATAAATTAAATTCATTGTTTATGAGTCTATACTTTTAGTCTTCAGTAGCACTTTATATAATGACATTATTTTTTCCACCCATTATAGTTTTATTTGAAATAAAAACTACTTATTTCAGTGTGAGATTTTAGTTCTGCTGTTCTGCAGTGTGTGTGGGTATGTGTAAACCTATCTGACAATGACTTTTATTATCTTAAATGTATCACCTAATCTCCAACACTTTTTAAGTTATTTTATACCTGGGATTTTTACTGTTTGTACTCTATTTTCATATTAATGTTTAAAAATATAGCTAAGGCAAGAAAACTTGATTTACAGTGAAGCATCACAATAGACACCTTGGGGAGTTCCCTGGTGGTGTAGTGGGTAGGCTTTGGGGCTCTCACCACTGTGGCTTGGGTTCGATTCCCAGCCAGGGAATTACCCCAAATAAATAAATAAATACCTGCTTTAAAAACAAACAAAACAATTGACACATTGACATCTAGATATATAAAATCTTTTATAATTCCTGTCTCTAAGAAGGAATACACATAATAAAAATAATCCCACCAAACAAATACGTTAAAATCTTTGGCACAAGAGCCTATCAGAAAAACTTTTGAAATTCCATATAAATTAAAAATAAAAAGTTTAGTAAGGTTTATTTTTACTTAAAAAATTAAGTTTGCTTTATGAAAATATAAAACGATCTATAATTTACTTTTTTTAACTATATTCCACCAGCTTGAGCACCAAAGGATCAAATCTTAACAATTGTGTTTGCCATGTCTTCTAGATGTCAGTCACATTGTCAAGATCTTTGTACTGGCAATGCCATTGCTGCTCCAATAGGTAAGCAATTTGGTTAACAATTTCATGATTTCACCCTTGACTTCTTTCAAAACACTTAGGGATTTCTCTGGTTTTGAGGATTTATTTAATCCAATTTCCAGACATTTGTTCTGGTTTTGTTAATCAACTAATCTTCTGTTTTTTTCTTTCTTTAATGTCTATTTATCAAACAGTAATACTGAGAAACATGATGGTATTAAAATAATAACTTTTAAAAACATAATTTATTATACATCATGAAGCACTTTAAACTTAAGGCATATATATTTTGGGGGAAAAAGGGAATTCCTTCCCCCCACATAAAGACATGAACACACACAAATAAATATATAAAAATTCAAGGCAGTTTTTTACTGAAGGTCTATAATAGACATAGTATGATATTTGACAAATATCAGTAAAATAAACTTGAATACTATAATGTAATTACTATCTAATTTTTAGGTAATTTTATACTTATGTAATATTTCTAAGCAAAATACACATCAAAGCTCACTTATTTATTAAACCTAGATAATTGTTCTTAAAATTAAAATTAAAAATAATTTTAATTGCTGGTTATTTTAGGTCAGAGTAATTTTGATCCTAAATGATCCTTTTTGATACATCCCTGAACAATCTCCCTTTATATTTTTTCTCTATTATTTTTCTTCCAAATATGACACTTAATTAAGGTTCTAAACTAATAAAGTTATGCTTTCTATAAAAAGGTTTGAATTAGTAACAATAATAATATTAACATTTTGATAAATAATAAAGTTCTCCAAATATTGACAGCATTTATGTTAGACCAATAATTTCATAAATGTTCCAATTAGGTTATTTTTTATTTCAATATAATTAAATTTAAGATATGTATTTAATTTCACTGACCGACTAATTCTAAGAATTATTTACTATTAGTTTCATTTTACACCCAAGAAAACCAAACTTAATACCTAATAACCATCATACAGTCACAAAGATCTACAGTCTAAATCTGAACCCAGGTCCATCTAATCCTGAATTCCACACTCTTTCCATCATGATGCACTACCTCCCTCTATTAATCTCACATTTCTTTGGTAGCTATTTACTACAGCAGAGGCCCCTTATCTCCAGGTATACATGAACATGTGGAGTGAGAGCCAGCAAGGAAATTAGAAATTAAGTAAGATGAAACTTTTTATTTTCCATGAATAGAATTAGGACAAATAATATTGCTCTTCCATTGGGTGGGTGTGAGTGTGGATTAAGATAGACAGTATAACTATACTGGATAAAACATTAAAAGACCCCTCTTTGTCAGAATGTGGGTATTTAGGAAAGGACACAAATCAATAAGTAGGATGTACAGCCAATCTTATCATCGCTTTCAATTTTCAATATATTTTGAACATTCTATTTCATGCATCATTTTCAATCTTGTGTTTCTGGTTATCAGATTCTCTTCACAGATTAAAGCCAAGCAAAACTAAAAGATTGACAGCTTGCCTCTAGATATTTTTTTCATTATAGAATCCTCTTGGAATGTTGAACTAGAGACTGTCATAAAAAGCCTGGTTAGATTATTCAAGTCACCAGCTGTGAAATTAATGTGTTTAGTTTAAACCACTGAGTTCTCTTGAGAGGCTCTCTCCTTCATTCTTGGAGATTTCTGTAAACTATTCATATGCCATCACAAGTTCCAAATTGATTGGCTCTATTAGACCAGTGTAACAAATATCAGAACATCATTTCAGAAAAAAATCTAACATCAAATCAGAATTACTATTAGTATTAAGTTATTAAGGAAGATGTTCTGTGTTTGTAAGTCACTGTTCTCTCTCCTCTTGTATTTGCCGTTTCAGTGAATCTCAGAACTATTCAGCTCACAAACATCAACAACCTGTGAATCTGATCTCATTTGTCTCATGCATTATCTTTCTATATTTAACCATCAAGTCCAGTAGTTTAAATCTTTTTGTTGTCTTCAGTCAGTCTTCACCATTTCCCACTTTGTTTCAACTACTGCTGTCTTAGTCTATTTCTTGCTTGGCTTTCTGCCATAGAATACCGAGTATTTTGTTTTCAAGTACAATCTAAACTTTCTTTGACAGTCTGGTCAGTGAACTTTTAAATTACTTTACTGATACCATCAAATTTAAAATATTTCTATGGTTTCTTATGACTTTTTGGATAAATTGCAAGTTTCTAAACTTTTCTTATAAAGTATGACCTAACCTAGTGCCATTTTTCTGGTATTTAGCCTCATATCTCAGAACTTTCTACTTTCTTTCCACTTCCCACAATCCCATCCTACTTCATTTTAGGCCTATAGAACTTGCTATTTCAAGAATCTGTGACATGCCAAGTCTTCCTGTTAATTAATGATAGAGCAAAGATATAAAACAAAATACTTTTTAAATTTAGAAACCTCTCCAATGTTCTGTGCACACTGTTGCTGATTTTTTTTAAAGTTGGTATACATTTTATATTTGTTTCAGTTGTACAACATAGTGATTCAACTTAAATACTTTACAAAGTGGTCATGGTAAGACTGGTAGTCATTAGTCATCTTATGGAGTCATTAAGATATTATTGACTGTATACCATCTGCTGTACATTAGTTTCATGACTTCTTTAATTTATATTGAGAAATTTGTACCTCTCAATTCCCTTCACCTTTTTTAACCTTTCCCCTACTCCACTAGCAACCAAGTCTGCTTCTGTTTTGTTTTGGTAATTTGGTTGGTTTTCAGGTTCTAAATATAAGTGAAATCATACAGTATTTGGCTTTCTCTGACTTATTTCACTTAGCATGATACATTTTTAGCTCTATTCATGTTGCTTCAAATAACAAGATTTCATTTTTATATAGCTGAGTAATATTCCATTTGTGTGGTGTGTGTGTGTGTGTGTGTCTGTGTGTGTACCACACATCCTTTACTCATTCATTCATCAATAGACAACTAGATTTCTTCCATATTGTAAGTGTTGTAAATAATGCTGCAAAGAATATAGGAGTGCATATATCTTTTTGAATTCGTGGTTCCCTTTTCTTTAGATAAATGCCAAAGAATAGAATTGCAAGTCAAATGGTAATTCTATTTTTTAATTTTTGAGTTACATTCCCTCTATTTCCACTTTTTTGAGTGTTTTATCATAAATGAAATTTAAATATTTTTAAATTTCTTTCTGTATCTATTTTACGATAATATGAATTTTATCCTTTGTTGTATTAATGTGATCTATTGATTCACTTGTGGATGTCAAACTATCCTTGCATCCCTGGAATAAATCCCATTTATCATAGTGTATTATCCTTTTAATGTATTGTTTAATTCAATTTGCCAATATTTTTTTGAGAATTTTAGCATCTATGTTTAGCAGGAATATTAGTCTGTATTTTGGCGGGGGGGCGTGTCTTTGTCTGAATTTTGTATAAGGATATTTCTGGCCATGTAAAATGAGTTTAGACACATTTCTTTCTCCTCTATTTTTTTAGATAGTTTGAAAAGATAAGTATAAAATCTTCCTTAAATGTTTTGGTGGAATTCACCTGTGAAGCCATATGGTCCAGAATTTTTGTTTGTAGGGAATGTTTTTATTACTGATTCAATTTTGTTACTAGTCATAAGTCTGTCAGATTTTCTGTTTCTTCCTAATTCAGTCTTAGGATATTTTATGTTTCTAGGAATTTATCCATTTTTCCTAGAGATGCCAATTTGTTGGTGTATAATTGTAGTATTCTCTTATGATTCTTGATATTTCTATGATGTCAGTTGTAACTTCTCTTTTATTTCTGATTTTATTTATTCAGACTTTCTCTCTTTTTTCTTGATGAGTTGGACTAAAGGTTTACCAAATTTCTTTATCTTTTCAAAGAACCATCTCTTAGTTTCATTAATCTGTTGGTGGTGGTGGTGGTGGTGGTGGTGGTTGAGGGGAGTTGGTGAGGTTTAATCTCTATTTCTGCTCTGTGCTTTATTATTTTCTTCCTTCTATTAACTTTGGGTTTTGTTTGTTCTTATTTTTCTAGTTCCTTTAGATGTGAAGTTAAAGTTTTTTGTTTGAGATTTTTCTTGTTTCTTCAGGTAGGCCTGTATTGCGATAAACTTCCCTCTTAGAACTGCTTTTGCCATGTTCCATAGATTTTGGAATGCTGTGTTTTTCTAATGGTCCCAAGGTTTTTTTTTTCTCTTTGACTTCTCTGTAAACTTATAGATTATTTAGTGCAGTGTTCTTTAGACTTCACAGGTTTGTGTTTTTTTCTAATTTTTTTAAATTGATTTCTAGTTTTATATCATTATGATCAGAAAAGGTGCTTGATAAGCTTTTGGTGTTCTTAAATCAGGAGTGTCCAACCTTTTGGCTTCCCTGGGCCACATTGGAAGAAGAAGAATTGTCTTGGGCCACACATAAAATACACAAACACTAACGATAGCTGATGAGCTAAAATAAAAGTCCTTGCATAATTTTTGTAATGTTTTAAGAAAGTTTATGAATTTGTATAGGGCTGCATTCAAAGTCATCCTGGGCCCCATGCAGCCCACGGGCTGCAGGTTGAACAAGCTTGTTTTAAATTTATTAAGACTTATTTGTGGCCTGACATGAGATACATCCTGTTTATGTTCCATGTGCACTTGAGAAAAATGTGTAATGTATAATGATATTATTTATTATATGTTTACTATATTATTCATACATATGAAAGCATATGTGTGTGTATCTCAAACATATTTGTAAAGTATATATAGTTGCCATTATAAAGATAAAGAAATTACAGGTCAGAGAGGTTAACTAATTATCCTAGATTAACATCAAAAGTGTAAAGATGTAAACCCAAATTTTCCCGCCCCAAACTTGTTACTACTTCTACCACTCAAGATTTTACCTAGTATTTTACTTCTTACAATATTTCATAATAATTGCTCTTTTCTATGTATTATATTTTTTTCATATCTGTTTTCCCTGAATTATTAATTCTTTCAGACTTTTTTCTGGAATCAGTTCAACACTTTTTACTGCCTAGCTTTATTTTAGGCATTCGTTGGGCTCTAATGGCCCTGGTGATTCTCATGCAAGTGGAAAGCTGCCACATCTCATTAGCCCATGCTGCTTATCACAAAACCAGCTCCAAGGTTAAGCAATACACATAGTAATAGCTGAAGTTTGCCTTTGCTTTTTGCATTTGATGGTACATTTATGAACAAAAACAAAAGCTAGGTATTCACTATTATCTTACTATACTAAACCACAAGAGGAGTATGATTTGATACAATCAATAAACTAATATATTTCAGGTATATATACAATGATAATCACAGCCACACTTTATTAATTGCTTCTAATTAGAAAATAAAGGACTCTTCTGCATCTTCACAAAAGAAAAAAGATAAGATTTGGTATAATTGTATTTGCACCCCTGATATACTGAGCATGTCACAGTTAAGTAGCCTGTTTAACCAGATCTGACAAAATATGGTAAGCTTCAGCAAATCAAAATGATTGGCATACAACAAGGATGTTGATGGTAAAAGACAAAAAAAAGCAATAAATCTGGAATTGCCATTTTAAATGCATTCAGTTTTTAAGCAGTTATGAATCATAAAAGCCCAAAGCAAGCTGGTTTGGGGCTATAATAAGTAGTAGATTCTTTAATGAATTGTGGAGCTCATGCCCTCATTAATGTGGCAGTCATGATTCATGGTAAAATGTTGCTAGTGTTGTATGAATTCTAAATTTTGTGGGAAAAAAAACAAAAATCAATATTTCTGGTACATCTCCCAAATTTTTAATGTTAGAAATGGATTTGACTTCTTTTAGAAAAAGAGACCAAGTCTGACATTCGTGATCTTTATACCAGAGTAGTGTTTTGAAGTCACCAAAAAGTGTAAAATATGACCATTTTTTCCAAATCTCCACAAATACCTATAGATACAGTAAAGGTTTATATATCATAAATAAATGTAAAGTAAATTATAATGCATACCATCACATATCTGATTTTTTTATTATAAAAATTGGAGCAGTATAAGTTATAAACTGAAACTTTGTATGCCTGGTAGATAAAATGAAATACTATTTTTAAAAATAGAAGAGATATTAGACATAAATATAATACTAGACATTTCCTTAAGAGAATTTGAACATTTAATTGAATTTAAGCACTTATATTAAAAGTAACGATAACAACATAAAAAGTCGATAATATGGGAGCAGAAGCAAAGAGAGCAATTTCAATAAAAGGACCTTCAATGTCTGTATAATACATGAAACCTATACTATATATAAAACTTTTATAATAATTTACTAGTGTATTTAATGTAATGTTTTCCATTATATGAAAAACAATCTCACATGATATATATCAATTGTTTACAATTTCTCTGTGTAGTTTTTGGTGCTGACATTTTATTTTTCTTATGTGTATTTGCTATTCTTCAAATCTCATTGCAAAGTTCTTAAACTCTTAAATTGCTTATCTTTTATTTTTATTCTGATTGTATATATTTTAAATGAGAGAGAAAAGGTAATAACTAAAATTATACCAAGTACTTCCAAACTCTAGTAATAAATACTTAGCAAGAGATAAAAAGCAGACCATTTGGAAATTTGGGAGAATTGTATTATTTTAAATAAAGTGAATTACACAAACTGAAGATATGTCATATCACAAAGGACAGTTCATAAATACTAAGCCAGAATGTTACATTCAGCATGAAAGGGAACTAAATTGAAGTCGTGTATATACAAGACAATTTATCAGTGCTGTCTCTCAGGATACCAAAGATCACAGTGAAAACACTAAGAATAATTAAATACAAAATGTCTGAAGAACTAGACCCTCAGCCAGAGCATGGCTATGAGAAATTTCACAATCAAAGAACAGGAGGAAAATGTCATTGGAATTATTATGAAATAAGACAGGTGTTTCCCTGTTTCCTCATGGAGCAAGAAAGAAACCTGGATTCTGTTATTGTCACATTTTGAGAGCTTTTCCATAGTAAGGGGCCTCTGGTCAAAGGGTAAAGTGGAGACCCTTTCTCCATTAGTGGTGAAATTCTAATGGGCTCATTGATGATGGAAATCTTCTGGAAAAGCATAATTGTTCAACTTTTATACCGATTTTAAATGCACTGCACAATGAGGGAAGACACTGAGTATAGCATGCTCAAAAACCCATAGTCTTTATAAATCAAATTTCATAACAGAACTACTCATAAAGATATTGGGTGATGTATGCCAAGTGGTCTATGTATGCTAAATGTATAATAAATCTTTAGAAAATATCTCAAAGTCACTAGCAAATTTTCTATGCAACCCAGGGCAATATTACTTTACTTATTTGTTTTGTTTGTTTGCTCACATGAGAAATATATTGCAGGGCCCTAAACATAGAACTTCAAGGATTTGATGGGATAAGAAAAGTATGCCTTTAATTGACCCTAAATCTATTGGTTCTACATCTCTGCTGAGAAGATTTATGTAAATTTTAATAAGAAACATTCAGTTCAAAAGCATCTATAGTGAAAAATAAAAACCATATAAAAAACAAAATCAGACTGAGTCCTATTATTTTATTTCTCCTTGGTTGGTTCCCTGGCTGAGAATCGAACCCAAGTGGCAGCAGTAAGAGCTGCTAGACACCAAAGCCTAGACACCAAAATCTCTGCACATTTATTAGGTAGGCTTCTACCAATCCCCATGTGTGCTGGTAATTTACTGTATTTACAAAAGAGCTTAATTTTGGACATTTAATATTCAGTTCATCTGGGATTTCAATTTTTAAAACAACTAATAAAAACTTGTCCAATGGAAACCCCCACACACAAAATCAGTGTACAAAAATTAAAATCTAACAATAGCTAAAAAAATACAACAGTACAAAAAAAGAAAACTTGTTTTAATCCTAAATAGGTAATGAAGATTTTTTAAAGGAAATGAAAAAAATGAAAAGTTAATGTTAGAGAAATAGAATTAAAAAAATTTTTAAATGAACTAAAATATTAAGAATTAAAATGAAAAGACTAAAAACATTTAAAAATAATTTTGTAGAAGAATGAAAAATAAAAAAATACAGTAGTTTATAAACTTTAAACAAGTGCTAGAAAAAATATTGCACACTTAAAATCATGTGACCTTATAAAAAAGTAAGAAATTTTTGGCATCATGCAATAAACATTAGTTAACATTTATTGTGTGCTCATTTTGTGTCAGGTGGTATACTTGGTAACCACTTTATATACTTTATATAGCTTCGGACTAATAAAACCCTAATGATATTGGCAGTTTTTACTTATATATTTTAGACTATCAATAGACTCATAAACTGAGACCTGAGGTCACAAAAAGAACACACTTCACAGCCAGTAGAGTTTGGTCTCTTTTTCTCTAGAACATAGACCATTTTTACAATAGTATATTTTTAAAAGGTGGGGGAAGACTTGACTATAAATGAAACATTGATAATTCATATCAGCCATAATATATGTAGATCAGGATGTCATTGTTGATTAGCTATATGTGCTTAATTTTATTGTTAAGAAGTTCGTGTAAGTCACCTTTATTTTGCAGCACTTAAAAAAATCTCGGTATAGCAAGAACAATGACATTGACAGTACAGACATTGTCTAGATGCCCTACTTTCTTCATTGTGGTCTTGATTTGCCTTCAGGGTTCATAGTCCATTCTTAGCTTACCTCCTCATTTCAATTGTATACTTTCAACATTTTTCAGTAATTTTGCTTTTATTCGTATTTCCTACTCATCTGACAGTTATCTTGAGGCTTATTTCACACTAACTCTTAGCTGACCACAAGTTTTATATTCCTTTCACATATGTGCATACATGTGTACATACACATTGTATATTTGTGTGTGTGTTTGTGTGTAGTGTGTGTATTTGTAAACCCTCAGAGTTCCCATTCAAGTTTATGCAAATGTGTAAGGCAACCACTGAATCTACCCATTTCCTAATTTTTAAAACAGTTTCATATTAGTTGAAGAGGAGAACCAACTCTTCCTGTTATAGGGAAGAAAAATGTGGCATCAGGGAGTACTATTCTTATATTCCCTTCACAATAGAGATATTTGGAATGAAATCCCATTTAGTAAATTTTTATTGAATATTCAATTTTTAAACAGCAACTTTTTATATTAACAGTGGCAATACTTAAGATATACATTATGGCAGTTTTTACTAGATATTAATGGGTTCTGTACTTCAGATGAAAAGGTCTCATCTATTAGTCCACAACAGAAATATCAAGAAATATGATTACTTAATAACAGTTACATAGATCTAT
Source organism: Lyroderma lyra (assembly GCA_004026885.1). Taxonomy (NCBI): domain Eukaryota; kingdom Metazoa; phylum Chordata; class Mammalia; order Chiroptera; family Megadermatidae; genus Lyroderma; species Lyroderma lyra. The sequence continues at coordinate 87,032 of PVJL010002580.1, read as the reverse complement.
TTGTGTCTAAGGAACCCACAAGTATGGTTTGTGGAAGAGGGTATCCAGCAGTCTTACCACCTCCTAGCTCCTGGAAGAAAAGAGAGCTAGTGGGTCAAGGAAGACATCTTCACATGTAAAGAGTGATAATATCTCAGATAGAGTCCAGAGCTAGATTGAAATGAAGATTTGGATATTTTGAAAGTCCTCAAGTCTCTGGATTGGTTGTCTCTGTTTATCATAGAGCAAAAACATTGACTTTTATATGTATGACTAGATGGTCCTGTACAATTTATTTTCACTTTTTTAAAACTAAAACTATTGTGTAGACTAGTTTTTCTTTTGAAATATATTTACTGAATTAGTTTTGAGATTCAAAATGTACCAACTTACCCTAACACATCTAGTCTTTTTGAAATTAGTATTGCTACATTTTGTTTTTGTTTCTCTTCTTGTGACTTCAATTATGTGAGAGAAGGAAGCCAAGTAATGGGACAAGAGCACCTCTTTTTACATTCAGTAGGAATTTTTCTCTCTACTTTTTTCTTTAGCTTCTTCTCTGCTGCGCATGAATATCAGGGTTTTTTGTTTGTTTGTTTGTTTTCCTCCTGATGCACAATTCTCTTTGCTACTTTGTTCATTCATTTGCTATCTACTGAAGAACACCCTGGGGAGCAACAATTGCTCCCCATGGCACTTTTTAATAAATAATGAGAGTAACCAGATAACTGGGGCTCACCAACACCTGAGAAGAGTGAGGGGTTGAGAATTCGTGGGAGCCACAGAAATATTGTTTGAAATAATATTTTTATTTCATACGTGCAGTGCTGCAGCCTTAGGCTCCCGCCTTTTCCCTCATGGGGTTTCATAAGCTTTTAGCTCTGAACTTTTATTGAGAAACACAACTGGGTAATTCTCAGCTATCCATACTTATCTTTGCAACAGGCTGCGTTGTGAAATTGATGAGGGAGAAAAGACAGGAGGGTTTTCAGCAGCCACAGCATCAGCTAGAAACAAAGTGAACATACGTGTTGGAATCAAAGGGGTCACGTTTGCTAATAATAAAACCTTAGACTGATTTTTCTAATATCTTATTTATAGCATTAAAACAAGGAATAAGTGTTTTTATTTGCTCTATTTGCAATTGGTTTGGTAAAAAGGAGAGTCTGATGTGTTGGTTAACATTTCAGTATGTTTTATATTCTCTAGTGACATCATTCTGTTGATTAAAAAAAAGATTCTAATTTGTATAGGCTTAATCAAAATATATTCTAATGTATTAAACTCAATATATAAAAGACATTCACCACATTTTATATCTCTAAATTTTCACCAAAAATTAAGTAAGAATGAAGTAAATAACTTTCTAGAAAATTAGATTAAATAAGTTTCTGTAAATTCTTATCACTGTGCACAACATCTACTTACCTTTTCATGTTTTATTTATCATGTTCTATTCATCAAGAGAAAAAAGAAATAACATAGCAGAAACATTTGAGAACAAGGCTAAAGGAGTTGTTAATTTATATTAATACCTTTGTTTTGAAATAAGGAAAACTTACAGAGGAAGATAGCTGCTCACTTTTGTTCTGAAAAATAAGAAGCAATTTAAGACACACCCATAATTTCCTTCTGCTATTTATTCTTAGTGTCTTGCAGCTTTTAAAATCATGATTTGCTTCCTAAAAGCAAATCTGATGAGTTAAATAAAGAGCTACTTTTCTTATCTTGGTTTTGGGTTGAATTAAAATAGCAATCAATACTTAGTCTCCCGTATAAGATCATATTATGCAAATCCTGGTAGATTCTTCTGAAAGCCTCATCACTACCACCACTGTGACCTTCTCATCACCTCTGTTAAGTTGAACCTTTAATTTCTGTAGAAAGAGACCTTGTCAAGGACAGAAGTCACAAGTTAGAATGACATAGGGAGTTCAGAACACCTTTTAGATGCACAATATATTGAAGTGTTGCTCTAAGAATTCTGACCAGGTTTCTGACTCAAACCTGAAGTACTCATGTAGAAACGATTTAATTCACATTAGTCTTACCAATCATTTTCCTAAATTAATGTGGACATGGAGAATATGAGAGGAAGGAACATCAAAGAGTGAGTATTTGTTTAATTATGTTTTAAAGTCAGCTTCTGATACAACATAACAGTAAAAAACAAGGGCTTTTGAGGATGTTGACGAGTTTGAATTCAGCTTTGCATGTCCCTTGGGTAAATCACTTAAATTCTGAGTTTAAATGCCCACAATTTAAATAGAATTAAATAAATCTCTCTTGCATGATTACTGTTAGTATTAAGAATAATATATATACAACACCTAGCATGGACCTTGACTTCTAGTAAATGTTCAATAAATTGTAGCTAACATTATTGTTATTCATTTTATTTTCCCTTTAGAATGCTATTAACTTACCTAATTTCAGCTACCAATCTGAAATATATATAGACATTTTTCTTTTAAAATATGAGTTTGAATTATTTTATTGTAAAATTTATTGGGGTGATATTGATTAGCAAAAATGACATAGGCTCCAGGTATACAATTTTACAATATTTATGTATGGATATATTTTAGAAATAACTGAAAAGAGATTTCTTTATTCTTAAAAAGCCTATCTCCATTACTGATATTTTCAAAAACACCAACTTAGAAGAACAGATGTAAGATATTTTTGCCTTTCCTCCAAGAATTTATTACATTTGTCCATTTCAACATTTAGCCAGAAAAGTGATTTATATGTGTTGAAAGTTAAAAGTGATAGCTTAAGTTCTCAAAATTAAGCAATCACTCATATATGCAAATTGAAATGTCCAAATATAATGGGAGATGTAAAATGCTAACTTCAAGTGATATTAAGAAGCTATCATTTCAATAAATTTAAACTGATGCTGTTAGCATTGTTAACAAAAGACATCTAAGAAAAATTCTTCAGCACTTTGTTCATCTAATCCTGGATAAGGAATGGCAGTGACTAGCCCCGCTTATTTCTCACCACATTGCTTCAGATAACATTGACCAATATGTGGGAAAAAGAGACCTTATAAAAATAACAAATGGTGCAATCATCTGTATGTTCTTGTCTTTTTAAATAAGGTTTCAACATGTACTTCCTCTGGCTCTCATTTGTTCATGCCATGTACATAGCATTAAGCTTTTACATAACAACATTGTACTAGAGACAGTTTTATTCATTTCAGGAGCTTATGCTGATACTCCTCCTTTTAGAAAAACAATCATTTTAATGGTTAATGTAAAAAATTACATTGAATATGAACATAAAAGCAGCTTATAGCAAACGTTTTGTCCTATTTGTCAAGAAGAGAGGTTACTGGAGTTCTTGGAGCTCAAGGCAGATGGAAATGTGCAGTTCCTCAGTGAGAAATCATTAATATTTAAACCCATAATGGGTATTAAGAAACACTATAATCTAAGATTCAGGCCATTTGTATCAGAATAAGTTACAATTTTTTAATACTATCATCATGGAAATGTAAAATCCTGAAAAAATTCATGGAGAGAGAACACCATAAAAATGAGACTGAATTATACATGTTAAAGTTGTGTTTACTTTTACATGAAAATTTTGTACAAATTAATCAGTGAATTGTTTAGTTTCCAATAGCCTGAGAAAAAGAAACTTAGGAACCTTGCGGCTCCTTTATATTTGAGACAAACTGTCCCACTCTGTTTTATAGAGGCTTATCTTATAAACAGAAAGTTCTAGTTTCTTGAGGCACTTGAATACAATTTTATATAGCTCAGTCTAATAATGCAGAAGTCAATCATACCAGGAAATGAAATCATATGTGAGAACATTAAAAAATGCACTCACACAAACACACCTTTTTAGAAATTTAGGACAATTGTTTAGTGTGTTTCTTCTTAACTCCTATCATTTACCTCACAGCGAATGCACATTCAAGTAGAATGTAGAAATTTTCCATCGTATTATAGGTAAGGGTTAGGAGCAAAGGTGTCAGAGTTCTTCAGTGTACATATGCAAGGATAACCGCTGAAGTTTGTGTGAAATCACCAAAGTGGTCATAGGAGCAAACGTTAGCATTCTTAATTTGTTTTTAAAAGTAGGATTTTTTTTAAATGGCCAAGATAATTGCAACAAAAATGAAAATAAAACTTGAATAGGTCAGGTACTGCAGAAAAAAAAATTCAAAATACATACGTCTTAATGTTTGCAAACGTTATTCCAAATTTAACCATTATTTGAAATAATAATTGCCTGAAAGACAGAAGTATATGAAAGTGTTTCTAGCCTATTCACAAATTAATGAAATGCTCCCATATATTTTCATGAAAAAGGAAACTACATTAACACACACGGGAAGACATGAGTTGAGGGGGGCAAAATTATTTTGCGAAATTGAGACATTTTTTAAATAATTTTGTTCTATTCAAGTTTTTAAATAATTAAAGTTTAGTAATAAATTTTTTCATATATTTAGGTTAACTGAAACTGCATTCCAAGTTTACATAACCATTAGATAAAAAGCTTTATTATGTCATTTCAGGACATAATTTGGTATCAGGGGAGAGGAAGGAAGGAAGAAAAGAATAAAAGCATTAAAAATGGATTTTATCTTCAAACTAAGCACACATAAAAAGAAAAAAACATGTATCATGGAGAGAAAATGTATCATGGAAAGAAAAAGTTAGCTTTAGGGTTTATAAGATACAAGAGATAATACACCTTGAATTTTGAAAAATTACTCAACAAGACCTTACCTTTTAGCCTTTTTCTGTATATTTGAAAACATGTGTGTCCTACTTTCTCAACTAACCTGATTGCCTGTAATTAATATTAAATGCATGTACTTCTCTCCTATTTCCCCAAAATTACCTATTGTTTCCATAAGCACAAAAACCAGCTGTGCTCTCTTTGTTAATAGTTCATATATTAAACAACCCTGCGTTGATTTTGATAGGTTATTTATTGTTTGCTTTCCTCCAAGGATGGAAAATATTATAATGGTATGAAAAAATAATATATTGAGAAAGAACACTAAAACAAAGATAAAAATAAAATAATTATAATTGCATTATCTTTTTAAATATACAAGCAGTGTGCTCTCTCTGCTAAAGAAAGTACAGCTCATGAAATAAGAAGTTTGTTAGAATTTATATTTTGAACATTTCTTTCTAAAAATGTAATGTTTGATTATGACATAAGTTATATTCATATTTTATTTGGATTAAATGAAGGGATTATTAATATTTCTATTTCAGTAAATGGGATGATTTCCCACAGATTTAAATAAACAAATTTTCTTCTCTCTAATCGAAATTTTAAAATAAATACTTTGTCTATTGTAACCACTAACAGTAAATGATAAATAGCACAAATTATTTCTATTAATTCTGACTTTGCTTCTCTAATTTCTATTTGGGTTCCAACAGGTTAATCGGGTTGAATGTTTTCTAAAGTTTTTGGTTGTATAGTTTCTTGAACCTTCAATAAACTCGAATTCCTGTCTATTCTAGTTGTTAATATGAAAAGAGATTGCTACCATAATAAAAAAATTAAGAAATATAGCAGATTATGCATATTCTTTTCTGAAGTCATTCTTTTCTTGTTTTACTTTTAGATGAAATTCTCTTGTGATTTTTTCCTTCAAAAAAATGTTAAGCTCCTGAAATTCAACTACAGGTTAGTATATATTGCGTATTAATATTTTACTTATGTTTTGCATTTAATAAATATACCATATTGTATATATCCATTTTGCTGATGATATATGTGTGAATTATTACTTAATTTAAATATTTCAAACCAATATGCAAAGAAAATTATCATTTAATATCTTGAGGAACATGTACATGCATTTGCATATATGCCTAGGAGAAAAATTGCTAGATGACAGAAATTACACGTCTTAAAATGTGTTAAATAATGCCAAACTGCGTTCTAAAGTAGTTGAACTAACTTGCATTCTTAGTAACAGTATATGAAGATACTATTAATAGGTGCCTACAACATTGCTAATAGTTACTTCACACTTTTCTGATTGGTGGTATATAGTCTTTTATATTTGCACTTCTTACTATCAAGTATTCAAAATCTTTGCATGTGTTTATCAGTCATCTAGATTTCTTCACATGGGAAGTATTATGGTCCATCTTACCTTTCTGTCTCATTGATGTAGGCATTTGTTATTCATTTAGTTCATTGTCTATTTTATATGTAAAAAATACCTTCTACTACTAGGAATTTGGCCTTTTAATTTTGTAAATTCTGAAATTTCAATTCTTCTAAAGTTTCTTATTTTAATTTCTATTTAGTGCTTTTAATCTCTTCTTTCAGGAGCCATTCTTTTTCATAAATTTTTTACTATTGTCTATACATTTTATAATATGTACAGTTTTAGATTTCACATTCAAGTCTTTGATCTAACTAGAATTGACTTATTTTGGGTGAAGTAGACATCCAATCTATTTTTTCTTTATATACATCTACTTAGAACAGCTTTTTAAAAATGGAAATGCTATCTTTGTCTCACTCTTTGTAGTACCACCTTATGATATTTCAATTACCATGTCTGTGTGACTCTATTTCTGAGCTGTTATATTTTATCAGTCTATATATCTTTCCTCAAACACAAACTATGCTGTCTTCACTACTGTAGCTGTATCTTTAGTGGTTATACCTGATAAGTACTCTGTTCTTTTTTTATGACTTAGTTGGCATTCCTTGTCCATTGCATTTCCATATGAATTTTAGAATCAGCTTCAGAAAAGTGGGGTTTTAAAGAAGCTGTAGTACATATACACAATGGAATATTACTCAGTTGTAAGAAAAGATGAAATACTGCCATTTGCAACAAAATGGATGGACCTGGAGATCATCATGCTTAGTGAAATAAACCATACAGAAAAAACAAGGAACTGTATGACTTCACTCATATGTGGAATATAAAACTGAAAGCAAAGAAAAAAGAAATGAACAAACAAATAACCATGGACACAATCAATAGTTTAATGTTTATTTGGGGACGAGTGGGTCAGGGAGGAGAGAAAGGGGAGAGGGTGGGAGAGGAGGGGAGGAAGCTAAATATAAGGTGATGGAAAGAGAAGTCACATTAGGTGGTGAACTGATTATACATCAAGTTGACAACACACTGTGGAATTGTATGCCTGAAACCTATGTAATCCTTGCTAACAGATGTCACCCCAATAAGTCTAACAATAAAGATGAATTTAAAAAAAATAAAATAAAAAATAAATGGTGCTCTACTAAATCTAGAATTAAATTATGAAGAGTTGAAATTTCTGGAAACTAAAAATTTCAACATGAAAACATGCTATATCTCTCTATTTATTTTGGACTCCTTGTATCTCTATAATTTAATTCTTATGTTGCACATTTTCTTTTAACTAATTCCTAGGTGCTTTGTATACTTGAAATAAAATATCATATTAAAATGTTTTTAACTTACACTAAAAATTTGATAGCTGTAACCTAAAATATATAAAAAAATTATACAACTATACAGGGAAAAAGCTTTTTAGTACCAGCAACAGCACTCTTTTTCTCTCTATCTCTATCTCTGAATTTGAACTACTCTTCATGATAAAAAAAAATTATGTATTGTGTTATTACAGTTCTCAGGCAAATCTATTTCTCGGTGCCTAAGTAATCTCTTTGTAACTTCTGGCTTAGATTGAAAAATGGAACTACAGTGACAGATATAAGAAACAATGATATAATCTAAACATAAAAATTGGTAATCTTGATTATAATGGGGCTGATGGCCTAATTTTAATAGACTGGAGTTGACAACTTACAGTAAAAAATGTGGTCATCTTATTTTACAGTAGTTCTCTCTTAATCTCAGGAGGATAGATTCTAAGACTCCACTGGATGTCTGAAACCACAGAGAGTACCAAACCACTATACGTGTGTGTGTATGTATGTGCAGTATTTTTCTATACATACATAACTATGATAAAGTTTAATTTATAAATTAGGCATAGTAAGAGATTAGTAACAATAACTCAGACTAAAATAGAACAATTATTAATATAACAATATACCATTCTAAAAAGTATATGAATATTGAACTCTCTCTCTCTCAAAATACCTTATTGTATTGTACTCATCCTTCTTTTTGTGATGATATGAGATGACACAATGCCACATGATGAGATGAAGTGAGGAAGGTATTGTGACATAGTGTTAGGCTACTATAAGTGTTATTCAAACACAAGCACCATGATACTGTGACAGTTGATTTGATAACTGAGAAGACTACTGAGTGACTAATGAGTGGGTAGCATATACAGTGGGTATGTTAGATAAAGGGATGACTCACACCCTGGGCAGAATGGAGCAGGATGACACAAGATTTCACAACACTACTCAGAATGGTACGTATTTTAAATATTATGAATTCTTAATTTCTGGAATTTTTCATTAAGTATTTTTAAACCACAGTTAGTCATAGTAACTAAAACTGCAGAAAGTGAAATTATAGACAAGTGGGGACTATTGTATTAACTTTAAAACTTTGTTATATTGCATATTTTTTGTCTAATTACATAGGTAACATAGATTTGCTACAGTTGTTGGGTTCTTTCAGAGCATCTAATTGCTTAAAATCAATTTATAATATCAATGTTTTATTCTTAATGTGGAGTCTTATCAAATTCAATTATCTTTAACGCAATAAAAATATATTATTTTATTGAGGAGGTAGAAATTTTAGGCACACACCAGAAACAAACAAAAAACTAAATATATTTGAAAAAATGGTTTTCAAGACATTGAAAATTTTAAAAATGAGCACAAGAAACCAATGAGGTTAGTCTTAGAAATGCCCCTGCTTTGTGATTTAAAATTTACAGTTCCTGACACAGTGAAGGAGAAACAAGGTAGAGCTGAGCTCACTCCTTGAATTGAGGAGATGAATGTAGAGTCCTCATAGACCAAGGTAGCCAGACTTTACAAGACAAAACGCTGAAGAAGAAAGAATGCTACGGAGAAACTGGTATCTATAGCGGGTATTTCTTGATCATTCAGCAGAGCATTGATCAGTATATGAATGTGAAGAATTACTCCACACAAGGGAGAGAATCATCTGTCAGGATTAGAGGGAATTGTATTTATTCCTTCCAGCCAGAGTAGAAAATCTAATATTTTTATAGTATTGGGTAGAGTTTTCAGAAGGATGTTGCTTCAGTAGTAGCAAATATTGAACCTTAGACTCATGTTTTTTTGGTCCTGCCTCAGAAATTTTAAGAACATCATGCTGTTTACATAAAAACTAAACAAAATCATTATACTGCTTTTAAACACTAAATTGTACTCAGAATAAAGTTCAGGAATATTTATAAGTATAAAAAATATCCAGCACACAACAATGTAAAATTCAGAGTGTCTGGATCAAATTAAAGATTACCGGGAATGTAAAAGAGTGGGAAATATCTCCCAAAGCAAGGAGAAAATTAATTGATTGACAATGACAATTGACACAAATACTAAGTTTAGCAAACAAGGACATTTTAAAAGTTATTAGAACTCATTCCATATATTTATAAGTTATATAAAGACATAGATAAAAAGTTAAAATCAAATTTCTAGAGTTAAAAACTACAATGTCTGAAATAAAATATATACTGCATGGGATTAATTACAACTAGAGGCTAATGAATAAAGAGTAGTAATTCAAAAATAGCAATACTAGCTAGTAAAAGTTAGTTAAGAGAGTTTTAAATGTGAAATATGCATTAGTGAGCTGTAAAACAAGTTTAAGCATCCTCATATATAAAGGAGGAGCAAAAATATTTAAAGAAAGAAGGGCTAAAATGTGTCCAGATTTGATGGAAACTATAAACCCAAGAAGCTCAAAATATCAATAACAGCATATATGAAGAAAGATACATCATAGTCAAATTGTTTAAAATCATTGATGAAAAAATCTATAAAGCAGCAAGAGAGAGACATATTATTTACAAAAAAATAAAAATATGGATGACAATAGATTTCTCCTTGAAAAAAATATAAGTGAAAAGATAGCAAAGTTACATCTTTAAAGTTTTGCTAAGAAATTTAATTTAGGATTTTATATCCAGAGAAAATATCTCAAAAATTTGAGATAAAACAGTTTTTCAGACATACAAAAGATGAAAGAGTTTATCACCTGCAGAACAGCATTACAAAAAAATTTTAAAGTAAAACAACCTAAATAATGCAGCTAAAACAACCTTTTTTTATAAACTACATAATTGCAGGATATCTGCTCAACATATTATTGTATTTCTCTTTCTTATTAAAACCAAGATTAGATTTCTGATCAAGATGACAGAGTAGGTAAATGCTGTACTTGTATTCTCTCACGACCATATCAAAATTGCAACTAAACTACAGAACAATTATTATTAAGATTCTCCTGAAGTCTAGCTGAACAATAAATACTCTTACAACCAAGGACATACAGAAGGAGCCACGTGAGACTGGTAGGAGGGGCAGAGACACAGAACAGCCTGGTCCCACACTTGTGAATGGCAATTAAAAATTAGAAGGGGTATCTTGAATACAGAGTTCCCCCACCCTAGAAGCAAGGGATCTCAGCCCCACACCAGGCTCCCCAGCAAGCTTCCAGTACTGCAGATAGAAGTCCTCATAACTTCTGGCTGTGAAAACCAGTGGAGATTGTGGCTGAGTGAGAGGAAAAGTGACTAGAATGCAAGGCCTTCCTCTTAAAGGACCCATGCATAGACTTACTCGCTAATGAACTTACTCACCCTGGACTCCACCTTTGGGGCAGCAGTTCCAAAAAGGTGTCAGAAACATACACAAAGAAACTGAATAGTCCGGCTTAAAGGCAAGGGCTGGAGTGGCAGCTTTTGTCAAGACAGAAATGCTGCCAGAAGCCATTGCTTCTTTGTTAAGTCTTGTGCCCTCGCAGCATGCAGACACAGGTGGCCACCATAATTGAGTGTCTTCCAACCTGATTAACATCATCTACCTTTCCCTGGTCATTCCCCAAGACTACCCCACCTCAATTTTTGGGCCCACTCAAGCGACTTTCAGTGATTTTTCCAAACAAACGGCCTTTCTTGCCTTATACTGTGGACTTTCCTAAAATCGCTCAAAGAGTCAGAAACCCAAATAAGCATCATCTGACCTCATTGTGCCCCATATCTCTTGCTAAGGAGCCCCAAGTCTAGCATTAAATAGCAACCAGCCTCCATTTGCAGCTTGGCCTCTTGAGGCACCTTCAAGCCCAGCAAGGGTGTGGCTATTGATAGATTGCTTTGTGGCTCATGACAGGTGGCCCCAGGCAGGCCACAGGCTGCACATAACTTGGTCTATAGTGACTCCTTCAGAAGCCAGCTTCAGTGGCCAGCTTTAAACCCGCCAAGCCAGAACATCATCCAACCACCTCTGAGAATGATACAACCAAAGAGCAGACTGGGTAGGCACTAGAGCCTTGCTGAAATGAATTCTGTTCTGTAGGGTCAGCCCCTGCACAACAGCTTCTCCACTGTAGTCTTGGCCAGTCCTTATAATCAATTAGCCTGAAGGTCAATCACTTTCATTGATGTGCAACCAGCAACCAAGGCTCAACTCAACAGGAGACCATATACAACCCACACAAGGAACACATCTGGAGCACCTGGCTCTGATGACCAGGGAGACTGTGCCACTGGACAACAAAGAAAACCTAATTCATAAGGTCATTCTACTAAGACTGGAAGATACAGCAGTCCTACATAATACATACAGCAGTCCTACATAATACATAAAGACAAACACAGGAAGGCAGTCAAAATGGGTAGACAAACAACACAACCAAAATTTGTTTTGTTCAGAAAAACAAAGACAAAAACAGAACAAATGGACAGAAGCAATCTACCAGACGCCGAGTTCAAAGCACTTGTTATAAGGATGCTCAGTTATCTCAGAGAGAACATCAACAAAGACATAGGAAACATAAAAATAGAGCTAAAAGTCATCAAAGAGAACTAGGAAGATATAAAAAATACAATAACGGAAATGAAAAATACATTAGATTAGATGAAGTGAAGGATTAAATCAGCAATTTAGAAGATAAGATAATGGAAAAAATAATTCAGAACAGAAAAAAGAATAAAAATATCTAAAAGAATGAAGATAGTTTAGTTTGAGGAGCCTCCGGGATATCATCAAGTATACCAAAGTTCTCATCATAGGGGTTCCAGAAGGAGAAGAGAAAAAGAGAGACCAAGAAATTGAAAACCTATTTGAAGAATTAATGACAGAAAACTTTCCTAACCTGGTGAAGGAAATAGACATACAAGCCCAGAAAATGCAGAGAGTCTCAAACAAGATGAACCCAAAGAGCTCCACACCAAAACACGTCATAATTAAAATGCCAAAGACAAAGAGAGAATCTGAAAAGCAGCAAGAGAAAAGCAGTTAGTTACCTACAAGGGAGTTCCCATTAGACTGCCAACTGATTTCTCATCAGAAACTTTGCAGGCCAGAGGGACTGGCACGATATATTCAAAGTGATGAAAAAGCAAGGACCTACTACCAATGTTACACTACCAAGCAAAGCTATCATTTAGAATTGCAAGAGAGGTAAAGAGTCTCCCAGACAAGAAAAAGTTAAAGGAGTCCATCACCACTAACCAGTATTACAAGGAATCTTTTTTAAGATGAAAATTTAAAAATGATTAAAAGTATGAATAATAAGATGGCAATAACTACAGATTCATCAATTACTTTAAACATAAATAGATTAAATGCTCAATCAAAAGATATGGTGACTAAATGGATAAGAAAACAAGCCCCTTACATGTGCTGCCTATATGACCGGTCCATGACCTGTTAGAAACTAGGCCGCACAGCAGGAGGTGAGTGGTGGACAAGAAAGTGAAGCTCCATCTGTAGTTACAGCCACTCTCCATCATTCACGTACCACCTGACCTCTGCCTCCTGTCAGATCAATGACAGCATTAGATTCTCATAGGAGCACAAACCCTATGGTTTCTATTTCAAAAAATAGAGGGGAGATCATCTACTGTTCTTAGAAATAGTATCTGATAAGCTAGGATTATACAAATTTGCTGAGTCTGCTTTATGGAGGGAAAGACCACCCATACTTCAATGTTAAAAAAGGTAAAAATATTATTATTGCTAATAGATGTTCATATCACATTTATATGCACTTTAAACTGTGCATGCAAAGAATCTAGGTTGTGCACTCCTCATGATAATCTAATGCCTGATGATCTGAGGTGGAGCTGAGGTGGTGATGCTAGCACTGGGAAGTGGCTGCAAATACAGATTAAATTAGCAGGGAGGTTTGGTTGCAGAGAGATTATAATAAATCAATTGCTTGTAGGCTCATTTCAAAACCCTATTAGTGAGTGGCCAGTGACAATTAAGCTGCATCTGGTGGCAGGCTTTATAATGGCAAATGAGTTGGTGTCCTTCCATTGTACAGCTGCATCTAATGGCAGTATTTAAGTCAGAATCCAACACTTATTTTAGTCCACACATGGCCTTCCCATTATTTTATTTACCACTTCTTTCCCTGCCTTTTTCCTGTGCTGTGCATTTGTCTCAGTTACAGTTTTGGTAAGGCCCCAGGCTAACCTTAGCCAAAATGAGTAAAAAATAATCATCAGTGAAGAGCTTCTTTGCAAAAGGGGTAAGACCCAATGATGAGACAGCAGAAGACTCTAAGACTACCAACGAAAGAAAGCTGCATTTAAAAGAAAATACCAAGAGTCCTACTTAAATTATAGGTTCATTGCAGCAGATGATTCACATTCTCCATGCCCAGTTTTTACAATACATGGTAACCAGCTACACAACAAAATCATGAACCCTTCGAAACTGCTTCACCACATGGAGCCCAAGCACCCTGCATTAAAAGACAAAGCTTTGGAATTTTTCAAAAAAAATAATGTGAACACAAAAAACAGAAGCAATTATTGAAGGCTACTACTTCATGGAATGTTTCTACACTGACAGGTTCATTCTTAGAGAATAATTGCAGTGCTAAAGCTAAGAAGCCTGTTACTATTGGTGAAGAGTTGATCCTGCCTGCTGCTAAGGACATTTAGGAGAGCCTGCAGTTTCAAAGGTGGCACATGTTTCTCTTTTAGCTAGCACAATAACTAGACAAATTAATGAACTAGGAGAGGATATTGAGGCAGAATTTTTAGAGAGGGTTAATGAGTCATGATGGCATGAAATCCAGGTTGACACGTCTACTGCTGATGGTAAAAACAAAGCAACAATGTTTGTTTTTGTGCGATATATTTTTCAGGAGAATGTGCATGAGGGTATATCATGTATCCTTTTCTTTCCAACCAACACCAAAGATGAAGAACTCTTCAAGTCTTCGAATGATTACACATCAAGAAAACTGAATTGGTCATTTGGTGTTGGTATATGCATGGACAAAGCAGCTGCCATGACCAGATGGCTTTCTGGTTCACTATTTGGGACAAAGAGGTCACTTGTGAATTTGAGTCTATGCACCGTGTCATCCATAGAGAAATGCTGGCTAGCCAAAAAGTATCACCTGAACTTAACCATGTTTTGCAAGACGTAATTAAAATAATCAACCACATTAAAGTACATGCCCTTAACTCACACCTATTTGCTCACCTCTGTGAAAGGTGAATGCAGAGCAGATGCTCTACTCTTACACACAGAAGTGAAAGTCAGATTGCTTTCTAAAGGTAGATCACTGGCCAGAGATTTTGAGTTACGAGAGTCACTCCAAAGATTTCTTTTAGAAAAACAGTCCCCACTGGCAGCACATTTCAGTGACACAGAATGGGTTGCAAAATTTGCTTACTGTGTGACACATTCAATCTGCTCAATGAACTCAATCTGTCACTTTAGGGGAGAACAACAACTGTGTTCAAGTCAGCAGATAAAGTGGCTGCATTCAAAGTCACCCTGGAATAATGGGGGCAACAATCGAACATTGGGATTTTGGACATGTTTTAAACATTAGCAAAGATTTTGAAAGAAACTGAGCCAGAGCCTTCTTTCTTCCAGTTGGTGCATGATCACCTATCTTAGCTTTCAAAAGGGTTTGAGCATTACTTCCCAACCACAAGAGACCCCTGAATTGGGAAGGAATGGATCCATGACCCATTTGTGAATAAGCCAGGTGAATCAACTTTGTGCACGCTAGGAGAGGATCAATTGCTTTTGAGATCATAAATGATGATGGCCTTAAAAGTATGTTTGAGACACTTCGAATCTCTATACATCCTGGATTAAAGTCAAGGCAGAATATCCTGAAATTGCCACAAAAGCACCAAAAAGCCAGCTTCCATTTCCAACATTCTATCTTTATGAAGCAGGATTTTCTCCAGTGACAGTAACAAAATAAGATTATGGAGTAGACTGAACATAAGCAATACACTGTAGGTGTCACCGTCTCCAGTTATCCCCAGATGGAACCATCTAGTTGCAGGAAAACAAACTCAGAGCTCCCACTGAATCTGCATTATGGTGAGTTGTATAATTATTTTATAACATATTACTATGCAATAATAATATAAATAAAGTGCACAGTAAATGTAATGCTCTTGAATCACCCCAAAACCATCCCCTTGTCCCAATCCATGGAAAAATTGTCTTTCACAAACTGGTGCATAGTGCCAAAATGTTTGGAGACTGCTGGCCTACAAAAGACTCGCTTCAGATTGAAAGACACACCGAGACAGAACATAAATAAATGGGAAAAATATATTCCATTGAAAATGGACACAAACAAAATAAAAAAGCTGATGCAGTAAATACTTACACCAGACAAAATAAAATTTAAAACAAAGGTTATAACAAGAAATAAAGAAGGACCCAGTAATCCTTCTGGGTATTCATCTGAGAAAACTCAAAATGCTACTTTGAGGGACATGTGCATCTCTATGTTCATTGAAACATTATTTACAATGGCCAAGATGTGGAGGCAACCTGGGTGTCTGTTGATAGATGAATGATAAGGTGTAGGTGGTACATATATACAACGGAATATTGCTTGGCCAGGGAGGGGAACGAGTTCTTGCCATCTGCAGCAGCGGTGACAGCGGCGAAGCCCAGCCACTACACCACCAGGGAACTCCAGCCCTGATACGCAGTACTATCAAGCAAACACACCCACACTGACACCCCCCCCGACATACACACACAATCTGATAGTAAAGAAAATCAGAATGAATTTGCTTTCACCTGACAAAAATAATAATATACATCAATATTTATTTATCATCTTACCTCAGAGCTATGCAAATTCATGTCTAGTCTTGTCATTATTTTGTCTGAATAGATTTTGCACATTATATCATTATTCTAACTGTACAAGGAAAGCAAAAAGTAGTAAAAGCTTTTACACTTTCACATGGTACATATGCCAGGGGCCAGAGCAGGGACCTAAGTGAGACAAATAAGGGACTCTCCTTTGGAGCAAAATTTAGGAAGACACCAAAAAGCTCATTAATTGAAATAAACATTTTAAAGCTATATTTAAAGACGTCAAAATGATTTTTTAAAACACATGATGAAAAAATTATTAAAACGTTGAATAATGATAGCATCAGTATTAGTGATTTTTTATTTTAATTATTGCTTCACTGTGTTGTGCAATATATTATTGGTCCTGAACAGTGAAACAGAGCCAATCAAAGTTACTACAGTCAAAGAGATTTATTATAGAAATTATGTTTGCACAGAAATAGGAGAGATTTGAGAAATAAAGACTCGGAAGATAGCAATGAGAGGATTATAAAAATAATCACCTACATTGGCTTTAAGCACTGAAGTAGGATGAAAATACAGGGGCTTCTGTTTTTCAGTTTCACATGTAAAGAACTTGGAAATTGTCATTCCAGCCTAAGAACAAGAAAGAGGGTCAACAAACTTTAAAATAAACAACTCTTTAGTTTCCTAAAAGAAGTGAAGTCACAGAGCAAATGACTGACCCCAAAATTGGAGAGACTGACAGGATGATATGGAGAACAACTTACCATAGCAGATCCTCCCTGTGACCCTGTGCTGGTCTGAGAAACCTGAATTGCATTTGACAGTAATTTCTAGAGGCTAGGTGTAGACAAGTCTGAGACTTAAAAACTCAAGGGGACTCAGTCATAGAAGGGCCATCATGCTTTTTTGAGTTTTATCTCCATTAAGTAGGCTAGGTTGTTACAGTAAATATCAGAGAAAAGTCCTCTCCTTATTCTCACAGAGGGAGGGGAAAATAAACCATTTGAAAGAAACCAAAGCACTCTGCTCTACATAACAAGGCCTACCCTCAGAGGAAACTAGTTAACCAGGGCCTAACTCACCTGGCAGAAGGGAAACTGTCAATCTTAGCCCATACTAGCCTTCCAAGTGGAGAGAAGGGAAATACCTAACTCCACACTACTCTCATCATTCTGTCCCACCTAAGGGAGGATGACAAAAATAAATAAATAAATAAAATGGAGAAACACCCGTGAAATTCATGGTCCAGAAGCATAAGCTGGCTCACTGAAAGACTGGGACTCAATCATGGGCTATAGAATTCGTTCCCTCTTCAACCATGCTACACCTCACCACATAATTAAGGCTTATTTACGGAAGTTTCTTTTACCCAGTACATCATGTCCAGTTATCAAGAAAAAGTTACAAGTCATAACAGAAAACAAAAAACACAGTCTGAATACATAAAGCCATACTTAGCACGGATGTTGGAATTATCAGATGAGGAATTTAACACAACTAGAGTATGCTAAGGGTTCCAATGGACAAAGTAGACAGCATGTAAAAACATGTGCGATGTAACCAGAGAGGTAAAAAAATTAAGAAAGAATTAAAAAAACACTAATGTTAAAGATTAAAAAAAAACTGTACTGGAAATGAAGAATGCCTTTCATGGGCTTGTTTACAGACTGGACTTGGCTGAGGAAAGAATTTCTGAGTTTGAGGCTATTATAATAAAAGAAACCTCTAAAACTTGAAAGCAAAGATAAAAAAGCTGAAAAAAAAAGGAAGAAGAGAATATTCAAGGACTGTGGAAAAGCTAACAAAGGTGTGACATATGTGTGATGAGAATACCAGAAGGAGAAGCAAGAGAGAAAATAGCAGAAGATATATTTAAAACAATGATGGAGATTTTCCCCAAATTAATGTTAGAAACCAAACCACAGATCCAGAAACCTTAGAAAATACCTAGCAGGATAAATACCAAAAACATTATATTTAGCCATATTATTTTTGAAAAACTCAAAGATAAAGTTAAAATTCTGAAAGAAGTCAGAGGAAATTAATATCTTACTTATAAATGAATAAAAAATAAGAATTAGATCTAATATCTCAGAAACCATGCAAGCAAAAGAGAATAGAGCAAACTATTTAACGTGTTGAGAGAAAAACAAACAAAGAAACAAACAAAAAAAAAACATGCCAGTCTACAATTGTGTACCATGGGGAAGTATCCTTCAAAACTAAAGGAGAAATAAAGACTTTCTCAGACAAACAAAAATTGAGGAAATTTGTAGCCCATTGACCTGCCCTGCAATCAATATTAAAAAACATTCTTTAGAGCATAGGAAAATAATATGGGTCAGAACTCAGATCTATACACATAAAGGAAGAGCAGCAGAGAAGAAATAAGAAAAGTTAAAATGAAAATGTTCATTTTTCTTATTCTTAATTGACATAATAGATAACAGTTTGTTAAGAATTATATAGCAACAATGTAGTCTATTATGTACGCTTGTGTGTGTGTGTGTGTGTGTGGGTGTGTGGGTGTGACATATAGTTTTGAATTATCTCTTCTGACCTCCACAAGTTCTTTTTAAGTACCTAACAAAATGGAACAATATATTTATTTCTTAGTTGGAGTTAAATACTCTCATTGATTTACCTAGGCGTATGTTCTTCTAAATTCAAGGTCCCCCAAGTCTTCACTTATTTTCCATAAATTCCAGCTTTCTGCTGCCCTCTCCTGGCCTACTATGACATACACACATTTATAAATCCTGAATTTTACATTAGAAAGAAGTAAAGCAATGATTCTGAAAATTTAGTGAGCATAAAAATCTCCTCAGAAACTTGTGAATAAAATATAAGTTACAGAGTCTCCCACTCACTCAGAGATAATGATTCTGCACATTTGATGCAGAGGTCATGAATCTTTACTTTTAATAATGTTATTCTGATTCATGTAAACTGTCAACTGCTGAGAAATGCTGAAATAGGCAAATCTAGCTCATAGTCTTGGTCATAACCTTTTGATTGCAAGAACAAGCCTTGAAGAGATTATATTAATTTACAGAAGCAATTATTTGAATGTTTTTCAATTCAATTATTTAATTTTTATTTAAATAGCTAAGCAAATCATTAATTATTATTTAGAATTACATGTTTCATATTCAAATTTAAAGCAAAAATTAAAGGAATATAAATACCTAGGTACAAGGAAATGCAATAACCTCTAACCTTGATGTATTGACTAACTCTAAACGTTATCTCCTCTGGTCCAGTTTTAAATTTGGCTAGTCATTATGACATGTCAACTCTTTATTGCTACAATCAAATAATTCTAATAAATTTCACTGATCTTATCTATAAGTATTGGGTCACTATTCTTTAAGGACTGAGTCTATCTAAAAAATAAAACAGTAAGATAAAATCACAGAAATTAATGTTTTATTTTTTTTAGATGCACTCAGTCCTTAAGAGTGAGCACACAAAGGTCATATAAGAATGATGTATTATAGAACTATATACGTGAAACTCATATATTTTCCTAAACAATGTCACCCCAATAAATTTAATAAATAAATAAATACAAATAAAAAATAAAACACAGAAAAGTTGTTTAAGTAAGCAAATAATAAGCTCTCTATCAAATTTCTCTCTCATTGATGCCTAAATAACACTTCTTTGCTTCCTTATTGAAATCCACAATTCATAATCTGAGTCCAAAATTGAAATTTCTGGGAACTTTAAGAATATATGCATACTTGAGTCCCACTCCCAGAGATTCTGATTTAATTGATCTAGGTGCAGTGTGGGTATCATAATTTTTGAAAGTTCCCCAAGTGAGTTTAATATGCTCTGAAACTTTTGTTCATTTAGACATCTGCTCGTTGGTTCTGTGTTTGCCTCACCTCCATTTACTGTCATCCTTATCCTATTAATAGAACCTCTGATATATAATCTCTCAATATGAAACTGATCGGGAGATATTCATGATTTTGATAAAGTTAGTTGGCTTGGTATTTTAAAAAATTAAAGTTATCTTCTATTCTTTTATCTTCAATCATTATAAGCCTAATGGTTTCCAAAATATTGTCAATCAAAGGATTCTTAAATCCATAAATTTTTTCTCAAAAGCACTTGAGAAAATAAAATGGGAACTACAATTTTTCAATGTGTCTAAGCCTTTTACTATAGTTATCTTATTTTCTTAATTCTGATTCTGGCATTGAAATTTTCTTCTATGTTAGTCCTAACTTGCATGGCACATCTAGTTTGTAGGCATAGTATACAAAGGATTTGGAGACAAATGCAGCAGCATCATCTGAAAAAAACTGAAATTCTAAAAATAATTACAATACAATTAAAATTTTTTAATGCATTATCAATGGGATGTAAAATGACTTTTTATATGACCAGAGATGTTTTGGGGTTTGGGTTCTTCAAATGAATTTATCTAAAATATGGATTTACTATTTTAAAATAAATTAGGACTCTAATAGTCATCAGTCTCTAAAAGTAGAATGAAGTCACAGTTTATGAACTAAACAACTGAGTACATCTGCTGTGCCCATTATCATTGGATAATACTAAATTGCAATGCAAGCACCGTAAAGGATAATGCTTACCTAAATGTGCAGCTTGGAACTATTGTAGAAACTTGAAAATGCTGCATTGATTCTTTAAATAATTTAGATTGTAAAACAAAGAAGAAATTTTAGGCAGGCTTGCAAGTTTGCACTTAAGTATTTAATGTACATTTTTAATTGAAAGAGATAAATTTAAGTAGAAATTTGGACTGCCTTTTGAGTAAGATCAAAATTTGGCTGCGAGAAAGGCCCTTATTGTAAATTCTATGTCAATCCTTCTTGGAGAAGAGTGTACACAAATGTAAGAAGATAAAGCAATTGTTATACTCTTTGCAGTTTGCCCACCCTCCGTCTTAGGAAGACCAAACCCACGTTTGTGGGAAACATTTGAAAAAGCACTCTTATCTTGAGACCATTGGAAAAGTGGGTTTCTATCCTCAGAGTCAGAGAGTCCATGATGAAAAAAGGCGAGTAGATTAAAGCTGAAAAGGAGAGGTAGTGGAAAGTCATTATTTCCAAAAACTATTACAATCATAAAATTATTGGTGCAAGGAATCTCCTGTGAAAATAGTGAAGCAGATGCTTACTTCCAACAGGCTGGTAGAGAGCAGGGTAGAGAACATAGTACATGCTAACTAGATGTAATTTTCCAGAAATTATAGGGAGACTTCAAGATGATTGAAGTGACAAACCAAGTTTAACCAGATTTCTGAATCATAAGGGGTGCCAGCTTGTAACTGGTTTACTAACAAATTGACAAACATCATTTAGATTTAGTACAATTCATTTATCCTTTTGTTGTTTTATTATACAGCAATGTCACTTGTAGAATATACAGTCACTGAAAGAACTACTTCCCAACACACACATGTCCTAAAAAAAAACTGTATTCCTAAAATGCTCTTAATTCCATGATGATGGGTAAGGTTTAAGAAGGAGTTTTCTTGGGACTTGACATTGTAATCAGCAGATGCAACACCATCAAGTGCCTAAGCCTCTAAGCTGAAACTAATTAGCACAAAATGAAGAAGAGAACTTGAACTCAAGAGAACAAATAGAGAACACTGTACAATCAAATGAGGTGTCTCATTGTCCATTTAATATTCACTTTACATCCACTTTCAGAAAACTCTTAAAAATGTTATCTGTATTTATAGTGTCCATTTCTCCCCTTCCCCTCCTTCATGAACTCATTGCACTGTTTTGTTCCCCATTATATATTTAAAATAAATTTTAACAAAGTTATCAATGTGACTAAATCCAATGGGCTTTTTTAATTTATGATTTTTTTTTAAATTTTCTCTTCCAAGTTTCTGACACAGCCCTAAATTGATTTTGTTTCATCCCTGCTTTTTCTGCTTTACCAATTTCAATTACCTGATACTTAGATTCTGGATCCTGGTACATGAGTCAGCAAAAGATTGCCATGAATTAAATCAGCTTGCTTCCTAATTTCATAAATAAAATTTTATCAGAACACATCTATTTTCATTATTATATGTATTGTCTATGATCAATTATACACAAAAATGACAGTGTGTAGTTGTGAAAGAAACCATATAGATTGCAAAGCCTAAAATATTTACTATACTCATATCATATACATGGCCCATCTCACACACACACACACACACACACACAAAAGTTGACCCCTCAGTTCTAACTGTAGATCGTAGGTAATTTTCTAATCTGTTTCTAATAGTTTTTTTTTTTTGTAATAAGAGATCACATTGACATCACTGTCTCCAATTTGTACCTATGAATAGGATCTTTCAAATTAGTATCTTCAGACTAGAAAACACCTCAGAATGTCAAACTTTATATCTAGTTGCATATTTACTAGTTTTAATAAAATGTCTCACAAACTTCACAAGCTCAGATTCAAAACTGAATTTATAATTTACACACACACAAACACACACACAAACACATCTAAACCTGCCTTCATAAGATCCTTTTACACTAGTGATTCAATTACTGAAATCAGAAAGCTGCCATCTACAATACCTCTCCCTTTACCCCTTGGTTGAGATAAACAGTATGAAATCTAATCAGTTCTGCTTTTTAGTATCTATAATGTAAGAGCTACCCAGCTTGTAACTCATATCTATTAACTCAATCTTCATATAAGCACCCCTCTTCTCTCACCTGGACAACTGCAGTAATTACTTGATCATTCCACTTCTATTTTCACTATTCTATTTTCTCTATATAGAACAAAGAAATTTTATTTTCAAAATGTAAACCAAGTATTAACTGCAGTTTGTAAGATGGGTGTAATAAGCTATTGTATATCAAATGTGAATGTAAGAGACTTAAAGACCCACCTGCCCAGCATTCTATCCATAGTATCAGGCCAGAGTTTTAAGTAGACTAAATCTGCTTCTTAGCAACCCAGCCATCCCTCATTTCCCCTGGATCCTGGCATATAACTTTATTTGTGTTAGCCTGTTCCTGAAATCCCACATCATTTTTAGAAAATGGCAGGTTCTACATCATACACTGAGATCTGGGTAAGTTTCTCCAATAATGACACAAAATAACATTTCGTTCTATGTGTACCATGCAAAGTAAGCAATTTGTCAGTTATAAAATGAGTTTAAACATTTATCCTTTATGACCTACTATGCAGCACTACCCAACACTATATACCTTCTGTATTTGCCTCCAAATTTATCCTAATTTTGCCCAATCCCTTAGGGACAAGTGCTACACTATTTAAATGTCATGCGCCTATTCTTGTAACTAAAGCAATCAAGTCACCTCTCTCTCCAATTGCCTGACTTAAAACATGTGCCTGATGTTTGAACATTTTACAGCAGCTACAGAAAATGGACTAAGACCAATTAAGTCCCCCATATCAATAGTGGGTCTAAGTCTCTATAGTAATTAAATTAATGAATTGTATTTACTCTTTCAGGTGTGTTGAGTCCTATTATGTGCCAAACACTTTTCTACATCTGAGGAATAGAGCAATGAAAAAGAAAATAGAGAGGGAAATAAATTTCCTAATTTTATGATTGAAAGAAATAGACATAAAAACATAAATTTATTATATTGCATGAGAGTTGTAATGATTGTTTTACAAAAACATAAAATTAGAAGGGGATAAGGAGTGCTTACTCTTAGGTAGTGAATTAACAATGAAAGAGACAAGAGATGTTATTAAATGGAGATAAACATACCAATCAGTAAAATATAGGCTATGAGCATATTAGAATATTCAGGAATACCATGGAGACTAGTGAGTGAGTCCAAAGCAGTCTGAACAAGAGAGACTAACAAAAGGTATCATCAGAGAGAAACAAGGCAGGAAAGATTATGCAAGGCCTTATAGAGCATTATGGGGACACTGGCCTTTTTTCTTTAGTACAGTGAGAAGTTACATGGGTTTTAAACAGAATATTCCTAATATTACATGTTTTTTAAAGTATCACTCTAGATTTTGTGTAGAGAAACGTCTGTAGAAAGATAAATGTGAAATCAACAAGACCAGTTAAACTCTTGCAAAACTTCTATTGAGAGATAATAGTGGTTTATATGGTACAGTGGTGGAAATGAGGTGAAGTATTTAGATTCTGGATACATTTTGAAAGCTATGTCAATAGCATTTGTAAGTGAAATAGATATTAAGTACAAAATAAAGAGGAATCAAAGATGCTGTTGGAATGAGCAAACTGGAAGGTTGGATTTAGCAATAACTGAGAAAAGGAAGATTGTGAGAGCGATAGAGTAGAAACAAAAGTAAAGTGTTTCATTTTGAACATGTGAATTTTGAGACAATTATTAAATCACATTAGAGATGTTGTGTGTGCTTTTGGCTATGAGAGTTGAAAGTTCAGGTGAGAGTATCCGTATGGAGATATAAGTGAAGGATCATTAGAGTAGAGATGGTACTAGAAGCCATATAACCAAATGAAATTGCTGAGAGAATGAGTATTGATAACAATGATAAGAAGTCTGAGGACTAAGCTTGGGCCACTCAAATATTAAGAGGTTAGGGAACGAGGAGAAGCCAGCACAGAACACTGATAAGAGGCAGCCAATGAGGTAAGAGAAAAACCAGGAAAACGTGAAATCTCAGAATACAAGTGAAGAACATGTTTCAAATAGGAAAGAGTAATCACTGCTTTTAAATCTGCCTTTTATTTTTTAATCTTTACTAAATTTATTGGAGTGACATTGGTTAGTATACTTACATAGGTTTATGGTGTACATTTTAGGTATTGCATTATGTGTTCATCAGCCAGAATCAGTTCTCCTTCCATCGCCATGTGTTTGACCCCTTTACCCTCTTCTCCCTCATCCTGCCTCCTTACCCTCTGGTCACCACTAAACTGTTGTCTGTCTCTATAATTTTTGTTTGTTTGTTTTTTGTTTGTCTTGTTTGTTTGTTGCTTTCAGTTTTATATCCCACGTGAGTAAAAAAGATCCATAGTTGCCTGAGATTTGGAGTGTGTGGTGGGGAAAGTTGGGAGAATTGGGTTGAATATACGAAGCACAGGGCAGTAAAACCTGGAAGTGAAGGGATATAGCAGAAATGGTAGAAATTAAATTTCTTCGCATTCTGGAAATTCATACTCTTTAGAATCAGAAATTAATTTGATGTAAGAAGCAGATAAAACTAATATGCTCTAAAAATCTGAGTTTATTTGCAACCCATGTATATTTAACTGCCATGTCTCAAGAATACCCAACATTCAACAATTTCAAATTGGGCAAACAATCTTCTAATTTTCTCCTATTCCAGCGTTTCCCATTTCAGGTAATATTTCCACGATCTATCCAGAATCTTTCAACACCACACTTTTGCAAAGTTGTGTCAATTTTGCCTTACAAATATATCTTGAATTGATCCTTTCTATTTCCATCAGTACCTTTCTACTATTTCTTGTATGGTCTGTTTCAATCACTTTTTAAAGAGCCAATCTGAATTTTCTCAATTTTAATCTCTACATTGTGGCCAACTGATCTTTTCAAATTCAAGAATGTTTATTTCACCTCTCTGCATAAAAATTTTCAATGATTTCTCATTAAACCTAAGTCCTGTACTGTTCAGATATATATTTTGGGTTAAGATTCTTTATTAGATAGTATGTTTTGCAAGTATTTTCTCCAAGACTGTGTTTTGTCTTTTCATTCTCTTCGCAGTGTCTTTCAGAGCACACATTTGTAATTTTAAGAAAGTCCAACTTTTCATGAACCATGTATTTGGTATTGTATATAAAAACCTCAACCTCAAACCCAAGGTCACCTTCTTTTAGTTTCATAGTTTTAGGTTCAGTTTTTGCAAATCGATGTCAATTTATGTTAACACCATCTCTTGA
This sequence comes from Lyroderma lyra, assembly GCA_004026885.1. Classification (NCBI taxonomy): domain Eukaryota; kingdom Metazoa; phylum Chordata; class Mammalia; order Chiroptera; family Megadermatidae; genus Lyroderma; species Lyroderma lyra. The sequence goes on along the minus strand of PVJL010002580.1, from coordinate 60,913 downwards.
AAAGACTTCCTTTTTTCCAGTTTTCAAGGAAACCTCAATTCCTTGAATTCACTCATACTTTTTTGAAGATCAGTTGAATATATTTGTGTAGTTCTATTTCTGAGCTCTCCATTCTAGTGCATTGATCTATGTTTTATTTCTTTTGCCAATATTACACTATGTTGAATACTACAGCTTCAAAGGATGTCTAAAAATCAGGTAGTGTGACTCCTCTAACTTTGTTTTCTGCTGTACTGGATTCACTATCCTATGCCTTTTGCTTTCCATATAAACTTTATTATCAGTTTGTTATATCTATAAAATATCTTGCTGGGAATTTGATTGGAATTGTATTGAATCTGTAGATGAAACTGAGAATAATTTATATTGACAATATTGAGTCTTCTAACCCATTGGAATTATTTATTTGAATCATCTTTGAATTCTTTTATCAGTATTTTATAGTTTTCTGTATTTAAGTCCTATACATATTTTGGTAGAGTTATACCTTAATATTTCATTTCTTGGTGTTACTATAAATGATATTATTTTTTAAATTTCATTTCAAATTATAGTTATCAATGTTGGTATATAAAAAAGCAATTCATTTTTGTATATTATCTTTATATCTTTCAATATACTTATTAGTCCCAGGAGATTTTTGTACGTACTTTGATATTTCTAGATAGACAATAAATGAAGACAGTTTAATTTCTTTCTTTCCAATCTGCACAACTTTTATCTTTCTTTGTGTACTAGCTAAGACATTAAAGTGCTTAATAGGAGTGATCAGAAAGGATATGTTGGCCTTGCTCTTGATTTTTGGGGGAAAGCATTCAGCCTCTCACCATTAAGTATAATATTAGCTGCAGTTTGTCCAAGTACTATATTATTTTTTGATTTGTTATTGCCTCAGCTATTCAGCAATATGACATTTGTGTGGAAATGAAAATTGTTCAAAGATTTAAACCTTAAGAACAGTTTAATAAGGGTGACATTTAAGGTATATGTGTAACAATAGACTTTATTGGTTTTATATTTGTTCCAATAATTGCTTCAGAGTGAACCCCATACCATTTGTTCTTTCATTAAATAAATATTAACCATTTAGTAAGTACTAGGTAATATATACTGAGAACATAACACTTATCAAACTCAATATAACATCATTCCTCAAATTTTACAGTATAGGTTGAAAATATTTTTTAAAATAAGCAATTAAAATATAGTCCACATGCTTTTAAAGGAGAAATAAGAGCTTATCTATATATAACTTTTATTTTATAAAGTATTCCTAATGGCAAATACCAGATGAAAGTCCTTCATATGGTTATATGGTTTTCCACATTCTTTTCATTTGCAAAAGTGAAGATATATATACTATATTACATTACATTGAAATACAAAATATACATTAGCAAACCAATATATGTTAAACAACTTATTTCATTTTACTTAATTACATAGAACTATTTTAAAGTAGCACGATAGAATAATTTTATATATACAGAATCTAAATATATATAAATAGTTTCAGTTCTGAATTCTGTTAGGCAATTGAAAATGGAAGCCAAAACCAGTATATTTTACTTTATTAGGAAGGGAAAAACTGACTAATTCTACCCCCAAAAGGTCATTTTTTTTAGAGCTAGAGCTAATGAATCATATATTTTTAAAGGACCAAATTTTTTTTGGTGAAAACACTCCACTGGATTTTATATGTTATTGTTTAAATTACATTTAAGGCACATTGATAAATGATGGGAATAAACTTTAAAAAGAAAAAGATATTTGAGATATTTTGTGCCCATGCACTTAAAATATATACATATACAATATGTGTGTGAATGTGTGTGAGTGTGTGTGTGTTTGTGTGTGTGTGTGTGTGTGTGTGTGTGTGTCTGTGTGCTGTCTGGAAAATCTCCAGCCATAAATGCCTCTATTTTTCATATTACATGCTGGATATTTTCTGGACAGCCTTCATATATAACATAGACATAGACTGTGATGAACTAATAGAAAGAAATCAACATTGGGCCATAACTGAAAATGATAGAAATATGTGGTGTTTGAGATTTCTCTGTGGAAGTGAATTTTAAACAAAATTTGAAGAATAAGAATAAACTGCTCATTGAGATAAATAATGTAACATATTAAAGATTTAATATTCAATCTTGGAAGTAACAAAAAATTAAAGCAAATAGCAGATGCAGTCGAGGAGGTACAGGAACATCAGATTATGGAAGGCAGTATCGAGCATGGTAAGGATTTTGGAAAAATTCTAAGTACTAAAGAATTGAGTTTAAGCAAAAGTTTTCATATTCTTACTCATACTCATATACCCTAACAAATAAATGGAAAATGATGGAGTGATGAAGTGATGAGAATAGTGGATGCAAGAAGGCAAAATATTCCTAAAGAGAGATAATGGTTGCTTGAAGTTGCGTGGTGTCAAAGGTTACCGAAAAATTGTTAGTATTTTCAAAGGTATGTATGGAAACTTCTTTGTTTCTGCTTTAATAAATAAATAGGTAGGTGATGGTCCCATTAATTGAGCAACGGAATGTTGGGCAAAGCCTAGGTTTGGAGGTGAGGGAAAGGAGACTCAAGAGTTTCAATCTGATATATTAAGTTTAAAATGTTTATGAGAGCTAAAAGTTCCAGGAAGCAATTGTAAGATTTGAGGGTGACTTCAAAGCTGAAGATATTAAGTTGAAGTAGTTAGTTTAAATTACCATTTAAAGACATGAGAGTGGATGATACCACCTAGAGAAAGAGCCAAAGTAGAGAAGAGAGCCCACACACAAGACTTGAGGTACTCCATTCAGAGGCCACATGGGATTGGAAAAGAGAAGAGATTGAGAGGAAGCTGTTGGTGAGCTACAAGAAAAAAATTAGAGTGAAGAGTGTCCCAGAAGCAGAGAGGGAAGTACCTCAAGAATGAAGGAGTGAACAAATATGTCAAATAGTCCTTAATCTTTGAGTAAGTCAAGTTAAGAAAGAGTCATTGTATTTAGTAACATCGTGAGATTTTTCATTGTGGCTTATTTACTCAATGAAAGAAGAAAGAAGGTATTATAAAGAATAAAATGGGTTGAATTAGTCATAGATATAGGCGTTCTTAAAAAGCATTTGTGCATAACTCTCTAAAACGTTTTTTGCTCCAAAGGGGAGGTGACATTAGATGGATAAAGACAAAAAAATCAAGGAACTTTTTAAACAGATTTTTTAACAAGACATTCTACATCACATAGTAAGGACTCTTTGTAAGCTATTATATAAATGTCATCTTCAAATATTATTTGTTGGGATGGAGTGAGTATAAAAAGGTTATAACTGAAATTCTTTATGTGAAAAAATGTGTAAAATATTGAGCTACATTATCTTAGAGTGAAGTATTTCCATTCCTATATCTTGATTAAACCTATTGCAAAATAAGGCTTTAAGATAGTCCTAATATTTTGTTTATAAGAAGATTGATTCATTCATTCAATAAATATTTATTGAGTATCTAATGTATATAAGCCCTGTTCTAAACACATGTGATTATACCACCAAATGAGCAAGACAGATATGCTTATTATTCTCAAAAAGCTGTACATTTTAATGTGTAGATAGACTAAAGCAAAAGACATACGGTTATATGCGATCAGTCTACTGTCCTAAATCATTGAGACTCATAAATCCTTCAGTACTATAAAAAAGTAATAAGTCTGCAATAATGAATATGCTATAATTGCTGTACAATATTTGGTCAATCAATGAAACAGAATATTTAGGTAATAAACAATAAAAAAATGATTAATGGAACAGTATATGAGGGCTGTTCAGAAAAAATTCAGCCATAAAAGCCTTTATTTTTCATATTACATGGCTGGATACTTTCCGGACAGTCCTTGTATGTAGGCAACATACAATAAAGAAATAAAATACATACAAATATGCCAAATCTAAGAAACAAATAAAGAATATGAAACATAAGAGAGAGTAATGTACGGATGAGGATTCCCATGGAGTAAGCTGCTTAAGTAATGTGTTTAGGAATCTATTTTTTTTTAATGTTCTTTTTATTTACCTACTTAGGATATTGCAATTTTATTTGCTGTTTTGGAACCTCACAAGTAGCCAAAAGAAAGCAAATACAATAAATATGCCCAATGAGAAGGGGAAATACCTATTACTTCTCAGCCACGTGTGTGAAAAAAGCGTAAGAGGCAGAAGTCCAATGATATGCATCAGTATTGAGTGGTGGTTATCCACAGATCAAATGCAACTGAAAAATGTTCTGATTAGTGTTTATAGAATGGATAGAAGTGCCCAATGTAGATTGGTATTAATTCTGCAACTCATAACTCAAATTTGGAAGCAAATCTTCCAAAAATTGGATTTGAAAGATCTGGGCATACTTTGGGTAGTAATTCTTTTCAGTCCTCAAACTAATGTAAATATTCCTGAATTTTTATAATAATAGGATATGTTACTGTATACATAAGAGGTTGTTATTTCTACAATGTATCATAGATATTTTAAAATCAGGACTTAAAATAGGTCCTGCAAAATTCATATGTATTTCACTTGGACAAGATAAAATGACTTAAAATAAGCAACCAATGCAATAAAATACTAATAATAAAAAAGAAAACAAGTAAGCATAAAAGTTAAAAATCCTTGAATGATTACTATATATGAAACTCTGATGAGATACCTAATTTAAATTAGTATAGACATATGTCTAGTGTACCAGGAACACTCTGGCTTATGTGTGTTGCTCCAGCCTGATAATAGTACCCTTGTACACATTCAAATTTGTCACAGCTTAGATGATAAACTATTTAGCAATCTGTATTTAATTCTTACTAGACAGGTACTGTTATAATCTTTCTTTTATTTTTTGTAAGTCAGTGAGGCATAGACAGAACTTAGCCCATGTCCACACAAGTGGTCAAGCTGGGCTTCAAACTTGTGGATCAGTAGTAAGTCTCCCCTGGGTTTCTCTGTGCTCCTGAAAATCATAGTCTAATGAGGTACCAAAATAAAATGATAAAAAGAGAATGTTTGCCTACACTTCACCTACAAAGAGGTATTTGTTACATACCACAAGAATTCAATTTTAGCTATTTAGTTAGTTAGTTATGGTGATTCAAAAAAAGATAATAAAATTTCTCTCAAGTCCCCAAGAAGGCCAATGTTTAAACCTAGACTAGACAGTTAAACTAAACTCTCAAGAGGCCAGGAATACAGGAGTGTTATTCCTTAGGTATTTACATTTCAAAGACAAATAATGACTAGGACTTTATGAACATCTCCAAGTCGTAAAAGTTGGAGATAACAGAGGTTATCTAGACTAGGGAGGATACATTTACATCTCAAAGGTTAAAGTGAAAACCTAGGATCCTTTCCATTCTATCTCCAAGGAGGAAAGGGGAAGAGGAGGCAGCTGCATCCCCACTCTCCCTCCCTCTCACTCTCTAAGTAGAGAAAATCCACTTTTCTCCATCCTTAACCTATGGAGTACTTTTATTCATGTAGGGAATTGTTCCATTTGGCTTTTATCTTGTCACCCTAGAGGTAAGGAATGAAGCAAGGAGAACCAACATATCTTGATGAACATATGTAAATAATAATGACTAATATGTCTCTTATGCAGAACACCTTATGTGCACATGCAGGATAAATTTAATAAAGATGGATATTAAAAACTCAACAAATACAAACCGTGCAATTCTAGAGTCTGATTGTCAAACCACATTCTTTTCTTATAAAACTCTACAACTGTCATTAAGCTGCTATAAAAAATTAGTGTAGAAACTTAACAAAAAGTAGAGATAATTAAATAAACACATGAACCAGAAATAAATATTAGTACAAGAGAATTTTTAAATGAATAATCAATTTTAAATTAGCATATTTTCATTAATATATTTGTACTAATGATTTAACCTTTTTGAAAATATCAATTAGACACTCACCTCATATCTCCTTAGATTATTTTATGATATTTTCTATAAATTAAGCCACAGGGAAAAAACTTAGGACAACTAGGTTGAATAGTCATTAAATAAGAAGTAAATTGTAAGTTCAAGAGGGATAAAATAAATTGTAAAAAAAATTATGATGAATTTAAAAGCAAAAAATAACATTATACTAGATAAAGACATTAAATATTAATATTTGATTATACTAGTTAAATATTACAGTGATATTAAATAATATCTATGTAAATTGATAGAAAATATTTTAAGAAAGACAAAGAGTTTATAAAATAAGAAATAAACTTGGAAAAGGATAAATGGTACTAGCCCTGTAATGTGTGAATTAAAATAACGAACAATGCTGTCTATTGTATAGCAAATACAAAAAAGACAGAACTGCAATATTTAGTACATTAAGTGGTACAGTAAGTACATTAAGTGGTACTTACTGAAATTTATCAAAATATTATTTTCAAAACAAAAGATACAATATTTACAATTAAAACACTCATAAAATTTAAATAAGTAATTTAATTTTTGTTATTCCAATAGAAGAGACCTAAAATATTTAAAGTTGAATTCTAATGAATTGTCCTGTATTTCTCAAGCTTGAATGGTATTTGTTTGATCTTAACTTGTGATCTAATATATGACCTCTTTATACAAATATTTCATGTTATTACACTTTGAAAAAGATGAGCACAGAATTTCATATCTTTAGGGCACAAAATTCCATATCTACTGACAGATCAATTTTAATTAATGTTTTACTTATTTTCTCTATACATTAATTTTTGTCATTTTGATGACATATTAAATTATTTTACTATGATTACTTTCTAAGTTCTTATAGTATAAACAGTTTTGTATGGCTTTATTGTTAGGTATATAAAAGTTTAGGGGTATTTTTATGTTTCTCATATTACTCTAACATTTTTGCAATGAATTCTCTTTTGCTGTCCTTGCTTTTTTGTCAATAATATCATATAGTTTTTATTTCTTATGTTCAACAATTTATTGTAATTTTGTTTTATTGGGGCTCTCACATAGTATTTGGATTTTATTTTTTGTTGTTAGTCTGTTGGAAATCTACTGAAATGCTAGATCTTTATATCTTAATAGTTAAGTTTAAGCCATTTATGTATATCAAAATTTGTGATGTTTGGATACACATTACCGTTTTACTGTTTTCTATTCAACATTTTTTTTTGTCCTTTATTTTCTCATTCTGGTTCCTTCTTGCATTTGACATGGTAACTTTGTGGTATTTCCCTTCTTTCTAATACTTTGAAAGTTGTGTATTTAATCTCTGTTCTCCTCATGGCTGTCCTTAAAATTGTTAATATTGCTGGAGTTAATGGGTACTTGAATTCTTATTTATAGCTAGACAAAGTTTAACATTCATTCAATTCTCCCTGCTCTCTTTTATTTCTCCATTACCATCTTCCATGCTATTGTTGTCTAGGCTTCATATTAATAATATTATTATATTCTTAGAATCAATGCATTTGAAATAATTGGTTTTAATAATTTTATTATTGCTTCTTTGATGCCACTTATTACTCTTGTACTTATTTTCATATTTAATAATTTAATACAATATTTGTTGGCATTTATCTTTTTTTTTTTGGTTGGTGTTCTGAGTGGGGATCAGACCCAGGCCGCAGTGGTTAGAATGCCTAGCCACTGCACCACCAGGGAACCCCCCAAGCATTTATCTTCTTCTAAGTCAGTAACAGGTAAATTTTTTCTGATAATTTAAATGTCTAAAAATGTCTTTTTTTGACTTCATGCTTGAAAGGTATGGGAGGTATGTAATTGAACATTTTAAATTAGTTTTATTCATCACTTTAATAACATAGTATATTACTTCTGGCTAAATATAAAAATTATGTGCATATTTTCTATTTGGAAAAAGTTTAGATGTTTTCACTACTCTTTGGTGTTCTGATGTGTCACCAGAGAATGTGATTGTTTTTTAACATTACTTATTACTTAAGTGAGTTCTTGGAGACACATCTCATTTCAGTTTTAACCACCTTTCTGTATGGTTTCTTTCAGTTTTAACCTTCATTTCCTATTTGTCTTTTGAAAGTTAGGTTTGTTACATGTCATTTCTGGAACCATCTCATAGGTTCTTAACTCTTCTTCCATGCTTTCTATTTTACTTTTCTCATTGTTAACACCTGGGAAGAATTTTTTGTATTGACATTAATGTTGATTAATTTTCTCTTCACCTGTGACAACTGTGTTACTGAGCTATGTTGCTGCTGCTGCTGCTATTGTTGCTTTCTAGTTAGAGCAGATGAGAATCAGGAGACAAACCTGATGAAGTTACTGGAAGCAGTCATGAGATTCCCAGAATCCAACTCAGTAGAAGGATAAAGGAGAATTCCCTAAGACGGCAGCAGAAAAATTTCCCAAGATAGTAACTGTGCAATAAAATTGAGATTCACAAAAAAATGTTTTCAAGGTTAAAAGAAAAAACACATCTATTGCTATGGGTTGAATTGTGACACCTCCCACTCAAAAAAATATATATATATATATATAAGACCTAACCCCCAGTACCTCAGAATGTGACTTTATTTGGAAAGAGATGTAGATCTCTTTGTTGCAGATGTAGTTAGGTAAGATGAGGTCATACCCAAGTAGGATGGGCACTTAATCCAATATGACAGGTGTCTTTATTAGAAGAGGTATAGAAATACAAAGACATAGTCACATGACGGGTCCACTGGAGGTGAAGATGGGTGCATAGGAGAATGCTATGTGAGGAAGGTGGGGATTGAAGTGCTGAAATGTTAAGCCAAGAAACCAACCATTGTGGCAAACTACCAGAAGCTAGGAAGAGGCAAGGAAGACCGCCTTCAGGTTTCAGAAGTAACAAGGCCCTGCTGACACTTTGAGTTCAGACTTCTAAACTCCAGACTTCTGGACTCCAGACAATAGACCATTCAGTTTGTATAATTTGTTATGGCAGTCTGAGGAAATTAATACTTCCACCAATTATATCATTGGAATAGACCATAAGAGAAAAATTATACTTAAGAAATTATTGGAAGTTATGTAAAAATATAACTTGGTACAAAGTTATATAAACTATATAATTATACTTAAGAAATTATTGGAAGTTATGTAAAAATATAACTTGGTACAAAGTTGAATAAACTATAAAATAAGGCAGTTATTAGCAAAACCAGCAAGAAAGTAATAATCATAATCATAGCACACTAAAATGTTTAGCTATGAATAATATTTGCCAAGCTATAATAACATAAGCACTCAAGATTGATTTAACAAAAACTTAATATAATCATGCAAGGGTGAGGGAAAATACATACAAAAAAAATAGCCCTGCCAAAGATCTAAATTCTCATCTACTATAACAGGAAATTAAAATTTTTTCTAAAATTAATGAATCAAAAGACAATGCTGCATTCATATTATTTATATATGAAAATGGGAAAATAAAAAAACAGTGAATCAGTATTCCAGATGATGTAGGGAAATGAAAAATGGTATAAAGAAGTTATCAGGGGGTTCTTAATTTTTAAATGTTATTTTAATATTGTTCTATAAAATTATGTTTATGTTACTTTGATAAAAGTGATACAAAAGATATGAAATTTTATGGCATATTTAATAAAAAAGCATATAGAGATAAAAAGAAATTCTTCAAAGTTAAAAACAAGTAGAAGGTGAGATAAAACCTCAAAAATCTTTCAAAAGATAGAATATTTAAAGTGCTAAAAATAAAAGATAGGAAACAAATATAAAATTTCTAGAAGTTCATCATATAAATTCCAGAAGAAACACAAAACAGATAAAAGGTATGAGAATAAAAATGTCAAAACACAAGACCTGTTTTGAACTGTTTTTCTATTCAGAGATATCGCCTCAAAGCCTCCACCCTCCATAATCCAAATTATTTGTTTGTTTTGTTTTGTTTTTAATTTCTGAAATCTTCAAGCTCTCTTTTACATCTTCATCTTTTATGCCCTTTGCTATTCCTGAAAATTTAACTGATTTAGCTCAGGTCTCAATTTTGATTCTTTTTCTCTCTGGAAACTTTCACTGGTAACTTGTTTCTTCTCTTCTGGGCCGGGGGTTCCTCTTGTCTTTCTCCTAACCCTCTCTAATACCTCTGTGTGAGCACATATTACACTGTTCTGTTCATCCTATTTCTTTATATCCCAACCGCTGACTATAATCCTCACAAAGGTAAGACATGTGTCCATATTCTGTAATATGTCATGATGGATTCTACATATTTTGTTTTCATTAAATAAATAAATATTTCAGCTATAACTGTGGTGCAAATTCTATTAGACACTGAGATGACAGACATAAGACAAAAATAAAACAATATAAAATACTGCCTATGTACTACTATTGTCCTACTTTACTTCCCATTCTAAATGTGAGACCATAGATTATTTTGCATGTCTTCATAACTCAGTCAAATCGCCCAATATCTTACTTAAAATTTAACATCCAGTGACATGTTTAATTTTGATAAGATTACTCTCAGTATCCTAAAATCTTAAATTTCTTACATAGATAATATCATAATCATACAGCAAACTGCTAAAGGGTGTATTTTTTACATCATTCGTAATGTTCAAATCAGTAGTTTATGACCATTTGTATAATTTGAAAATAATACAAACATTTGTTTTCTGATTTAAAACTGTAATACCCTTGCACTATTACTGATGAAAAATAGCATAAGTGATAGTGTCACATATAGATGAATCACATTTAATCTTGCTGTTCAACTCATAGAGTAAAATAATTTTAAAGATTTTTTTTGTAATCTACACTCATTCATTTTTTATTATTCAAAAATTGTGCCAAATATTAAAAAAACACATATAGGAAACATTATTATTATTTCCTTTTAGCCGATAATGATTAATGTTTTATATATGTTGATTTCTTTAAATTAAAAGACATGTAACAAAAACAATATGCATTTTTGCAAGTTCTTAGAATGTCTGCTAGCCACCAGAGAATGATACTTTTGGGGATTCTGCAGACATATTACAAGATGCATAAAATGATAAAGTGATCTGAGGGGCTTATAAAACATTTTTTGATGGAAATAAAAAGAAAGATACATAATACCCATTTTGAAAAAAGAAAAGCAGTATTGAGAATGCATTTACATCTAAGCAAATAAAATATACCCAAATTACTTAGCAATTTTTGGAATCACGATTTGGACACTTGAGAAATAACTCAAAAATGAAGATAGCATAAAAATTCAGGACTCTGTCTTCATCAGTATTTTTAAAATAATTAACATCCTTATTTACTAAACACTAAAAATTTGTTGCTCACAGTTCAAAATGGTCTCTAACATGAACATAGCTTTTTATTTTTTTTAATTTATTGGGGTGGCATTGGTTAGTAAAATTATATAGGTTTCAAGTGTACATTTCTATAATACATCAGCTATATATTTACATTGTGTGCTCACCACCCTGAGTCAGTTCTTCCATCACCATATATTTGAACCGCACCCCCCAACTTCTTCACCACCTTTCTCTGTTTACTCTCTGGTGACCACTAAACTGTTGTCTGTGTCTATGAGTATTGGTTTCTTTTTTTGTTTGTCTTGTTCCTTTGTTGCTTTCAGTTTTATATCCCACATATGCATGAAGTCATATGGTTCTTGACCCTTTTTGTCTGACTTATTTCACTTAGCATGATAATCTCCAGGTCCATCCATTTTGTCGCAAATGGCAATATTTCATCTTTTCTTACAGCTGAGTAATATTCCATTGTGTATATGTACCACAGCTTCTTTATCCAGTCATCTATCAACATAGCATTTACAAAAAATTATTATACAAATTCAATATCTTTTCAATTATTTCATTTTAAGATTCCTTCTATCAGAATAAACAAGAGTTCCTTCAGTTTAGTCATGAAATTAGTTCTCTATAGACATGTGATTTTGATATACCAAATTTACATATTTAGGAGTATTACTTTTAGATATTTTAGTTTATGTTCTGAATAATTTCAGGTAACACATTTGTTTCCATAATAAGACATACATTTAATACATTTTAATATATATTTTTATTAATTATTACTAACTTTTACCAACAATCAATCTCTATTATCTGTTTATCTATACCTAATAAATACTATGGGCCACAATTAATACTGTGATATTTTCCCAATTTCAATCAAAATATATTAAATAATTTTATAAGCAATCTCTCATCAGGAAATTTTAAGTAAAACAAGTCATTTTAAATTTTATGCATTTTTAAATTGTCTGGGCTTATTACAGCTCTCTGTTACTGCCATTATTTTATCTTATGGTATAAATAAAAAGCAGCATGAAAAATTCAGTTTCCTAAATGTGCTTCTAGCCCTTGTGTATTTCTCTGAAAGGCAGTGCAAAGTACAAATGGACTTCTTTAAATGAACCACTTGGGAAAGAAACAGGGACTAACTCCAAATTATAAAAGATCAAATTCTGTCAAGGAAATGTGTTTGCTATCTTACGCTTTTAAAACTCTCTGTTTAGAAAAGCCTGTTAGACTGGAGGACACAATGAGTGACATGTCAAATGCAAAATCTGAGAGCTACTGTCAAAGGCACAAGGGTGACCTGTGACTTCAACTAAATCCATGAAAAAGAGGAAACTGGCACTATAACCTGTATCCTCTGCCCTGACAGGATTCAACATTTTGAAAATGCTGGAAATGCCCAGTGCAACATTGATATCAGAAATGTCGAATTGTTGGAAAACTCAATTTTTTTATTACTGTGAGATTTTAGTGAAATGCCCATTAAGTTCAAGATTTTGCTTATTAGATTATTTCTGAGTTTAAAAAAATCCTCAAACTTCAAACTCATATCCACTTGCAATCTATAGTAAGGATAGTGGTTCTCATTTTTAGTCATTGTTTTTTCGTTTCCATACATTTAGGTTTCTACAAGCTCTATAATGCTATAATGTTCCTAAAACTGATGAGCATTTATGAGTGTGAGAGAAATGTAATTTTAGGGCTGAAAATCAAACTGCAGCCAGTTCTGCCATTTTCTTCTCTTTTGGACATTTATGTATGCAGCATGTCATTTAGGATGCTGTTCATTACCTGATAGATTTTCAATATAATTTTGCTCTTTGGCTAGTTGTTTTGTTAGTATCGATATTAACCAGTCTCCGATCAAAGAATAAGTGCTTTAGCAAAAGGCAATTGGCAAATAATGAGCTGTAATTGTTTGTGTTTATAGTCTCAAAGATAATCCCTTATTTAATAAAGGTTATCTATTGATCACACACATCAAGACTGTGAACGTACTGATTGATCCTAGTTCCTTTCCTACTCTGAAATGCAAATCAAGAGTAGCCCAAATGTTAAGGCTTCGCCAACCTCGAATAAATACAAAGTCGTGTTTCCATATTATAAAAGCTTGTTATTGCTCTATCTCAAACTTTTCAGCAAAATAGATACCCCTCTCATTATTAGTTGGAGTCTACAAAGGAGAGTGTTATTTGTCTTATAATGCCATGTGTCCCCTACAGCTGCAACTCCAGTTCTGCCTTAGCTGCTGCCCCAGCCTCCCCTGCCTATTGCCCATTGCCCCTTAAATTATCCTAAGAGCTGGCCTATTTGTACCTGTCAATGGAGTTTCTTAAAAGATAAATAATGTCCTTGCCAGAGATGTTTTTTCTGATATTCCAAAATGCCCCACTCGCTGTGATACAATAGGGCCAGGTTCTGAGTAGAGGCAGAATAAATGGCTATCTTCTTAACTCTGAGCTAAAATTGTTCATCTGTGCCTCAAACCACAGTATTTGAGTCTAAAATTTCTAGAAATGCATCCCTAAAGTAAGTTTTTCTGCTTCCTTCTCTCAGCTTCTCATCTCTTACAAATAACTCTCAAAAATAAAAATCAATAAGAACCACCCATAAATAAAAATGAACAGCAAAAATCACACATGTCCTCATTACACAAATATTCTCTCCATTCAAGCAAATATCATAATGTACTTTTCCCACTTTCTCACTCTATTTCACATACTAATAAAGCAAACTTCCTCTGACATATCTCTAGCACATCTATATCTACCAACATGTATTACCTCTGGTATTACATAGTAACATCTGGTTAATTATTTCCTCAACAACTGAGCCCTTACACTGATTTGCCTAAAATGAGTAAGCATTCTGCCCCAAATATAAACTGAAGTATCCACCTTTAAAGACAAAAGAAAATACAACTTTTAAATGATTATTTTGCCTACCCTGTGTATCAAAAATAATAGCCTACAGTGTTATCCAGAGTGTCCCCCTGCATGTGAAATTCAAATGGCCTTGTGAAATTTGAAACAGTTTCATTGGCTATAACTACACCTATTTAACCCAAGAAGTCTGCCAAACACATTTTACACTTAAATTAGTAAAACACCAGTTTAAACCAAGTATTATAAATTGTTGTATTAAAATACATTGTACCGAACACCCTGATTTTCTTTTCAGGAGGATTGTACTAAAGAAATAAAATGGCATTCATCAAATATTTCAGGATGTGTCAAACACTATGCTAATGGCTTCACAATATTATGGAAAAACTTTGAATGTAATGGAAATGAGTTTTTAGGGAACCCAAAATTCGGAAGGTATGGGTAATTGGAAGTTGTCAGCACACAAGACGTAAGAACAATGCCAGTGAGTAACCATAGAAACCAACCAAAACACAGCATGAATGTGAATTTGTGATTGTTGACTCTAACTCAACTGCACTCTCAGTGATCATGCCAAACCTAATCTTGATGGTAGATTTTTGTGATTGTTTTTAACTCAATAAATTCTAAACCACCTTCCTTCCTTGAAAGACCATCTCACAGATCCCTTACCTTGAAATACTGTTTCTAGTTTGTTCCACAGCTGCCTTGTGTGCTATTTTTTTAAGTCCCTTTTCTCTTTCTGTTTTATTTTTGATAGTGTCTATTGCTGTCTTCAATTTCACTAGCCTTTTCTTCTACAATGTCTAGCTTGCCATTAATTATATCCGGTGTATGCTTCATCTCACACTGCAGTTTACCTCTTTAAAAGCTCAGTTTGGACAGTGATTAAATCTTCCATTTCTCTACCAAGCAGATTCAATCTTTCTTCAATCTCTTGAATGTGTAAAATACAGTCACACTGTTTTATAGAACTTTCCTACTAATGCTACCATTGTTACCAGTTTTAATTGATAAATTTTTCCCCATGTGAAGATTATAAATGTTATGCTTCTTTTTTTGCATTCCTGTAACTTTTCATTGGTTGCTAGAGAGTATATATTTTGCTTTGTTGAGTATTAGATATTTTTGTATAGCTATAAAAACATTTTACCTTTATTCTAGGATATAGTTAAGTTACTTGGAAATAGTCTAGTATTTTATTATACTGTTCAGGGCCTTTTAAAAACTTTTTTGGGTAAGAAGATAGCAGCATTTATTGGAGGTTTTATTTTTTACTCTACTGAGTACTTTACAATATGCCCCATGGTTTATGAAGATTTCCACTCTAACTCCTGGAAAAGTTATTTCTGGCCATGTATGAGCTCTGGAGATTATTCCCTGTAAGATTTTTCAGATAATTCTTTCCCAGTTTTGGGGTAGTTTCCTCACATGCATGTGTCCTGATGAGTGCTAAACTGAATAATCACGGGGTGTTTGCGTTACTGTTGTTCTCTCTATACAACTCTCTCCTCTCTGGTACTTCACCCTGCGAATTCCAACCATCTTGTCCTTCCCAGACTCCCAATTCTCTCTCATACTCAAGGAGACTAGAAGGTCTCATCTTATTTACTTTCTCTGTGCTGGCATCTAATAATGCTCTTCAGGTAGTAACCTGAGCAATTGTAGTACTCATCTGATTTGTGTTTCATCTCTGAGAGAGTGTGGTTGGTTGTACCCTGTTTTCAGTGTCTTGAGAACTATTGTTTCATATACTTTTATTATTTTTTAAACTGTTTTAGACAGTGTTATAGACTGAATGTCATCCCCAAATTCATATATTAATGTCCTAACACTCAAAGTAGCTGTATTTGAATATGGGATCTCTAAAGAAATATTTAAGGTTAAATGAGTTCTTAACAGTGGGACCCTGATCTGGTAGGATTAGTGTTCTTATAAGAAGCAGCACCAGAGTGCTCACTCTCCCCCCTGGCCCCTGGCCCCTGGCCCCTCCCCTCTCTCTTCCCCTCCCCTCCCCTTTCCTCTTCTTTGCCTCTCTCCCCGCACCCCACCACCCACCCCGCCTTTCTTTTTCACAAGTACACAAAGGAAAGGCCACATGAGGGCATAAGGAGAAGGCAGCCATCTGCAACCAGAAATACAATCCTTGCCCAAAACTAAGCCTGGTAACATCTGGATCTTGAACTCCTGGCTTCCAGAACTCTGAGAAAATTAATTTTTATTCTTTAAACTGCTCAGTTTGTATTTTGTTACAGCAACACAAGCAGACTAACATAAGCAGGTCTTATATAACTCTATCCTTGTTACTCCATCTTGGCTGAAAGCAGATGTCACGATTAAGTAATTCTAATCATGCACCCAGAACACAAAATTCAGAGGCTTTAGTGATACAAAGAACATGGTAGGGAAAGCATGGAGCTTATATCCTCAGCAAAATCCAGTAATGTTAATGCTAGTAACATCGATCAAGCATTTAGTCATGTGTTAAGTACATTGCTAAGTGCTTTAATTTCATTATACCATTTGTTTCTCTTCAAAAATCTATGGAGAAATCTGGAATTGCTTCTACGCCAAATAAGACCAACTCTTCCTACACCTCTTAACCACTATAGGCAGTAGTTAGAAGAGGTCTTGAGAGTTTTGTGTGCTCTAATCACCTGGAAAACTCCTTCTGCTTATGCTTATCCCTCATTTTTGACATCAAAATTATCTCTTTGAGATACAGACTAGCCTCATTAACTATCTAATTTCACCAAAGAATTACAATTTATAAAAAGAGTCAAGTGAATATATTAAAACTAAAAATACATATTTGGAATTAGGAATGCAACAGGTGGAAAATTAAATATAGCATAGTAGTAGAGTAGTATATTAGCAAACTAGAAGTTAGATCAATAGAAAATATTGAAATAGCAATAAAGAGAGAAAAAAGAATGGAAAATATAGATAAAGTCAGAAGAAACTTGTAGGCCATAGTAAAAGTTCTATCTATGTGTACATAGAAGGATAGGTGAGAGAGTCAATTAGAAGTAACATAGAAGAAAATGTCTCAAAAACTATGAAAGACTAAACAAACTCTGAGAGTCCCAAGGTAGATAAATACAAAGGAACCCACTCTAACATATATCATATTAACACTGACGAAAAAGAAACTGTTAAGTCACCAAGAAAAAGGAAAATCTTCAAAGGACTAGGAAGTCTCTCAATAGAAAGGATGACAGCCACAGGATAATGGAATGACACTTTATAATACAGATAGAAAATAACTGTCAGTCTAAAAAGTCCATGACTAATAAAATAATCTTCAAAACTACAGGTAAAATAAATACATTTTAAGACAAGCAGAAGGTTTGCCAGGAGACTTGTGCATGAAAACAAACAAAAACTCACTAAAGCGAACTCTGCTGGCAGGAAAATGATCCAGAAGGAAACAATGGAATGAAGGAAGGAAGAAATAGCATAAATAATGATAAGTGTGTAAATATAGAAAAAATAAATAGGCATGTATCGGTCATATTCATTTACACGTAGGTCCTCTCCTCTGGAACGAGCACCTATATATGAGTATCAAACTTTTATCTCAACACCTCCTGTTTTAACTCTAATATTCATCTTCAACTTAATAGGTACACAATTGAAATCATGGTCTTCCCTCCAAAACTATAATTTCTTGCATAATTGTCATTATCTTGGTAACTTACTCAGATTAAATATCTGATTATTCATATGTTAAACATCTTAGAGTCAACTTTTACTCATGTAATTTTTTTTCACATCTATATCCAAATTTTCAACAAATTCTATCTTGAACTTATAGGCAGAATCAAATGACACAACGTCTACTGCTGCCATTCTGGTTCATCCTTACTTGGAATTTGCCGATAGCACCCTAAGTCTTATCTCTATTTCTCCATTCCTTCCACGCACAGTCTATTCTCAAAACCACAGCTAGAAACACCCTTTCCTAAGCACAAATTAGATCTGCTCACTGCTTTAAACCCTCCAGTAAGTTTCCATGGCCTTCAGAGTAAAAGTGAAGTTCTTTTCAAAGGTATACACAGTTCTCCTAAATGTGCTTATTTTCCTGTGACCTATCTGGACCTCTCTTACGAGATATCTCTCTTTTACTACCTCCACTCCTGCCACAATGTTCTCCCTGCTTTTTTTTTCCCTCAAAACTCCAAGACTGCCTGACTCAGAGCTTTTGCAACCGCTACTTCCTCTGCCTAGACGGTTCTTCCCCCAGATGCCTGCTTCACTTCCTCATCTCCCCCAAATAGATTCTCTAAACTTCCCATTGATAAGGCCTTCTGACCACCTGCCTTATGTATACCACAGTGCTTATCACCATATAGGAATTTATGCATTTTACTTGTTTTGTTGTTCTTTTTCCCAAATGAAACATAAGTTCAATGTAGGCAAGTATTTGGCATGTATCTTATTGAAACTGGCGTGTCCACATCATGAAAATACAGCAAATACAGCCAGGGTCATTTTGGCACCAAATCATGCTTGTTCAGTGAAAAGAAACCATTCACAACACTCGAAAGTAGGCATTTTTTTTCTAATACACATCTTACAGATGTGGAAAACAAAGTAAATAGTCTGTCAGGTTCACCAGCAAACATGTACTGAAATCAGAAGTAATACCCCAAATACTACAATTCATAGTCCTTTCAATTTCTGTCTTATCCTTCCAGATCTCATTTCAAAATTCTGACAGGGAGGATTTAATCAGTCCTTGTTTTCCAGCTAAGGAGAAAATGAGCGAATGTACACAGGGAGCTTTTAAGACAGAAATGTAGTCACCCATATAATTCTTATAATACATTGTATCTCAGAGAACCATTCTTTTAGAATATTTCAGCTGAAATCAATGTCTGCTTTTTAGGGCCTTTTAAGGAGAGAAGCGATAAAAGGCATTTGATGGGCTTGCTAGCCTGAAATAATCAGAAACCTTCACTGGGATGGTTGAACTTGAGACATAATTAATGGAATCTAAAATTTTAAGTAATGTGTCTTGGGAGATTCAATAGCCATGTTTTCCATAAGAGATGCAGAGAAGTGGCCTGCAGAAAACAGAATGAGACAAAGGGGAGGGAGTAGAAGGGGAGGGCCACTGATGGTCTTTCTAGTGCACTTTTTGTCTTATTGATTTTTATAAGTAGCAGAAATTCAAAAAGCCTTTCTCCCATAACATAACTTAAAAGCTTTCAAGGTTTTCTATTATTTTCAGTTTGTCTTTATTTAAAATCTATTTATTTCCATGTGTAAATGAAAATTAATTCTGTGTATACAACAACTGTCCAAAAAATAATCCAGTCATAATTGCCTCTATTTTTCATATTACATGGTTAGATACTTTCTGGACAGCCTATATATATATATATATATATATATATATATGAAAGTCTATTGCCAAAATACTTCCTTAGATTGTTCATATTTTCACAGTGATTTGAGATGACACTTAAACAGTCTAGATGATAAATTAAGTTTTACACATTTAAGTGTGATGTACTTTCTAGATGAGAGACGAAGTATCAGGAAGAAATACACAAGTTTTTCCTTATCTTTGGGCATATCTATGACTGTTAGTTCCCTTGAGAATTTCAAAAACCGTGTATCTCAGGGAAAAATATATTTTAAAATTACTGAACTATAGTTTACACATTATGAACAACAATTTACTCTAATTTTTGACCTGTTAATGAGTACTTCATATGATTAAATTTATCCATCAATATAAATAGGTAGATAGTGAAATGAACTATAAGTTGTATGGTAAGACCAAAAACGTACATTATTCAATAATTATATAATGGTGACAGGTTTATTTTCAAGTGTGGGATTTCTGATAAAATCCATGTTTCTTCCATTGAAAAAAATTATCTGGTTTCTTATTAACCCAGAAATGAAATTTTAAAAGTGATACTCATACAAGGAAATAGTACATATTTGCATACTTCCACATTTTTAGTATATATTTTCTATAATTATTAAGAAAATAAAATGTAGCTGAAATTTATATGACTACTTTCTTATTTGATAACAATTACCTATTTGAAACACTCTTTCTTATTGTTTAAAATAAATATCACATTACTAATAAAGAACTGTCTTTCTAGAAATACATGCTTTAGTAAAGTGTTAACTCAGTAGTGTATAGCCTGTAGTTATATATTACTGATGAATACCAGTCTGTGGTACCACAAGGAATCTGAAATAACTCATCAATAGTTTACCTCCATCTCTTCTTACTTTATACCACTGCCTGTCTATATTTTATTTTAAAAATTATAGGAGTACCTTCCAATATTTTTAGTATGAAGAACAACTGATATTCTATTCTTGTTTAATGCTTGTTTGTAGTCATTTATTCCTTTGTTCACTTCTCAAGAATTATTTTTCCCCTGTTTTCAAACCATTAAAGGAATCAGTTATTACCTGGAGATTTAATGACTTCCCATTTGCATCACTTTCCAGATCATTAATAAAGCTAATGTTAAGATTGATCTGTGTATTAGCTCCCTTCAACTTGACAGTCTGTTATTTTTTATTATTCTTTTTTTACTGTCCTTTAGCATATTGTCAATCTTTCTGACAAACCTCATAGGACAGGTACTATGAATTAATTTCTCAAGCAAAGTAATATGAAAAATATGAAACAACTTTATTTGTCTTATGATAATGGACTCTCCTATATCAAAATTCTACTATCCTTCTTATGTAATTATCTATCATTAATGTGAGAAGAGATTAGAACAATAATTATTAATCTAATCTATTTTAGTATTTGCTGCTCTAATAACACATAGTAAAATAAGTCACTATGCCATTCAAATCATTTTACAAAAAGGTTTTGCTCTTATTTGCATTCCTGGATACAAAGCTAGCTCTCTTTTTGAGTTTCAGTATGAACTAGCCCCACCTAGTTCAATATAACTGTTTATTTGAACCAAAATTTTTAGCAGTTTTCTATTGTGTACAAAAAAAACGTACAGCTCATCCCATAGAAAGACTCATAAACAGAGTACTCTAAACATAAGAGACATCTCTAATCTAGTTTAGAAGAGGGGATATATTTAATAATTAATGAATTCTCAGTTTCCTCTGGAAATTTCCTATAGTCTTCAATCAGTATCACCAGGTTTATCAGTCAAACTATTTTGTTTCATTTATACAATTTTTCTTTTTTTTAAATTCATTTTTATTGTTAGACTTATTGGGGTGACATCTGTTAGCAAGGATTACATAGGTCTCAGGCATACAATTCTACAGTGCATTGTCAGCTTGTTGTATAATAAGTTCACCACCTAATGTGACTTCTCTTTCCATCACCTTATATTTAGCTTCCCCTCCCTCCTCACCCTATACAATTTTTCTAATATCTCCTTAACCATCTGTATACTCAGATATATTTTGTTAATTATTAAAATAGATCTTTCTTTTCCTCATTTAGTGATAGAAGACTCTATCAATTTCTATTTATTTTTTTCAGGTATATGTTTCTATTTAAATTACCAAAGAAAAGAAAACATGGGTCATATTTAATTTA
Organism: Lyroderma lyra; assembly: GCA_004026885.1. Classification (NCBI taxonomy): domain Eukaryota; kingdom Metazoa; phylum Chordata; class Mammalia; order Chiroptera; family Megadermatidae; genus Lyroderma; species Lyroderma lyra. The sequence continues at coordinate 39,186 of PVJL010002580.1, read as the reverse complement.
ACTACATTTCAATGACAATGCATATATAATCTTATGATAATATTGATTCACAATTATACAATTCCTGAAATCTATTAGCCTAGGCATTGCCAAATGTTTTTTAAAAATAGAGCATATTTTTCAAAGGAATGGGATCTGGGAGTCTTCCTCTATCTGCCTTTCCAGACCTCCAACTTTTCTGCTTCACACATCCTAAGACACCTCCAGAGAACTCTAAAATGGTGAGAAAATCAACTTTTTTTCCAAAAGTGAGCATGGAGGTATATAGATTAAGAGATACACATTCAGAGTAGATGAATGGACAACGCCAAATGTTAGTGGAATCACAGTTAAACACCCTCCCCCCCGGCACACACACACACTCTCGTTCCAAAAGTCTAACATATTCTATACATGTGTATAGAACTTGCTCCCAAGCAAGATTCTATTCTGTTAGCTGTGATGTGCCAAATGTCCTTTGCTAGTGGATCTGAAAATCTTTCATAAAGCCTATTTATAATTAATTTCATATTGTGGTTTACATATGACATATGAATCATTTTTGTGCTGCATTTATTTTCCAATTGAATTTAATGTGCTTGACATGATAATAGGTTTCATACATCAATGGAAAAAAAACTGTTACTCTAAAATGCTTTGTGAACAAAATTTATTTTCCTCATTTTTCAAGTGGCTTATACTAGAAAATCTTAAACTAATACTTCTGCTAATCCAAGTAAAGCAATAAAGCACATTAAAAAAGAGAATTGTTTTTCAGAAAACTTCTCCAGTATGTTTTGAAACTGGAAATATGGAGAATAAAGGAATTCTTTATCAAAGTAAAATTAAATCAGAAGCTGTATTTGCACAATGAGATTATATAAAATATAGTTCATTCTTGTATAAAAGTTAAATTACATAGTTAGTAAATAGTAGTGTGTCAATGCCTATTTAGAAATATGCCATTGATTTCTGAATCACGTAGCTTTGCAAACTCAGGTTATTGAAAGTATATTTCAATTTTCATTGAAAGTTAAGTGCAGCATACTTGGAACACTAAAAAACTGTTCGATTACAACTCATGTCATTTTGTATGTTTCTTTCCTGGACGCTTGTTTATTATATATGACAAAGCTTTGAAATTAGGTGTATTGGCTATATATGTCCACATATTTATCTAACAATATTAATTATTCAAAATGAAAGGTACATTTTTTTTCTCTCAACTATGGTTGTAATTTAGAAGTGGAACAACTATAATCACTCAGTTGAAGGTGACTTTGCAATATTATTAGGTCCAAGAGTTTCAGGTTTATTACAATCTGTGCCTCCTTTGGACCCAGGGAAAATAGGTGCTGCTGTTTTAGAAGGCCCAGATCTGGCTTTCCTTCACCCATGACTCTCACCATGTCCCTCTCTATGGTGTAAAAAGTCTTAAATGTCAAGGAAATGATACTCCCGCCTGTGGCCGTGGCCCCCTTTTTAATCTAATCTGCGGATATTCAGAAACCCAGAATTTCCTCTAAAGAACTGTTACCAGAGCACTTTGACTTCTACAAAGATTTGCACATCTTTAAACTTGAGGTTAGTTTAGAGACAAATGTTATAAAAGTGGTAAGGGTGAGGGAGGTGTAGGCAAAGCCCTAATGGTAGAAAAGTGGTGAAGGTATGGTACAATGTTAGAAGAATCTGGATGCAGTTCCTCCCTTAACAGTACATTTTGGCATAGAAATTGGAGGACTCCAAGAAATATAAATTCAAGAATGAATCTCCAGGTTTTTATGGTGATATTTATCAAAGTATAAATATAAAACACATTTTATATTGCAAAGTGTTGCTTTTAATTCATAACTTTCAAATGTTTATAAACACACTATGTGAACTTCTCTCTGTACTCTGGCCCTAGGCCCCCTAATAGTTGACATGAACCTGAGTACAATGACAGTCTACACAGCAAGTAAAGTAAGAAATAGACTGGAAATAAATCATCTTAATTGACCACTAATCTAAATAATTCAGTTTTCTTAATGTTTATTTGGGGACGAGTGGGTTAGGGAGGGGAGAAAGGGGAGGGGGTGGGAGAGGAGGGGGGGAAGCTAAATATAAGGGGATGGAAAGAGGGGTCACATTAGGTGGTGAACATATTATGCATCAAGTTGACAATGCACTGTGGAATTGTATGCCTGAAACCTATGTAATCCTTGCTAACAGATGTCACCCCAA
>PVJL010002580.1:0-36884 GCA_004026885.1 Lyroderma lyra | reverse complement strand
TACTCTTCAGAAAATATTAATGTAAAATTTTCAAACATTTCCTCAGAACTTATTCATAAGTTAAAAAATTGTATTAACACAAGAACTCTGAATGGTGATATAAACACTTCTTGTCTCAAAGTGTATACAATAATAGGACTTTTTATGATCCTGAGCTATATATGATTATATTTTCATGAGCACCAATTTCATGAATGATTGATCTTCAAAATGTGTTGAATGAAATATATTTTCAAGGTTCATTTATTCAAGATGAGGTTTAAATCACATAAAATATAATTTCTTATGAATTTTAAAGACAAAACAGTTCCTTAAAACACCATATACCTACAACAGATTTCTTTTATCAATGATACAATTTTTTAAATCAGTTCTTTTTATAGAGGCTAATACATAACATTTTTAAAAAGTGAACTCTATAATCTATCTGATTATTCAACTTAATCTCCTCAACCAGCATCCAAGGGAGAATGTTTTTTCCCTGAACTTTTCTGTACCAAATGAGTGTACTAAACCTTCTCTATCTCATTCATTTATTCATTCATTCATTCATTCATACATACATGTATTTATTCAAAAAATTAATTGAGGCCCTGCCACTTACTAGACATTACCCTAGATGCTGGCATATAAACACAGGTATACACACATACCAGATTATTGCATAAGGAGGTTAAGAATATAGAGAGAAAGATAAGTCACTGGACTTAATATAGATTGTTAAGCCTTGTGGTTGAAGAAGGTCCCTCCCTAAATATCAATATCTGCTAAAAGTAACCAAAGTGACATCATCTCCTCTTCAACATGGGCAATATGATATCTTTAAATATATTATAATACTTCATGATTGTTATTTAATGTCTACACGCATATTCTGTACTTATATTTACACACTACAAACCTCAAAACAAATGAATCAATTGAAATTAACTGACTCAGAATTGACATATATGTCAAAAATTAACAGACAAGGACATTAAAATAGTTATAATATTAATAAGTCTATTCCATATTCAGAATTTAGTAGAAACATGGAAGATATATTCTAAAAACAAACAAAAAAACACCGGTAAAGATGAAAATTTCAATGTCCATTATTTTAAAAATTCAAAATGGATTAATAGTAGATTGGACATTGCAAGAGAAGAGAAAAAAATGAACTTAAAGACATAGTAGTTCAAAATGAAACACAGAAAAATTACTGAAAGAAAATAAAAACAACTTGTGTGAGTTGTAGGACAAATTTAAATAGCCTAAAAAATGTGTAATTGGAATCCCTAAGGGATGTGTTAGAGAGAAAAATATGTAAACTTTTAACATGAAGAAATTTATATATTTAAAGTATTTTTAAATGCCATCCAATTCCAAGCACACACACACACACACACACACACACACACACACACACACAAAGAAGAAAGAAAGAAAGAACGAAGAAAGAAAATTATACCAAGGCACACTATAATTTAGGGAGGGGAGAAAGGGGAGGGGTGGGAGAGGAGGGGGGGAAGCTAAATATAAGGTGATGGAAAGAGAAGTCACATTAGGTGGTGAACTTATTATACATCAAGTTGACAATGCACTGTAGAATTGTATGCCTGAAACCTATGTAATCCTTGCTAACAGATGTCACCCCAATAAGTCTAACAATAAAAATGAATTTAAAAAATATTTAAAATTGGTAATTTTGAGAACATCTTAAGGCAGGAAGATAGAAAAACACAAAATATATATAGAAAAAGGTAATAATGACAGCAGATTTCTTGCAGAACCAAGTGAATTACAATGAAGCAGTAATTTTTAAAGTATTGAAACAAACAATGCCCATAAACCCAGAACTTTGTATTTAGTAAAAATATGTTTCAAAAACAAAGGTAAACCAAAGATGTTTTTAGATACTCAAAGGCTGAAAGGATTAATCTCTAGCAAGTCTGCACTAAAAGAAATATTAAAGGAATTTCCTCATGCAGAAAGCCATACCAGATGGAAATATGGATCAACACAAGGAATGAAGAGTCCTGAAAACCGTAAGTAGCCTAGACTTCAACTCATCCCAGTCCAGGTGCCAGACATTTGAGTGAAGTCCCTGAGTGACGTCAGCCCTCAGCAGTTCAAATCACTGCCACTATTCAAGCCGGAAGTCACCGAGGCCTCAGACATCATGGAACAAGCCATTATCTGTGCCCTGTCTGAATCTTTGATGCAAAGAATTTGTGAGCATAATGTAATTGTTGTTTTATATTATTAAGTTTGGGATAGTCTTGAGAATTAAAAAAATTAAAGATAAGATAAGAAGTTCTCTAATTTATGAAACAGCCCAATTGTCAGCCTAAGGTTAATTAGGTTAATTTCCTTCTTTTATTTCTCTTTAGCTCAAGAGCTCAAGTAGCCTAACTAGAGTTGTTCATACACCAAAACTGTAAAAATTCCAGAAGAGGAATAATAAAATGATAAAATATACATCTCTGCATAAGGCACTGAACAGTTTTTAAAAATCACCATTTTCATAGGCTTCCTAGCTATGATACAATATCTAACTTTTCTCCCTAATTACATCAGCTCTGTTGTAACATTCAGTGACACCTTTTTTTTTTCACAGCCCTAGACTTTTCATCAAAATGTTTATCAACATATCAAATGTAACTCTCCTCTTTTGGACAGGTGAAAAATTTATGTTTTCTTTAAAAACTTGAAATATATTCTTAATTAATTTTATTGCATGCGCATCAAGCAGCTCGTTTTTAAAAGTTTAAATATGAATGAAATATTTTATCAGGCTAAAATTCCCTTGGATAATTTGTTTGATTCCTTAGAGAGGCTTTCTTCTAATCTTTTCAACATACAGTAAACTTCTTATATTTGCTTTGTGCATATGTAATGTTTGCAAGGAGTAAAATAGTTTCTGTTCACATTGTATTGGTTTGTTTAAACTTTTAGGTCTTAGGGGGTTCCCTGGTGTAGGGGCTAGGCTTTGGTGCTCTCAACGGAGCAGCCTGAGTTCAATTCCTAGTCCACCCTTCAAAGCAATTTTTTTCTGGAATGGCCATCACATCTGTTATCCTACCCAAAATCTGACAATTAAGTTCGCAAACTTGCCACTGTGCTGTACAAACAACTTGGTCAGGTGTCATAACCTTGGCAATTGCTTTGAAGGGTGGACTAGGCACTGGCATCAGTGCATAGCTTCCCAAGGGGAGTACTTTGAAGGTGACTGCAGTGATATTCAGCAATGAGGTATGTAGCACTTTTTCTAGGAGGAGTTCATAAAATTAATTGTCTGAAATCGTATGCTATCTGGAAAAAATCCAGCCATAAATGCCTACATATATAATATATACATATATTATATATTTTATATATAGATATATTTGTTTGTTTGTTTGTTTTGCCAGCTAAGAGAGGTATAGTTGTCAGTGGGTAATAGGAATGAACGATTAGAGGGCTTCTTTTAACAGACAGTTTCACAACTATATAAAGATGTTCATTTTCTATTCTGCTTGCTTGCTTATTTGTTTTACTATAGGCTCACATTACTTGAGGCACTGGCTTCTTTTCATACTTTGCACAAATGATCCTATTGGGCATTATTGCATAGCTCTCACCATGCCTATCACCTCCCTCCCTCATACCTATATAATAAATGCAGTTAAGTTATTCTTCAACCTACACTTTGTTGGAAATTAAGACTAAGTCCTTTGACTGCTTATATTGTTTCTGTTGTTCTGAGTTTCAAGCTATTAGTGTGTTTCTGCTAGTAAAATAATAGCTTCAATGCTCAAATTAAAAGAGAAGAAATATCTAAAATCAAGTATCTAAACTTTCATTTTGTTTTACTCAGCTTGGACTATGACAGCAAATTACCATCATTTATTTCTTACAGCCCTGGAGGTTGGCAAATCCAAGATCGAGGAGCCAACATACTCAGTTCCTGGTCAGAATCTGCTTCTTGGATTGCAAATGGCCATCTTCTCGTTAATCCTCACAGGATGGAAACAAAGCAGAGAGAGAGAAGCAAGCTCTTATCTCTTTTTATAAGGGCACTAATCTTGAGGGCTCAACCCTCATGACCTAATTACATGCACATCTATAGAGAAGTTTATTCTAAAATTTATGTGGCTTTAAAATTGATCCAGAAAAGCCCCCCCCCCACACACACACACACAATACCCTTACAAAATGAAAATGTTAGAAGACTTACACTATCATACTTTAAAATTGAATTAATGCTACAATATTCAAGACAGTGTGACCAAAGGCTCATCTTCTAATATCATCACATTGGGAGTTAGGTTTTTAACATATACAATTTGGGGGTAAGGAAACATACAGTCTAGAATACACCTTAAGCAACTATAAAGAAAGAACAAAATAAATGAGTGGAAATTAAAAAGGAATAAAGGTTGGAGTAAAAATCAAAGAGATAAAAACAAAAAATATAGAGAAGAGCAATGAAACAAAATTTTTTGAAAAAACAAATAAAATGGATGTCATTAACAATACTAATAAATTAAAACAGAGAAAAAATCTTTTAACTAATATCAAGATTGAGAGTTACTACCCTAATAATTTTTAACATGATCAACAACTTTATACCTATCAATTCAGAATCTTTGAGGATTTGTACAAATTTTTGAAAGACACAAATTAACTAAGATGCAAATTAATAATTAAAAATGCTTCCACAAACAAGGAATGATGTGTGCTCACACTACTTCTGTTCTGCATTGTACTAGAGATGCTAGCCAGTGTGACAAAGCACCTAAAGAAAATAAGAGGCATACAGAATGAAACAGAAATAAACTGTTTTTTTCATAGATCATGTGATTAACTATAAAACCCCAAGGAATTCTCCCCCCCTCCCAAAAAAAATCCTCTCTACCATTAAAGCATGAATTTAGAAAGGTCAACATCTACATGATCACTATGTGTATATTTATACTAGTAGAAAAACTTAAATATTGCTATGGCAAAAATAGTGATTTTTTTCCTCGATTCTTGTCCTCTTGCAGGGATGAATTCATTCAAGAGATAGGGTTTTGTGAAAGCATAAGATCACTAAGAGTGTATTAATAAAGTACACTCCCAGACTTGGAGTGGGATGACTCAAAAGGAGAGGGACAGCAGTCCCTCCTTACGTTGTTTGGGGGTTTTTATATTTAGGGGGTGAAAGTTTTCTCCCTTTCTTTCTCATGCAATCCTTCTGAAAGAACCACATCTACATAACAATATGATTCTGGGAAGCAGGACTTATGGTTGGATAAACAGGGCTATTTTCCCTTTGTCTTACATTTCCCAGATCATCTTAACTTTCCCATTTGAGGATAGCTGATAATGGGCCAGGGTTAATTCCTTATTCTGCATTTCTTTCCCTGAGAATTTTGTCTCATTATTTTAGGGGTATCTATTAATTAGGCTCCCCAACAAACCAGTTTCTCCCTTTGCATTCCTTTTCCTCCTTAATTTAGGGATACCTGTTAATGGGCTTCCTTACAGGCAAGTCCCTTTCTTTGCATTCCTTTTCTGATGACTTTATCTTTTCAATTTAGATACTGCTGATAATGGACAGGGCCAACTTTTCCTTCTCTTGCTCATATCTTCCTTTCTTGCCTACTCTATCAATATGATATTTTCGAAATAAACAGCACTTAACAGTAACATTAGAAAAATACATTGGAATGAAATTAGCAGAAGGTAAGTAAGCCCACAAACTAAAAATACAATTTTTCTATGAGAAAACTAAAGAACATTTAAATGAATGGAAGTTTATACTATCTTGATGGATTGGGAGACTCAGTGATTAATATGTAAAGAACTCTGAAAATAGTTCTATAGTTTCATTACAATCTCAATTAAAATACCAGCATGCACATCTATAGACAAGTTGATTCAAAAATTCATACCACTTTGAAAAGAGTCCATGATATCCAAAATAATCTTACAAAATAAAAATGTTGGAATACTATCTTATTTCAAAATTTAATTAAAACTACAGTTTCAAAGATAGTGTGACACTGGTGTAAGGACAGATGAAGAGATAGCTTGATCAGGACCTAGAGTGCCTAAATGAACCTACACATATAAAATCAGTAGATCTTGATAAAGATTCCAAAGTAATCCAGTGGAGAAAGAAACTCTTTACAATAAATGCAAGGTCATAAACTTCTGCTCATCAAAAGTCACCATTAAGGAAATAAACAAAATAAGTCATTAACTGACAGGAATATTTACAACACACACACATATATATATATATATATATATATATATATATATATATATATATGAGGAAATGCTTTTATTGAAGGTATATGAAGAACTCCAAAAATTTGTTTTTAAAATCAAGCAAATTGGGGCAAAAAAAAAAAAATGAAAACAAAACCAAAACCAGTAAGATATTTCTCTAGAAAAATATTTAAATTGGAAATAAGAATATGATAAACTTCTCTACATCATTAGTCATCAGTGAAATGATAGTAAACATTCAATGATGTACGAGGTCAGATTAATTTCAAGAACTCATCCTAGAACAAGTGCTACATACCTCATTGCTGACTATCACTGCAGTTACCTTTGAAGTATGCCTCTTGGGAAGATATGCACCGACACCAGTGCCTGGTCCACCCTTCAAAGCAATTTTGGAACTCCTTTTCTAGAATGGCCATCAGAGCTGTTGTCATCCCCCAAGTCCAATAATTACAACAAGTTCACAAATTTACCACTGTGTGCTTACACTGGCAGCACTGTATAAACAACTCGGTCAGGTGTCATAACCTTGGCAATTGTTTTGAAAGGTGGACTAGGCCCTGGCATCGGTGCATAGCTTCCCAAGGGGAGTACTTTAAAGGTGACCATGGTGATATTCAGCAATGAGGTATGTAGCACTTTTTCTAGGATGAGTTCACGAAATTTAGTGTCTGACTTCATACCACCTTACACCTACTAAAATTTTTAAAATTGAATATCAACATCAGTGTTGGCAAAGATATAGAGCAACTGGAGCATATGTACATTGCTAGAGCAGTGTAAAATTGTAAAATCACTTTGGAAAACTGTTTTTATTTAAAAATTAAGCCAAATATATACGTACACTTTAACCCAGCAATTCTACTTGGTGGCATTATCCCTCTCAAAGTAAAATATATATAAGTAAAATAATGACATATAAAATATTCTTGTAGTGCTATCATTAATTGCCAAAAAACAAGTTTAAATCAACAAAAGAATAGATTAACAAACACTGATATGTTCAGACTGGAATATTTTTGGAAAAAAAAGATCTGATGGTTCATGCAACAATAGATATGAATCAACATCATGCTAAGATTGGGATAAGCAGAAGAAGCTTGACCCAAGAAGCACATAAAGTGTGATTACATTTATATAAACTTAAAGAATTGATAAAATTAATCTATTTTAATAGAGTCAGACATTTTCAGCCCAATAATTTTTTGTTGTGGGAATCCTCTTGTGCATCGTAGGCCTTTAGCAACACCCTTGGCCTCTAATCAATAGGAATCACTAGTAACCCACAGTTATGGCAATCAAAACATCTTCAGACTTTCCCAAATATAATCTGAGGTGGGGAAATGTGTTTCTTCCAGTGGTTCTCAAATGGGGACTTGAGAACCACTGGAAGAAAGCAATATGGTATATTCATTCACTGGAATATGACTCAGCAGTAAATAGGAATAAAACTATGAATAAACACAACAACATGCATGAATCTAAAGCAAAGTCGTATGTTAGTAAATGTTTAATAACTGAGATGGGATAAGGCTGATGTATAACATGTGTCAATTTCCACATTTTACAAAACTTAAAAGCTACAGGTATTAGATTGGTATTTTTAGGGAGGAAATTTCCAATAATTAGGCTTTCCCAAAATGTATGGAAAGAAAATATAGCTTCATTGGTGAGTTTATAGATACTGTTTGAGAATTTGCTGAAGCTATTGTATAAAGATTTCTAAATCCACGAACTTTAAGGTCTTTTAATTTTGAGTTTTATAATACTAAATGAGTCCTCAGTATCTATTGCTCATTTCCTGATTATGAAACTAAATGGACCTAAGCTTTTAGTGATTTATATTTCTAAACGTATTTAGAAACATGTACTTAGAGATCCACTATGATAACAATGAAGGAGAATTCAAGGTAACATGGCTTTTGACTCTAAAAGCCTGGACATCAATTTGTGGATTAAGTTTAGGGCCTACAAGCCATGCCGCTACAAATTCTGTAATATGGCTATAACATTTAAATTTTTAAATTCTTGACATTTCACTCACCTTTTTATCTCTATTTCAGTATGTTTTCCTCTGCAGGCCAAAGAGGATGCTGTTTACAAACTATGCTTAATCACTAAATAATTATTTATCATTTTTTCAAATTTGATGGGTTCTGGATTTTCTGGATTGAGTTTTTAATACTTCATATACTAATATAGTCATGGAAGATACTAACATTAATTTGCAAAGTGAGGGATACTTTGCTATATCATTCCAAATCAATGTCATTCAGAAATTAGGCGAAATACATTCTCTGTAAACTGCAGTCACACATCACACCAGTTACAATTTCCTAGCAAGTGAAGAAAAATAAATATTTTTTCATGTGAGTTGGAGAATCTAAATTGAATTAATAATACTAAAACAGGCTTGTGAATAACACTTGAACATCTCTGTTATATTCTGCAGTAGATTTCAAAAATTAATTTCAAAAGCATTCCCCACAAGCTCTTTACATTTTCCGTAATAGTTTAGGTAGTGACTCAATGTATTCTCATACACCTTAATCTTTAAATTCCACTAATTCATCAGCCTCCTTGATTACAATTAGCCTCTTGAGCACTAAAGAACAATTCAAAATGTTTTAAGAAGGAAGGAAATTGACATTGGTCTGGAAGTAACACTTAATATATACACTGTATAATTATTTCAAGGTCTCAGCTATAGAAAGCAAAGCAGCTGCCTCTTTCAAAAAAAGGGAAGGTAAATTATTACCCTTGGTTACAGATGAACAGCATGCCCTTGTTAAACAATGTGTGTGTTCAGTACCATACTGTAGCTCTAATGAGTAGATTGATTTCTTTGAAAAACTTAGTGCCAGGTGATAAAAAATTCTATTTCATATAATTTATTAAGAATTATATATATATATATATATATATATATTTAAAATTTTGTTATTGAATATCTAACAATTATTTAGCACTTTCTAAATGTTTATAAAACCCACAATATTAAACTTTTTTTCAAGACATTCCCTCAGTTATAAAATGCGTTGAACTTCCTTCTATTCAGACATACATGCCATTTGCTTTCTTCAGGGTCTTTCTGCTTCAGTTCTTCAGACTGCAACCATAATCTTCTATAATTAGGAAGTACTTCATACATTGAGTGAGTTTTACAGCCCACTAAAAACCTAATTAATGTTAAGTTCAAAATGGTTCTCTCACACTGACATTGCTGTAAGTAGCTGGCTTGGCTCAGATATAATGTGCACTTTCCTTTGACCTTATATAACTATATGCAATAGAAGCTCATTAAGATAATTTTAGCATTTCTTTTGCATTTAGCACTTCTCTTAATATTACTAATGCTTCACTTTCAGAAGCAAAAAAATAAATAAATAAGTGGAGGATGGAGTACAAACTAGTGAAAGTTTGGGCAAGGTCAAACACCATGTGAAGTTTAATGCCTCTCCTAACTTTGTCCTTGACAACGGTCAGTAAGCAAGTCTCTAGAAGTCAGGTGTCATTAAAAAAAGTGCTTATGCCTTCTTCCCGGTACTAATCTTTTTAATTTTGATGTCATAGCATTCAACCTAAGGTTATTTAACCTTACTAAGATTTTACACGAAGCACAATTTCTGCTGTGTCCTCCAAAGAAATATGAGTATTTAAGTAAGATGCATCTTACGGCCACTTCAAATCCTCTTGACCCCACCACTTTCTCCAGCTGATGTTCTGGTCATCATTACCTCGAAGGCTTTGACCAGCTTTGTGAAAATTCACTTGACAGTGCCATCTATTTCTTCTCACCTACTCTAGGACACGAGGGTTATCTGCGAACATGGGGAGTTAATATCCATGAAACCACTTGCAATTAATGAGGATAAATTCTTCTCTCTTTCTTTCAACTGCAGAAAATTCTTAATTCTGTAAGACTTCACTGGAGTTATACCCATATAGAGCTCAGGTGGCCAACTTGATATTGCATCCTTGGCTGGTTTTCTCATTTCTCTGCATTATTTCTTAACTCCTCCCCCTTGGGATCACTTCCCAAATGAACTACCTACATGCCAAAATTTCTCTCAGTCATGTCTTTCAAGTAAGACATAGAGCAATGAACATATAGAAAGGATTTATTAAATATAATCATCTTATGCTTTATGATATGATGAATATTCTGAGATTAGTTTCAGAATAAGCTTTTTTATTTCAGTGAATGGTAAATTAAAAAAATAAAAGACATATATTATTTGCACAAATATTTAAAAACAAAATAATTATCTTCTTACCATCCTAGTTTCTAAAAGTTAGCCTACATCTGAATCAGTAAATGCCACTTGCTAGGGGTATGACCTTAGACAAGTTGTTAATGTCTCTAATCCTCAGTTTCCTCATCTGTAAAATGGGAATAATAATAACATACGGCAAAGGTATGATAGTGACACAATTGATAACAAAATATAATCGATATCTCTTGTTGCATAACAAATCAAGTCCGAACTATGTGGTTTAATATATTAACCTCTTAATTTTCTCAAGATCTACAATCTGGACTAAGATCAATAGCATTTTTCTTCTGCTGCTCTCTTCTTGGGATTATTCGTGAAGCTGTCCTTATCTGGAAATTTCACTGGAGTTAGGTAGTTCAAGATGGCTATACTCTCATAACCGGTGGATGGCTCAGTTGCCTTTATCTGTCCATTGGTCCTTTGAGGGTCTCCTGGAATTTCTCACATTGATGCATCAGCATTTCAACTGGGAGAGAGTGGAATCTACAAAACAACCTTGAAGCAGAGAGATGAGAAGTAACAAAAATGTCATTTCTGTCACATTCTATTGGTCATAACAAATCACGGGGACTGCAAGGAAAATAAATAAACTCCACATCTTAATGAGAGAAGCAGTAAATACTATGTGGCCAGTTTTCAAGATATCTACCTCAGGACTAGTATGTGTAAATAGCTAAGAACAGGGCCTAGCACATAGTCTCTACTAATTAAAAATATAGTTATTTTCACTACATATCATTATTATTTTACTACTATTTTATGTGAGAGCAATTATTATTTAATGTAGCAAATTTGTTATCAGAAAATAAAAAATAATTCTTTATATATCATAAATTTAGTTTAATAAAAACTGCATATTTTTTGTTTTATCATTTCACATTTCACACAAAATATTAAGTATATATTTATACATACATATACACATTAAAACTAACATTAGCTCCAAGCATTAGCAGCACTACTATTTAGTAATTTCTGGTCAAAATCATTTTTCCTTTTAAAATCCAGTCATATGGAATCTAGTTTGCCGTGTTTTTGAACAAAAGTTTTTACACAACATGTCTATCCCAGGATTTCCATATAATTTTCTGCCCCATCAGACCCACAGCCCCCAAATATTAAAATATTGTACTTGGGAATTGAAATAATTTACAGGATCAGAATTGTGTGGTTTTCTGCTCCACAACTGTTTTAAACCTCCTGTGTGTGTTTTGATTTATTTTTTATTTTTTAATTAATTAATTATTATTTTTTTAATTGTGTGAGTTTTTAGGCATTAACTTAATCCTGGTAATGAGCATAAAACAAGTAGGAAGCTTTTGTGGCAGAACACATGGCCAAATGTCAAGTTCCATTCTTGTTCTGAGTCTTTGTTCCTCTCCAAATTTTAAGAATAACATTGTCCTTGGATGGTTTTAAATATTACATAAAATAATCAAAGTATTTAATGTCTGTGAACACATTTCATTATATGTAATGCAACATATATGTAAATGTAAGCGACTATGCAATAATAATCCACTCTCTGCCCAGCAAAAATTGCTAAATGCTCAGACTTTGACATGAGCTCCTGACTGAACAGGATGTATTTGTTCACGAATGCCATCCATGGACATTTGATTTTTGCATCATTTGGCATGATGAATTTCATAGTTCATGTATGAACTGAGTGCCTGTCATGTAGACTTCAACTCTAGCCAAGATATGTGAACAGAGATAACTAAACAAAAATTGTCTCTAAACAACAATAAAATTCTACTGGACACTCTAATTTCTATCCTAAAGTCATGTACATTGTGATCTTGGTAGGATACAGCTAAAATCTCCTATAACCTATAAAAGCCATCTTTCAGTGATTTATGATTCAGAATTTTTCCATCACATCTTTATCTGGCTCCCAGACTGACATAAAGCTGATAATGTATAAACTCAAAAAAAAAATGCATGCTTAATGCACCTGAATATTGGAGAAAAAAAAAAAGAAAGAAAGGAAACACTAAAAGAGCCAAGCGCCACATGACTGTAATGCCAAATCAGCTATATTTTTAAGGTATACTATACTTTTTACTTTGAGTGGTTCCTTAGCAAGACTTGCTTATTCAAAAAGTCAGACTTTATGAAGTGTTTAGAATCCCTACAGTTTTCTTATTTTATCTGGTACATATTTTCAAAATTCATAAACAGTACATGAATCAGATTTTCCTAAGTATAATTTGTATTGAAGAGATTTTTTTTATATTTAGGAAACTTTTATCAACTAATACCTATTCTAATGTCTTTATAGATAACAAATTTCAAAGAAAAGAGATGAATGAAAAAGCTAGCAATTCAAATAACACATTCAGGTTAAGAAATCTAGCTATTTACTAATTATTCTTAGTTATTGATAGTAAAATCTTAAATAGGTTTTAATTATTGAAAACAAATTTATTTAACAGCTTTGTATTATTTTCCAAACATCATTACCAAGTTAAATAAATAATTTGTATCATGAATAGTCACATAGTCTTACATAAGAACAGTGAATGGATATAAATGCAGGTGGATAAAAGAGGATTAAAAAGCAAATTCCCTAATTCACCACATTGGCATTTGTGTATAAAATCTTTAAATTACTTATGTAAATGTACTTGGAGCATTAGGTAGTTTAAATTTGAAGAGGTAAAAAGCCACTTGAGAACATGTGCATTGTTTTTGACAGAACTTGTTTTCCTTGTAGGACTTACTTGGGAATAAAATGTTTCCGTCTAAACATCAAGGTTTTTAAAGGGAAGAAAAAGGATTCTTTACAGAATGACTGGAAACAAAACAAAATACCACTTTAGGAAGCAAGGTTAGAACAGATTACTATAGAATGGAAAAGGAAGAAATGAAAAAAAATTAATAAATTATGTAGGAGATAAAGAAAGAAACATGAAAGAGATATTATATATAAGAAATGGAAATCAGAAAAAAAAATTAGCTGGAGACTGTATTGGAAGTATATGAAAGCCTTAGAATAGTGGTGATAATAGGACAGTAAGATATTTGTGGGAGTAGAATTTAAGCCCTCTGAAACAAGCCAAGAAGAAAGACTAAAGATAAAAGATAAATCAAGACACTTCTTGAGGGACAATTACCACATTCTCAGTGAGCAGCATTTGGAGGCCAAAATTTAACTCACCCCTGAGTACTTCTGTAATTAGATGTGGAATATTGGAAGTGATAAATATTCTAGTAAAAATACTGATTGGAAGAATGCTGCAAATTGGAAAGGTCTAGGAATGTACAATATAACCAAAAATACTGGGGCTAAAATTCCTGCTCGTGCTCTTAATAACAATATGACCCTGGGCAAATTATTTCAGTTTTATGCACCTCCATTTTTTTATATGTGAAATGATATTTTAACTGTCTCATTCTGTTGTAAGTAAAATTATTAAGTCTAATATATTGTAATAATGAGAAATGCCCTATCTAGGCACTGTTCGGAGAAAAAATATTTATTCTTAAGAGACTATAATATTGCTTTAAATCAGTACTGTTGTATCTATCATTGTAGATCCCATCTTTTATTTCTTCAATTTAGAGAAGTACAAATAAAAATGATGAAAGTGACTGAATCTAATATCATTAACATCATTAGAGTATTTAAATTTGTAGTACAATAATTTTATTATAGAATTTAAAAGAAATTTTAGAAATGCTAGGCAAAAACTATATTCCTGCTATAATTTAGCCTATAATATAGTAATTTGCTGTTTATTTTCTCTGTGTTTTATACAGTATCCTTAAAATACAAGTGAGCATAAAAATACCATTAAATAGTTGCATAATTAATCTATGAAGGTTATAGTCCCACTTTCTACAGTAAAACATTTAGAATAATAGTACCTTTAAGTAATTAGAAAAAGACACATTTATTCAAATTTATAAACCAGATATTAATTTTATGAAGAGTTTTTTAGAACTTCTTTTTTCATGTCACTCATCAGTCTAGGATAATCAAACAGCTGAGAGATTTTTATCCCAGAGAAAGTACTTTTATTTTTCTTTATTTAAAACCTACTCCCCACCACATCCATTTGGGAAAAAAACAAACATTGACTTTAGAACAACTTGCACATTGTTTATTCACTCATAATGGAATGTTGGTAATTCAGAGAAGGCACATGTACGGTTTATTAAGATGCAACATGATCAAATATATATTTTTTGGACTGTAACTGGTGACAGTCATTATGAAAAATTAGACCAAAATAAAAATGGGTGAAGTTAGGCCAAAAAATTAGGCAAGGGAAATAAAAGAAAAAAATAAACAAATGAGACTACATAGAACTAAAAACTTTTTACACAACAAAGAAAACCATGAGAAAAAACAAACAAACAAACAAACAAATAAATAAATAAAAAGGTAACATATTGATTGGAAGAAGATATTCACCAGTGATATATCTGATAAGTACTTATAAAAATTTTATAAAGAATTAACACAACTTAACACTACATACTGCATTACTGAGCCACACAGCATATCTACTACATAAGGCCACTCTACTAAGACTGGGAGACATGGCAATCCTGTCTAATACATAGAAACAAACAAAGGGAGGAAGTCAAGATGAGGAGACAAAGAAACATGTCCCAAATAAAAGAATAAAACACAGCTCCAGAAAAAGAACTAAGCAAAATGGAGACAAGCTATCTACCAGATGAGGAGTTCAAAACATTGGTTATAAGAATACTCAATAAACTCAGGAGTAACTCCAACAAAGAGATAGGAAACATAAAAATGAAGATAAAAAACATAAAAAAAACCAGTAAGAAATAAATAATGCATTAACTGAAATGAAAAAACAAACAAACAACAACAACAACAAAACACACTAGAGGGTATCAACAATAGATTAGAAGAAACAGAGGACTGAATCAGTGATTTGGAAGATAACATTGCAGAAAATACCCAAACAGAACAGCAAAAACCAAAAATAATTTTAAAAAGTGAGGATAGTTTAAGAAGTCTCTGGGACAGCATCAAAATACCAACATTTGCATCATAGGGTATCAGAAGGAGAAGAGAGAGCAAGAAATTAAAAACCTATTTGAAGAAATAATGACAAAAATCTTCTTTATCCTGGAGAAGAAAATAACTATAGTACAAGCCAACAAGTGGACACACTCCCAAGATGAATAACCCAAAGAGGCCCACACAAGGACACATCATAATTAAAATACTAAAGGTTAAAGACAAAGAGAGAATCTCAAAAACATCAAGAATATAGCAGCTAATTACCTACAAGGGAACTCCCATAAGACTACCAGTTGATTTCTAAACAAAATCTTTGCAGACTAGAAGGGATTGGCATGAAATATTCAAAGTAATGGAAAGTAAGGACCTACAACCAAGACTACTCTTTATAACAAAGCTATTGTTTAGAATCAAAGGACAGATAAAGAGCTTCCAAGACAAGAAAAAGCAAAATGACTTCATCAACACCAATGCAGTACTACAAGGAGTCTTAGAAAGACTTATTTAAGACAAAAAGGAAAAAAAGTTCAAAAGTATGAATAATGAAATGGCACTAACTACATATTTATTAACAATTAGTTTCTATGTAAATGGGTTAAATACTTTAATAAAAAATGTCTGAATGGATAAGAAAACAAGACCCTTACATATGCTCCCTATAAAAAAATTCAGTTTAGATTGAAAAACACACATAGACTGAAAGTAAAAGGATGGGAAAAAGATATTTCATGAAAATGAAAACAAAAAAAGCTTGAGTAGAAATACTTATATCAGACATAATAAACTTTGAAAAAAAGCTATAACAAAAGATAAAGAAGGACCCAGTAACCTCACTTCAGGGTAAACACAAAACACTACTTCAAGGAAACATGTGCATCCATATGTCCATTGCATCATTGTTTACAGTGGCCAAGATGTGGAGACAGCCTGGTTGTACATTGATGGATGAGTGGATAAGTAGTATGTGGTGCGTATATACAAGGGAGGGACCTTCCCAAAAAAATAAAATTATTTACTGGAGGGTGGTGCCCCTGTAGCACAGGCTTCCCCTGATAGGTGAGTATTCTAGGAACCCATCTGCATCAGTGTACCAGCTAGCGTTGCTGTGAGAAGCTGCATTTGGCTTCAGTGAATATTTTTTGGAGATTCTTTCAATGTGTTGCCCATTTCATGATGAATGATATACAGGAACAACACGCAATAGGACAATGCACCTGCCCACACTGCACTGAGTCTTCAGCAGTTTTTGATTAAAAATGGCATAACCCTCCCTATTCACCCAGTCTCACCCCAGGAAATAGTTTTTTGTTCCCAACTTCTGCTTATGTGGAAGAAGTGAAACAAAAAATGTCAGAAGCACTAAAAGGCATCAAAATCGACAAGTTCAAAAGCAATTTTGAGCAGTAGAAAGAACATCTTGATAGATATATTGCATCAAATGTAGAGTACTTTGAAGGTGACCGAAGTTTAAACATGTAAGAATAAATACACAATTTTTCATAAATAAACTCCAGGATTTTGGGGGTGCCCCTCACACAATGAAATATTGCTTAGTCAGGGAAGGAAATGGGTTCTTGCCATCTTCCATTGCATGGATAGACCTAGAGAGTGTTGTACTGAGTGGAGTATATCAGACAAAAAAAAGACAAATGTGATTTTTGCTTACATGTGGAATCTGAGGAATAAAATGAATGAACAAACAAAACAGAAACCATCTCATAGATACAGAAAACAGTTTGATGGTTGCCAGATGGGAGGAGTTTGGAGAGTGAGTGAAAAAGGGAAAAGGATTAAGAAGTACAAATTGGTTATTACAAAATAATCATGAGGATGTAGGGTATAACAAAGAATATAGTTAATAATATTGTAATAACTATGTATGGTGTTAGATGAGTACTAGATTTTGGGGAGTAATAGATGGGAGGGGGTGGAGGGGTAGGGCAAAAAAATGTGAAGGTGTTAAGAGATACAAATGGGTCGTTACAAAATCATATTGGGGATGTAAATTACAGCATAGGAAATATAGTCAATAGTAATAGTAATAACTATGTATAGTGCCAGGTGGGTGGGTTCTAGACTAGTCAAGGGGTCACTTCTTAAATTATATACATGTCTAACCACTATGCTGTACACCTAAAATTAATATAAAATAATAATAAGTGTCAAGTGTAATTGAAAAATTTTAAAGGTTGGAAAAAGGCGAAGGAGAATAAGAGTTTCCAATTTCGAGATATAAAACAAACAAGTCATCGGGATATAATGCACAGTATAGGGAATATAGTCAGTAACATTGTGGCAGCACGACATGGTGTCAGGTGGTTGCTGAACTTACCATGGTGACCACTTCTTTAGGTATATAAAAGTTGAATAACTATGGTGTACACCTGAAACTAATATATTGTATGTTAGTTATATTTTAATAAAAATATTTTTATATTCCCCCTTTTCTGTAAGTGATGGGATAAAATAAGAAAGAAAAATGGGGATAAAAATAAAAGTTTCTTCTTTAAAAAAATAGAAGTGGTACATATAGTATACAGTGGAATATTACTCTGCCATAAAAATAGAATAAAATCTTACCATTTGTGACAACATAGATGAACCTGGAAAGTATTATGCTAAGTGAAATAAGTCAGACAGAGAAAAATAAACACCATATGATCCCACTTATATATGGAATCTATAGAACAAAATAAGCAAACAAAACAGAAACAGACTCACAGATATAGAGAACAGACTGATGACTGTTAGAGGGGACTGGGATTCAGGAATTGGGTGAAAAACATGAAGGGATTAAGTAGTACAAGTTGGTAGTTATAAACTATTCACAGGGATATAAATTACAGCATAGGAAATACAGTCAATAATATTTAATGATTATGTGTGGTGCTAGGTGGGTACTACACTAATCAGGTGTAGGGGATCACTTCATAAATTATATAAATGTCCAATCACTAGCTGCACATCTGAAACTAATGTAAAATAATATTGAATATCAACTTTAATTGAAAATAATCAATTAATTTAAAAAGGAAGCCAGAAAAGAAATGTCACCATAGTTTAGAAGGGAGACAGATTAAACTATGAGATTATTTAAAGCATAAGCAGCATATCACCTAGCCTGTATTTCCCTGTGCTTAATATAACATTATGTACAGGGAAATATTACATTAATGTAATTAAAACTTGAATTAGAATTACTTGAGTCAGATTGTAAAGAATCTAGGATATTTAAGAAATGGTAGGTTGTTCGCCAGCAGCATGTGAAAAATACTCATCAAAGGGAAAAAACAGAGTTGACTAAGAAAGTTCAGGAACATACAACTAGTATGGAGGATGAGCTAGATTTTCAGGGTGAATTTGAAACAACATCAGACAACTGGGCAAAAGTGTTCAGAATGGAGTTGGAAAAATGTTTAAGGCTGAAGAACTGTGTTTAAAGTTTATCTAGAGCTAGTAACTTAAGTTTTTTTAAGATGACCTAATGCTCTTGAATAATCTCAACTGTTTTGAAATTGATTTTCCCACTATCAGTATTCATTTCAGACTTCCAGTTTATAACAGAAAATTTGGAGGAAGACAGGAATTTACTCTGAAACAATGTAATTTGAGTGGCCTCAAGCAACATGTTTGCTGTCTGTGTTTTCTACTTAAACCACTTTCAAACTATATTATAAAGTGGCTTTGTTTTACTGTTTAGCATATTGAAATATCTCACTCAATATATAAAATACTTTATAGCAGCCAAAGTGAACAGTCCTTCTATTCAGTATTTGTATAAATAATATTTATGTCTATCTTTATAAATACTACTTTCACTGTCCCTCTTTGTAATATTTTTATAGCTTTATTGAGGTATAATTAAGTAAAATCATAAGATGTTTAAGGTGTGCATCCTAGAGATTTGATATACACTTACACTCATACATTGTGAAAAGATTACCACCATGTAATTAATTTATCACCTTATATGTATCCTCTTAATTTCTTTACTAAGAACATTTAGTTCTACTCTCTTAGCAGATTTCAATTACATAATACAGTGTTATCAACTATAGTAGTTATATTTTACATTAGAGTCTCAGACCTTATTCATCTTTTAGGTGAACGTTTACCCCCTTTTACTAACCTCTCCTTATTTCCTGTGCTCCCCAGTCTCCGGCAACCACTTCTCTACTCTTTGTTTCTAAGTTTCACCGTTTTTTTCCCCTAACATTACACATGTAAGTGATATCAAGTAGTATGTGTCTTTCTCTGGTTTATTCCACTTAGTATAATGACCTCCATGTCCATTCATGTCATCATAAATGGCAGAATTTCCTTCTTTCTCATGGCTAAGTAGTACTCCATGGTCTACCACATCTTTATTCATTCACCCATTCATTAACATGTAAGTTGTTTTCATATTTTTGCTAGTGTGAATAATGCTGTAAAGAACATGCAGATGCAGATATCTCTTTAATATTCTGTATTCAATTCTTTGGCTATATATATCTAGAATTGGGACTGATGAATATGGTAGTTCTATTTTTTTAGGAACCCCCATACCATTTTCTATAGTGGCTGCATCAGTTTACATCCCCAGCAATAGTGCACAGTGGTTCCTCTTTTTTATTACAACCATTCTAACTGGTATGAGGTGATATCTTGTGGATTTTATTTGCATTACCCTGTTGATTAATGATATCGAGCATCTTTTTGTGCACCTGTGGCCGTTTGTATGTCTTCTTTGGAAAAACGTCTATTCAATTTGTCCATTTTTTAATCAGATTGTTTGTGGTATTAAGTTATATAAATTTCATATTTATTTTGATATAAGCCCCTGATCAGATATATAATTTGTAAATATTTTCTCCTAGTCCATAGATTATCTTTTCCTTTTTTTTTTTTCCCGATGGTTGTCTTCTCTACACAGAAGCTTTTTAGTTTTATGTAGTAACACTTTTTTTGTTTTTTACTTTTATTGCCTTTGCTACTAGTGTTATATCTGAAGGAGAACTGACTCTGGGTTCTGAGCACACGATGCAATATATAGATTATGCGTTATAGAATTGTGCGCTTGAAACCTATATAATTTTTCTAACCTGTGTTACCCTAATAAATTTTTAAAAAATAGTTATTGCCAAGACTGATGTCAAGGAGATTGCCTTCTATGCTTTTTTCTAGGAGTGTTATTGTTTCAGATCTTATGTTCAAGTCTTTAATCTATTTTGAGTTGACTTTTGTGTAGTGTATAAGATAGGGGTCTAGTTTCATTTTCTTGCATGTGCCTGTCCAGTTTTCTAAACACCGTTTATTGAAGAGACTACCTTTTCCTCATATATTCTTGGTTCCTTTGTTATAAACTGATTGACCACATACATGTGGATTTAATTATGGGATTTTTATCCCGTTCTATTGATCTATGTGTCTTTTTATGCCAATATCATACTGTTTTGATTACTAGCTTTGTAATAGTTTGAAAATAGGAAACGTGATGTCACCAACTTTGCTCTTCTTTCTCAAGATTGCTTTGGGTATTCAAGGTCTTTTCTGATTCAATACAAATTTTAGGATTGTTGGTTGTATTTTGGAAAAAAAAGTCATTGGAATTTTTATAAAGATTGCATTGAATCTGTAGAATGCTTTGGGCAGTATGGACATTTTAGCAATATTGTTTCTTCCAATTCATGAGCATGGCATAACTGTCCACTTGTACCTTCTTCAATTTCTTTAATTAATGTCCTATCATTTTTAAGGGTATAGATATTTTAACTCCTTAGTAATATATTCCCAAGTATTTTATTTTTTCACTGCAATTTTAAATGGGATTGTATTCTTAATTTCTCTTTCTGATAGTTTGCTGTTAGTGTATATAAACTTAATTGATTTCTGTATATTAATTTTATGTTCTAAAATTTTACTGAATTCTTTTATTAATTCTACTAATGTGTGTGTGTGTGTGTGTGTGTGTGTGAAGTCTTTAGGGGATTTTACACATAATACCATGTCATCAGCAAATAGAGAGTTTTACTTCTTCCTTTCTAATTTGGATGCTATTTATCTAGTTATTTGAAGCTTTCTATCTCTAGTCAAATTTTCTACCATTTGGAGCTCGCAACCAACTTTGCTCCATATTTCATTTAATAATTTTTATGAATTCCAAAGCTCTACTTTTCCCAAGTTTTTAACACTTCTACTTCTTCAATTAATGACCCTTTATTAGGTAAGATAAATTGTAGCAGCAATATCCTTCTCCAGACTTCCTCTATTTTCTAAGATAACTCCTCTCAGAAAGATGTATGGCTTCATTGAATTTCTGCTTTTGCTGAGTGTAAACAGTAGACACATACTGTGCAGTATGGCATACTGTTTAAGACCATATTCTTGGGAGCCAGACTGCCTTGTTTAAACTTTGATTCCACCATTTCCTTAGTAATTTTGGTAGTAGAAATTATTTACCCTTCCTGGGTCTCAGTCTATTCACTTGTACCTAAATATAACAGTAAGTTCTATTCCATAAGTTTTTGTGCTATTTATCATATATTTGCCCACCAGATCCCCATCTCCACTTTTCCCTAGCCTGTTCTGTGTTCTGAGAAGCCTAGTAATATGAATCAAATCATTAAGCTCTCTTTCCCTCTACTATCGCATTGGACGACATGCATCTATAAAGCACCAAAGAATAGAAGCAAAACTAAGAACTCAAATTCTCATGTTTTAGAGATGGAGCTTGAATGTGAATAAAAGGAATTCTATAACCTTAAATGATGCTAATACAGAGAAAAAAATCATTGCTAATGGATTAAATCAAGCATTATAGAGAAAAGTATCAGGAAAAAAATCTCCAAATACAAAACACTTCTTGCCATTTCAACACATTAAACACAGTAACGTGATTTTAAACTTAATTCCAAAATTGAATTCTAATCCCTTTCTGTTTAAAATAAGGAATATCATTTAATTTTATTGGATTTAGTTTAAATAAGATATGATTATCAAGTAATAACAAATATTTTATGGTACATATTTAGCATTTCATTAATTCAAAAGTATATATTTTATTTCTGATGATGATTTGTACTTTGTTGGTCTTAACAATGGTGCTTTTTATGTTTTCCTCAGGCAGAAAAATCTTGACAATATAGGTATAAAGGAATACCTACTCTTATGATATAACACTATACTCAAGATATAATTAATTGTATTTACTTTTAATTTAATAGTTAATGCATATATATCATTATAATCTTTAATGAAAATAAATGCCAGATTTTTTGCTACTCACTGTAATAAGAATTAAAAAGATTCAGGATCTACTCTACAAAGCTTACCATTCATTATGGGAGATTAGATAGAGGAATAAAACATTTCAATACAGGAAGAATGAAATATCCTGTGGGAAGCCCCAAAAGAGAGAAATGAAAATTATTCAGGAAAGCTTAAAGAATTAATTATTTGAGCTAATTTTTTAAGTTTCAAAAGATTTTAAAAAGAAGAGAGTATAAGGGTGAAGAGAGGAGTTGCAGTGGAGAGGACAAGAACAGTGCCAGGGAAATGAAGGGCACGTTCAACCTAACTAAACTCACCTTCCTCTAGGGTATATTGTGTCCTAAGTATAATAGTGGAAAGTAAGTCATGATCAGCAGGGTGGTGACAAACCATGTAAATTCTTGAATGCTAGCCAAGGAATTTAGATTCTCTTTTTGAAAAGCTGAGTGTTTCTGCTTTAGAAAATTTATAACATCCTTGATGTGTGAAATGAATTGAGGGTAAGAGAAAATAATGACAAACCAGTAAGAAATCTATTCCAACAGTCAATATAGGGGACAATAAGTATTTGAAATCTTATGATGTCTTTGTGCACTTAAAGTAGAAGAAATATGTAAGAAACATATGGTATATATATGGTTCAAATATGTCCATAAGACTACATAGAGTAGACTAGCAAATTTGCTCTCCATAAAGTTTTTTTGACTAAATGACTTCCTGTTTTTCATCTGAGAATCCTATGAGTAAACAGTTTGTTTTTCAGAGGGCAAAAGTAAAGAAAAAGTGCAGAGCTAACTTTTGGAAACAAATTTAAATAAATGGTAGTTCTTACAAAAAATAATTGTAATGAACTTTACCCAAGAACTGAAGAGCTCCCTGCAAAGAGGCAAAAACTATGTTGTAGGAGGGACTGTGTATTTATAGACACTGACACTGTCAGGCACTGAGATCACAGCAGCTTGGAAGTTATCACTCAAGCCTCTTTCTGCTTCTGTAAGACTAGCACCTCACCTCTTGACAATTATACTGACCCTGAGCCCACATGTCACACATAAGCGCCATGGAGGACTTTCAAACTTTATGTCTGCTCTCAACACCTATCCAAAGTTATTTTTCCAGACACCCATTATCTTCAAGCATTTAAGGACTCAGGGTTCTCATGAGACTAGTAGATACGATGGTGAATACCTTGTTCTATGCAAGTCTTATTAAGATACTCAGAGCAGGGCAACCCCATACCCCTTACAATACAGAAGGAAGATAAAATTACATAGCATTTAATTGTTTTTCAGAGGGCAAACATAAAGAAAAAGTACAGAGCAAACTTTTGGAAATAAATTTAAGTAAACTGGTAGTTATTACAAAAAATAATTGTAATGAACTTTACCCAAGAACTGAAGAGCTCCTTGCAAAGAGTTAAGTATGGTTAATGAGCAATTGTATTCTTGGCATCCAGACAAGTTTGTATTTCTTAGCAAAACAGTATGCTGTGAGAATTTTTAAAAACTACTTTAAGGAAAAAAAACTCACAAGGCTGCCCTGCTAGTTTTTATTTTCCTATGCAAATTTTTAAATCACTATTATAATTGATGGAAAACTTGTTCTTGTTTCTTTGTATTTATAATAATATGATATATGCAGCTGTTTATTGATCAGAGACATTTGAGTTTGTAAATAAATGTGGAAAACCATCATGCTCCTTAACAACAATAACAAAAAAGAATATAACATATAAGCTCAATTTATGTTAAATGTATATTATGGTTTTTTTCTTAAATAATTTATTTTTAATTAGTCATTCATAATTCAACAGTATTTAACTTCCCTTTATTATGAAAATGGACAGAGTATTTTCCATAATTTTGTAAATACTTAAGTAAAAGTCTGACTATTCCCAATTGAGGTATTGTTCTAATACAGTTTAAAATTCAAACAAAATTCTAAAGATTCTAAAATTCTAAAAAGTCCCTTCAACAAGGAACTACTCTTTAATACATAATGAATTATCTTTTAGGACATGTTAATTCTCATCTGTCTTAATGTACGTAATTACATTTTGACAATGATGGTAATAAGATGTTATTACAACTATTTTTTTAAGGGAGAAAATCATCTTTAGAATTTTGTTTGAATTTTAAACTGTATTAGAACAATACCTCAATTAGGGATAGTCAGACTTTTACTTAAGTATTTACAAAATTATGGAAAATACTCTGTTTGTTTGTAGAATTGTATGCCTGAAACCTATGTAATCCTTGCTAACAGAAGTCATCCCAATAAGTCTAACATAAAAATAAATTAAAAAAAAAAAAAAGAGTAGTCCCTCCTTTGAAATGAAAGATCAAAACAAAGGTTACTACCCACAAAAAGGAATGTATTTGCTAAAATGTTAGAATTGAAAGAACAATAATTTTTACATTGATTTTCATTCATCATTCTCAAATTTATATGAATTTGAGAGTGGAAAATGGAAGCTAGAGATTGTACATAAACAGTATAGACATAAGAAACAAAGAATAAAAGAATGTGTTTTCTAACAGAAATTAATATACCTTAGTGTACTATTTTCCTCAGAATCTTGCAAATATCACACAAATATTTTTAAGTTAGAAACATAAAATAAGACGATTTTTAAAGACCAGTATGCAAAAACCAAAAACCTTCACATTTTTATTTCTAATACTTCAGTGATATATTCCAGGGCTGTATATAATAGAATTTTATAAATAGAATATAGTTTACTAAATCTTTGAAACTTAAAAGGGATCACATAGAGGAGAGATTTTCACAGTGGCATTTTGAGGTAAAAGAGTTTAATTTATTTCCCCCTTTTAATATGTACATTCTGAGACAATCCATCTATTAATTCTATTTTTATAAAATGCCCTTGTATGAGGTTGTCTCATGCATGAGATTTATATAACTTTACTCTCCAGAAATAAGCTAGGAAAGAGAGAGTCATATATGGTTTTATTTAATTAAAAAAATAGTTTAAATAATGATGTTTAAGAATAGCATGATGTAGCCATTAGTAGGATATCTTACAAATCATTAGGGGGGTAAAATAGAGAAGAAAGTTAATACTTATAGTCAAAGAAAAGAAATGCAAGAAAGTTAAAAAGTCAAATACATAAAACAAAATGACAGAAGACCAACATTAGTGATAACAATGAATGTAAAAATATAAATACCTCTATTTAAATAGAAAAGCTATTAAGATTGATCTAAATACAAAGGCTATACACATTCTATAAGAGGAAGACCTTAACAATACAGGGTTATATCACTAGGAAATGAGGAAGTAAAATATCTAATCAAAAGACATCAGCTGAGTTCTGATACACTTATTACAATCATGTCCTAGAAGAAGATGTGAAGTTACAGGAAATGCTCAAATATGAGTAAAAAAAAGATATTCTAATATGATATATTATGACATATTCTGTATAGATATTCTGTTATATAAATACATACCTGGATATTATAGATAGCTGGACAGAAGGTACAGCACAAGTTTGCTTTATTTTTTTTTTTTTAAGTGGCTAGGCATTTAAAGAAAGAATTTACAGTGAACTCTGGACAAAATTTATTGACACTAATTTTTTTGTAGAAAAACATGAGTTAATGTTTAAAACAATCAAAACAAAACAAATTACATGTTATTTTGTCCCAAATTGTCATTTTTTAATATTTGGGAATGTTAGAACACCATAATATAAACTGTATTTCCTGTATGTGAACTTAGACGTGTCATAACATATTCACCATTATTGATCCCCATCTGTAAAGAAAATTGATAGTTTTTGTTTCAAATTTGCTATTTACAACACTTTAAAGTTTTTTTGTGGAACAACATATTTTTTCAATGTGAGAAGATTGACTTTTATATGACAGTTTGTTAAAATACATGCTCATTAGATGCTAATTTTGTAACATTATAGGTTATATTCCATCTTAATTTTGAAATAAGCTGAGTTGTTTTCATTTATAAATATCACTGTAAACTGGAGTTTCTTAACAATGACATTATTGACATTTTGGCATTAATGATGCTTTGTCGTGGGGTGCTGGGTAAAGGGTAGAGTGATGAGAGGTGAAAAGGGTTTCTTATACATAAAAGATTGTGGAAGAAAGGCTTAAGATTCATGTCGTTTAGGGATTCATGTCATTTACTAAACTGTTTAACTGTTTCAAGGTCTCTAGAAATCTTATAACCATGCAAAGAGTAGGTCTATATTAAAATAGACTTTTGGATATGGTACTCTATTAATTACCACGCTTTTTTCTGTGATCTTTTAGGTCAAAGCCCTGTATGAAGTCAGAAGGAATCTTTAAGGTAAATTTAGTTCCCTATATCAAGATTTGAACCCTAGCATGGTTATAAACATACAATAAAGGAAAATATTTAAAAGAACACATAAGTAATCTCAAAATAATACCAGTTTGGGAGGTAGAATAGAGAATGACCAATCAAGAAGTAAATTCATGCTAGGCATATTGAGAAGGAAAAAATTTTTATGATATCAAGAAAATGATAAAGAAAAAGTTTTTCAATGACCTTAACAAATTAGATATCAAGTGAAGCACAAAAGGTAGATTCAAACCCTGCATACTTGAAAATTCTATACTTATTTATAAAAATAAATGTATATGAGTTAAAGTAACTGACTAAAACAGAAAATTTCAGAATGGATTTATAAAACCAAGATCCAGCATTCGGTAGCAAACAAACAAACAAACAAACACATTTTGAAAGAGCAAGGGTGGTGGAATTAAAAAGCTTGATAGTAACAGTTGAAGAATATATCCAAAGAGAAAGGAACCAAAGGAAGGCAAAAGTAGACATTTTAATACCCAACCATCAGAAATGACCAATAATATACTCATAAGTAGCCCCTAAATATAAAGCCAAACATTGGAGAAAATCTTTGTAATCTTGGGGTCACAAGACTCAATTGTTGGCAAGGATTTGGAGCCACTAAACTCTTAAATTGCTATAAACCATACAACCACTTTGTAATACTCTTTGGCAGTTAGGCACCTATTATTTAACCAAGCAATGTCTCTCCTAGGTACTTACACAAGAGAAATGAAAGCATATGTCCAAAGTAGTCTTTTTAAAAAATGTTCATTGTGGCTTTATTCATATTTCCCTAAACTGAAAATAGCCCAAATATCTGTCAATGGGAGATTGAATAAGCAAACTATGGTATATTCATTGAATGGAAAATTATTCAGAAAGAAGTGGGACAAATCACTAACCCATTCAAAAATGATGATTCTCCAAAATATTATATTGAATACAAAAGACAAATACAGTAAAAAAACATACTGTATAATCTTTTAGGAGTCAACTGCCTCAAATGACAACATCAGACAAGTCAGGGGCAACTTTATCAGACAGGGAGCAGTTGACAAAGGCTCAGTGGCATTTAGACTTCAGGTATTAAGAAATATCTGTGTCCACCCAATTATCCCATTTTAATTTCTACAGTCCCACTTTTTCTTAATATATGCCCTAAATTTAAATGAGATATTTAAGGGGGCTATGAATTCAATTTACTTTGTAATATAACAATTCAGAACATCAGACTCTTTCTTGTTTTTATATGTTAAGATTACGCCAAGATCAGATTCCACCAGGAGGCATAAAGGGTCTCTCATCTTCTGATTAGCAAGGAGTAAGAATTTTAAAGCTGGAAGATTATCTTCTTTTTATTTCTGTTAAGTCCTCTAAGGAAGCTAAAAATATCTAGCCTAATGCACAGTCTTTAATTACTTAACAAGCACTTCATTCTAGGTGATTTCAGGTGACAAAATAAATAGATCACTCACAACTATGTACCACAACTACCATTGCATCATTCTTAGATCTTAAATACTATAATCAGGAAAAATATTTACTATTTTTAAACCCTACCAGATCAGTTTAGCAATCTCAGCCTTCTATTTTCTTGAGAGTCTCTGACCTTCAATATCTTCAAGTAATATTTACTCTATCAATCTGTATTCAATACAAGAAAAGAATACATTCTAGCTAATTAAACATTAAAGGACTTATTGCATTGTATCAAGTGGCTTGGAGAATTTTCGAAAGGGTTAATAAGATGGAATCACTCCAGAGGTGGTAAAAAGTGGGTGAAAATCGACCTCAAAGATTTAAGCCTTCAACTGCTACTCTGGTTATGATCAGATGGCTGCCTATCAATTTGGTAACCCACCACTACATAATCCTGTTACAATGCGTGTTTCCATTACATGAATTAGTTTATATATAAGTATTAGATAAGGTGATAAAAAAAAGTATAGTATAAAAATTGCATTGGTTTATTAGATTTTTTCCCAGTTAATTTTTTATACCAAATAACATCTGAAGGCAAGGTACCCGAACACAATCTAGCCCAAGTGCCAATAGGTGGCGCTCTCTCCCTGAACATAATACCATTTACTATTCCCCTCCACCCCCCCACCACACACACACACCCCAACTCCGGTCTTTCTCCTGCGTTAGGATTGTCAGGTATTTTTGGAAGGGCTTAATGTGTAGTTTTCACCTGTCTTTGTATATGTTGCTCTTACTTCAATAACAGCATAATGCAACGATTTTAAGGAACACGTATGAGTATATCTCCTCATATCAGAAAATTCTGTTCAACCTCTGTTAGAAAATGCATCCTTAAAATGGTTGTCATTAGATCTACCATTCTGTTCGTGTTTTACATGATATGCTTCTGATAGCTTAGCCCTAAATTATATCCAGAGTATGAAAAATATGACAGCTGGGTTAAAGTAGTTTCTGTTTGTTCCAGTTTTTACATACTAGAAGCTGGTGGGAAGAGTTGTTGAATCAATCAATCAAAAATATCAATCAAGGAAGAGACTCTTGGCCGTTGGAAACAAAGAACTATAGAGAAAGTCACAAGGAGAGAACTCTTCAAAACACCCACTAAATGCTTCACAATGAAAAGGAGGAAATTCTGCTTTCTTTACAAAAGAATCTGATGCCAAATTACTGGTCATTTAATGTTTTCTGGCCTCTTTTTCCCCACTATTTTCTTCAATCCTGAGAGAGCCTCCCATGCACACACCAAAAATAAAATAAATAAATAAAAAGCAGCTAGCAAGAGAGCAAATGGGCAAAAAAGAGAAAATATGTTAAACAACTCTTTTTTTTTTTTTTTTGCAGGCTTCTAAGTCCAAGGTAGGCTTTCCCTCTTAAGATAGGGGGAAGATTTAAACTATATGAAGGTTTAAGTTTCTTATTTTATTATCACAGGTTGACCAAAATAATAGCATGGAATATGTCTGACATTTTATCCAGAGCCAAGAAAGAGATATTTACACATGGAAATCACAAGGTTGAAATGAGAAAAAGAATAATTTGCCTTTTGCTGGAATCTTACTGTGTACATTCATTCAACACTTAAGCTTACTTAGATGGTACTTAGATGACAGACTTTCCCATTCTTCACTATTCTGTGATATAATTACACAACTGTGACCATGGTACAGCTTCATTATGAGCAAAGCTTACCATCATCTTGACATTGTTCTTGAGCACAGAGTTCCTTGGCCCACAGGATATTAGTGGAATGAGGTTGTGGAATGTGCCTTGCCTTTTTAACTTTGATGATTCACCATGAGATGAAAAATACCCTCAATAAAACCACTGTCTTTCAAGCTGGATCAAGCAGAATAAGATACATAGAGATGGCCACATGCACTGGGTAATTGCTGGATCTGGAAGATTGAGCATCATGACAAACAGGCCTAAACGCAATCTATAGTCTAGAGTTGGCAACCTGGAGCCTAGTTCCTGGAGTACACAACGCAGTCTCTCCATAACTCATGAGAAGGAAACTTAATTTTAAAAAATTTTAAACCTTTGAACTTGCAAGTGTTTGTTATACAGCATTATTGCAGCATTACTGTATTGACCAATACACATAATTTCAATTATATAATTTTATTCCAAACAGTATGTTGTTATGACTCATCTTAGCTAGCAAAATTAACATATTTTAGGTGAAAAGTGATTGAAAGATATTAAAACCACTGAGAGAAATAATTAGAAAATGATAATTTTCTATAAATAAAATATGAAGTGAGATTTTTAGCACACCTCACAATCTGTTTTCTAATCTTGCACACATCTTTCTTCCTTTTGCTGAGTACTTATATTTTTTATTAATTCAAAGACTCAGTGAAAACGACTTCATGGATGGAAAATTTTAAACTAATAGCAGTAAGTGAATAGGGTGCTTCATTATTTGCTGGGATGACTATTATCAAAATAGTCTTTAAATAAAACTCATGAATTATATCAATCATTAAAATATTTATAAATAAAAATAAGTGCAAATTTCATGTATAAACTAAATTGTGTATATTATTTCATTTGATCCTTATTACACAGCTGAGAAATTATCTTTTTAACTATTATTCTTCTTTTACAGATAAGACAGATTAAGTAAACTATTAATAAAACGTATTTGTTTACTATTTAAATAAAATATGCTTTTGATATGTTTCATAGCTACAATAGAAAATAATTAAAAGTTTTAGAACTGCTAATATAATTTTCCCTCATTATGTTAAAGTCAGCTATTTCAGCTAACCACTTTCCCAAACATCAGTACCCTACTTGTGTCAAGGTGATAATGGGTAAAATGTAGCCTAAAGTTTCCATCTAAAAATTCCTTAGAAAAACTCTTTAAAAGAGAAGAAAATTCCTGTCCTTTAACAAAAAGACAAAAAAAAAAAGAGCAGCCCATTAAAAATGCTCCCCTCAAAAGCATGAGTGTCTCCTATAATGTATAGAAAAAAAACATATTTTAAGAAAATAAATGTTAGCATCTTTACTTCTCTCAATGCAAGCTGAACCAAGTGACTAAAAAAAAAAAAATTAAACTTAGAAGTTTATAAGTAAGTAAAACCTAACGGGCAAATGACTCCTTGTCCTAAGACCAAAGTAACAGCAAGGCGAAACAAGAATGGCACGTTCTGTAGGACCAGTATAATCAGTGTGTGATCTGAGAATAGTAAGGCCCTGTGCCTTTGAAATGTAACTACAGCCCTGTCATGCTCTAATACTCCACAAGGCAGCAGAATGATTGGAGCCAATATTAACTCAGACAGTTCTGGGGAGTCTCTATTTAGGAACAGCTGTATGACTAGCACAAACCTAATATTGTAGAACAGGACAGATAGTGAAACAACACATAATCTTTTGGTCATGGGGCACTGTTACATAAATGCATCTGTGTTGTTCATTTGAGGGCTGCCAGCAATGGTTTATTAGATTTAAACCAAAGGGCTAATGTAAAAACTACACAACATGCATTATAATAATCTTCCCTTAAAATCTACACTGGTGTGCTAGTGTACAGCATCCATCCATCTGTTAAAAACCAGTGTCTATTTCCTTGTGAGGCAGTATATCACAGTGCTTAGGATCAAAGATTTGGGGAATGAAGATTTTAATATGAAGCTCATCTCCGCTACTTACTACTGATCTGACCTAAGGTAAATATCAATCTCCTCAATTGTAAAAGGAGAGAAACAATTGTACATTCTTCAAAGTGTTGTGTAATATGTCATCTAATATATGGTAAGGTCTTAGTGCAGTAAATAAAACAAGGTAAGTACTTGAATATATTTTGGCTTATCATTTATTATCAATATTATTATTAATCCATTTTCCTATGCTTTTTCTCAGTATTTGAAATTTTTTTCACCTCATGTTTTAGACCACTTAATGGGAAGACATATACATCTAATGTGCTTAGGAAATATGTGAGATGGACAGAAATGATGACCAGAAGAGAGCAATAAAGAAGAATTCAATAAAGAAGAAAGGTCAGTGTAATAGCTAATAAGGTTTTACTGTATTCAGAGAGCCAAGCTGGTGTAAGAGTTCAACAAGTCTTGAAATCAATCAACACAATTCTCTCA
Organism: Lyroderma lyra; assembly: GCA_004026885.1. Lineage (NCBI taxonomy): Eukaryota > Metazoa > Chordata > Mammalia > Chiroptera > Megadermatidae > Lyroderma > Lyroderma lyra. The sequence continues at coordinate 4,151 of PVJL010002580.1, read as the reverse complement.
TTAAAACCGAATAAAACATGGCTTGTTCTTCCTGCCAGACACAGAAGAAAACCACCATTACTGTATTTATTTAGATTAGTGGTCCTAACTTCTATAACAAGTATTTTCTGAAGTTCCCTTTACTGCCTAAAAAGACATTTATAAAAAATATAACCTAAAACCAAACATTAGAAAAATTCAGTCATACATTATTGATGCAAAGTCATACATATTAACTGTTTAACTATAAAGAAAAGAAAACATGATTCTTAGCAAAATAATTGGCTACAATAGAAGATCTAATGAAGTAGTTAGATTCTTGCACCTCCTTGTAGTAAATTTGGATTTAAGAGAAGGAACTTAACATAGTAAGTGCAGGGAAGTGGAAGAACAGAGATGTGCATAGACACTAAAACAAAGACTGATGTTAGGCTAACTAATAGTGGTTAATTGTTGGTGAGGCAACTAATAACAGAGACATAAGTTAGGACTATATGCCAGTGTTGTTCACTATTTTAACAACTAGCCCTGAGTGGGTGTGGAGCACTTGAAATATGGTCAGTGCCACTAAAGAATTAAATTTTTAATATGATTTAATTTTAATTAAGCTAGGTTTATATTGAAAACTATATAAATGTAAAAATATTTTAATAATATTCACATTGATTACAATTAAAATGATAATCGGGAGATGTAGTATGTTAGATATATGATTAAAATTATTTTTCCCTGCTGCTTTTACTTTTTATAATATGGCTGCTAAAATTTTTTTAAATTATATGTGTGGCTCACTTTTATGACATGCATTGTATTTCTGTAGCACATTATTGCTGTAGACAAATTAAGTGGTAAACCTTGAGGATAGTAGCAGGATAAAAATGATGAAACAGTAAGGACTCTCCCCAATTTATTTTAATACAGGTATAATTTCTATAACCAAGATAACATCATTTCAATATGCAATTTCTACAACCAAGGCTTATTTCTGCATTACAAAAATTAAATCACATACATAATTTTGAAACAATCTTTATTAATGAAATTCAGTTGGACCTCCATTATATATGCACATAAAGTTGCTCAAGTCACACTAAAAGGAATCTCACCTTTCTTCCACTACATATTGATGATGGTGTTTTTGCACAAATGGCATGACAGGCCTGACAAACATTTTAACCAAATACGTTGTTGGAAATCTAGAATAGTTTGCTTCTTTCCAAAAAAGTGCATTTACATTTAGCAGCATCCAAAACCTTTCATACTTAGATTGATTAAAATGTGCTTTGGCCTCAACATTGGTTTTCAACTCAATTAAATTTTTCTGAAAATTTTGGCTAACATATTCTTCTGTTTCAAATGGATTAGTCCAGTTTTATAAATTAAACCAAAGTTTTAAAAAATCGAATCACCCTCTCTTTTTAGTAGCCATTCAAAAGAAGCAATCTAGTCCTGCTTATTTAACTTCTCTAAAGAGGAAAGCTATAAAAAAAAGTCTGATGCAAAAATCAATTTTAAATGACACATGTTTTTTGATAAATTCAATGATAATTCTGTTCCCTATGAGGGTGTTCTTTATTTCTGGCTTATTATAAAGGATTTCATTTAACACTGCTAATATAAATATATCTATAAAATGTGTCATATTCTTATGACATTTGAATTGTGATGCTTAATTTTTTTATTTAATAAATTGAAAGATTCTTTGATTATTTTAGAGTATAAAATGTTTAAACTTTATATTAAAAATTTACCTTACTTCTGATTGAAAACTTTTTTATTAGAATTGCAAAGTTACTTTTAATTTCATTAGAAACACTAAATGCAACACGTATTGATTTTGAAGTATTTCTTTAGCCTACCTGACATCAGTAAATAATATGATAAATAACTAAAACACCTAAAGCTGTGAATGTGAGCTCTAAATCCACTGTGTAGACCTTCTGCTCTAGAAGCAGTGATGTTTAGAAAGTAAAGGTGTTTTCACATGAAATATTTTTAAGGGCTTTGTGAATTGAAAATCTCTTTGTTTCCATTCACAGTAATTTTTTTTTTTTTTTTTTTTGTATGTGAGTAGCTCCCTGGCTGGAAATTGAACCCAGGCCGCAGTGCTGACAGTGCCAGTGCCGAAGCCTTAAGCCACTACACCACCAGGAAACTCCATATTTCCATTCACAGTAATTTTGAAAGTAGCATTTTCTTCAGGATTTTTAAATCTTTATGAACCTTACATATATATGAGCAGTATTGATCTATTTTCACATAGCACACTCTCATCCATTGTATGAAAATATGCTTGACTGAAGTTTAATACATAGCTAATTTTCAACATTTTTTACGATCTCATCAAGCTGTCTTGATATAATATCATTACTTAGTGAAACACGAGAATTTTTTCTATTGGAATTTCTTTCTACTAATGAAAGTAACAACCTTTCAAATAGCTGGAAAGATTAAGTTTTCTTTAATACAGTTTGTTTTATACATCTTATAATATGTTGTGTTGTCCTGTAAGAAATAATAAAATCTTGATTTCTCTGGTTAAGAAATATTTAAAACAGTTTGGTAACATTTGAAATTTTTCCTAAAAATTTCAGAAATATGATATATCTTTCTTATTTAATCATTGGGTTTCCTTGTACAATTTGCATTAAATTTCTCTAGTGTTTTGTTTCCTTTAAAAATGTGTTGGCAGAATAGAAAAATGAGAAATTGTTCAATTGTTAGACAAACATAAAACCTAATGTTAAATAATAAGCTGAACACCATTGATATATGAGGTCTGACAATTCAGTTCATGAACTCATCCTAGGAAAAGTGCTGCATACCTCATTGCTGAATATCACTATGATCACCTTCAAAGTACTCCCCTTGGGAAGCTGTGCACTGATGCCAGCACCTACTTTACCCTTCAAAGAAATTTTGGAACTCTTTCTGGAATGGCCATCAGAGCTGTCATCATATGACTGTTAATGTCCTGAATGTCATCAAAATGTCTTCCTTTCAACTTTTCCTTTATCTTAGGGTAAAGAAAAAATTCACTCAGGGCCAGATCAGGTGAGTAGAGAGGGTGTTCTAATACAGTTACCTGTGTACTGGCTACAAACTCCCTCACAGACAGTGGTGTGTGAGCTGGTGCATTGTCGTGATGCAAGAGCCATGAGTTGTTGGCAAAAAATTTCTTGTAACTTTTTCACACAGTCTTTTCATCACTTTCAAATAGTAAACTTGGTTGACTCCTTGTCCAGTTGGTACAAATTCATAATAAACAATCCCTCTGATATAAGAAAAGTTTAGCAACATCATTTTTGACTCTTGTTTTGGACTGACAGCACTTCTTTGGATGCAGAGAATAGGCTGACTTCCACTGTGCACTTTGACACATTGTTTCAGGGTTGTATTGGTACACCCATGTTTCATCACCAGTAATAACACAGCCCAAAAATTATCTTGCCTCTCCAAAAATGTCTTGGCAAACTTGGACTCTCCTGTGCTTTTGTTCATTGGTGAGTTCCTTTGGGACCATTTTTGCACACACCTTTCTCATGGCAAGATTTTCAGTTAAGATTTTCCTGTTTCTCTATTGATGTTTACTTGGTCTGCTATGCTTCTCCCAGTCAGCCAGCAGTTTTGATGCACAATTCAGTGAATTTTTGCAATGTTTTTGTCAGTTCTGCACATTACTGGCTGTTCTGATTCTCTTCATCATACTTTCTCTCCCCTCTGTTGGTCTGAAAAAAAAAAAGAAAGAAAAACATTAAATCCATTTGAACACTGCCTTTTTCTTCATGACAATATTCCCATAAACTTGGACTAAATGTCCCTGATATCACTTTCACTCTTGCCAAGTTTAACAAGAAATTTGCTCTAACTCAAGATTTGACATTCTCATGACAGCACACAAAAACATGCAACAATAATGAACACCACTCAGCAAGACACTGACACATGTTGACACAAACACAGCTGTGAGACACAGATATGCCAAGGTTATGACACCTTACCAAGCTGTTTGTACAGTGTTGTCAACATAAGTGCAGGGTGCCATATTCACAAACTTAATTGTCAGACCTCATATTTTCTTTATATATTTTTTTGTAGTTCCATGAATTTATTTTTTTAATTCATTTTTATTGTTAGACTTACTGGGGTGACATCTGTTAGCAAGGATTACA
>PVJL010002579.1:42095-190547 GCA_004026885.1 Lyroderma lyra | reverse complement strand
TTTTTGTTGTTAAGTCTTATTAGTTCTTTATATATTTTAGATATTAGACCCTTATCTGATGCGTTATTGGCAAATATTTTCTCCCATTCAGTTGGCTGTCTCTTTGCCTTGTTGATGGTTTCTTTTGCTGTGCAGAAGCTTTTTAGTTTGATATAATCCCATTCATTTATTTTTGCTTTTACTTCCCTTGCCTTTGAGGACAGATTCATGAAGTCTTCCTTGAGTCCTAGGTCTATAAGTTTAGTACCAATGTTTTCTTCTATACAGTTTATTGTTGCAGGTCTTATATGAAGGTCTTTAATCCATTTTGAGCTAATTTTTGTATATAGAGACACCTGTGAAGGTGATGGGATCTGTTATGTGGACCCAGCAGGGACACTCTCTTTATTATCTTTGTGGTGGAAGAAGAGAGCAATCAGCTTCTTTGTTTTCAAAAACTACATTCAACTCTCAGATTTTGTGAAAAAGAAACAGAATAAGAGGTCAGATACTAAATTTAGATTATTGGATTAGTGCAAGCTTTCATTTCTGTTACCTACTTCAAAAATATTTATGCCAGTTAAAAAAACAAAGAACCGAACTATGATATAGTCTGTGATACTGGCATTCTTCCTAGTTACAAAGGTAACCAGCTCCTGAAAGATCAGCATAGTAGATTCTGTGGAGATGGCTTAGTTGATACAAAAACAAAGGCTTTTTCCCCTTCAGACTGGGTTTGACTAAAAGAATTAAAAATGATTAGTAGAAGGGCAATTGGAGGAAGTCATGAGACCATGTTACTTAAAAACATAAAAAGGTAAATACTTTTAAGAATTTTTTTAAATCTTCAACTTACAATTTGTGTCTCCATCTTATGAGATTCCAAGGAAGCAGTTGGATTGCAATAATCTTAAAATATCACCCAGAGATGACTTGAATTTGCAGAAAGATAGACTAAACATACTTTTTCCTATTTCTCCTGCTAAATACAACTAAAAACACTGGTGTGTGAGAGAAAGCCAGCTCAAACAAAGGGTTTAAAAAATACCCTGGGTCTCCTAAAATAATAAGAAAATGTTCAGCTTTCTACTGAAAATCATTCATAAAAGCAAAAATCACCATGGTCTCAAATTAAATGAAACAAGACAATCAATAGATGCCAACATCACAGTAACAGAGTAACAGAATTCAGCAGTTGTGGGGAAAAAAAATGTTTTAAGAGGCAATATACAAACCTGCTTTGAACAAATGAAAATATAAACAGCTTAAGCAAAGTAATAGAAAGTGTTAGTAAAGAAAAACTAAATGCAAACTGTACAGCTGAAAAATACAATAACTGAAATACGAAGCTCAGTGGATATGCTTGACAGTAGAATGAACGGGAGGGGGAAAAAATCAATGAACTAAAATATAGAACAATAGAAATTGCCCAATTTGAAAAACAGATAAAATAGACTGAAGAAAACAAACACAGCCTCAGAAACCAGTGGAACTATGACAAAAGATCTACCATTAATGTCATTAGAGTACCAGAAAAAGAGAAGAAAGACAGCAGTGCTGAACAAGTATTTAAAGATATAATGACTGAAAACTTCCCAATGTTGGCAAAAAACAAAACAAAACAAAACAAAACCCAGAAACCTACCAATTCAAGTAGCGTGCAAACCCCAAAAAGGATCAAACAAACAAAATTCACACTGTGACACAACACAGTCACGTCTCTGAAAACTAAAGACAAAAATGTCTTGAATCCAACAAGAAAGAAAATACTGCCTGACCTGCAGGAGAAAAACAATTCAAATGATAGTGCACTTCTCATCAGAAAACATGGAGTTCAGACAGAAGTGGCACAGTATTTTTCAAGTTCTGAAAGAAAATAATTGTCAACTCAGAATTCTATGCCCAGCAAAATTACCTATCCACGTATAAGCAAGATTTCTTTTGTAGACATAAACAGGCTTTTAAAATTTTATATGGCAAAGCAAATAGCTACAATAATTCTTCAGAAAGTAGAATGAAGTGGGGAATTAGTCTATCCAATTCTAAGACTTACTGTGTAGCTACTGTAAACAAGAGTGTGTGGTATTGGTGAAAGGTACACACCAAAGATGCATTTGGAACAGAGAAATCCCATAATTAGAGCCACACAAATATGCCCAACTGGTTTTTGAAAAATGTGCAAAAGCAATTTAATTGAAGTTAGATAACTTTTTAAACAAATTTTGCAGGAGTAATTAGATATCCACTAGCAATAAATGAATGAATAGATTATAGATGATAGATAGATAGATAGATAGATAGACCACCCGATCTCCACACTAAGTTTCAACCCTTATACAAAAATTAATGCAAATTGAATCATAGACTTAAATGTGAGAGGGAATATAAAAATAAAACTATTTAATTTCTTGGTACTATTGATAACCAGCAATTTTTTCATTTTATTTTTGTCTCCATTAATGTTGTGTTCCTTATTTTGAAAATAAATATTTTTTCAAATCTATAGGAAAAACCTGTGAATGGGATGATTTCCATATATAATGATTATAAAATTATTTTGGGAATGCCTAAAACTTTAGAGATTTCCATGGGGAATTTATTCAAAAGTCCCATTTATTTAAAAGCCTGTTCCTAGTGCCAGCTGAGTAAATCCTGATGGCCAGCTGCTCCATAATGAGGACAGCCTTACAGAAATTTATCAGCATCTCTTTAAATGAGACTCCAATAGCCTTTATGAAACTTGTTCTTCATTAAGCCAAGTTATCACCTGCTAACTATATCATAATTTTAATACTCTTCTTATGCCAAATTTGTTTCTAAAGGAAGAACACTCACTATTTTTTAAAAAACTAAGAAGCAATCACAAGCCCCTTCCCCATTCATTTGAATTTGGTCCCAGTTCCTCTACTTGTTAGCTGTGTGACCTTGAACAAGTGACTTAACCCCTCTGGCCTCCATTTCTTCCTAATGAGGAAAGCAATGTTTCTGTTGTTTTCTATCATAAAAATGGATCCACAGTTACTTCAATAATATGTAATTTAAAATAAAATAACTGAGGGTATAATAACCATTAAGCAGGAGAAAAGCTGAGCCAATTTGGAGAATTGAAGCCCTAAACAAAAGACTGTCCATTTTCTTTGCCCTGAGGCATCTGGGAATCTACTAGAATTCTCCAAAGCCCATGTTATTTTCTTTCTACAAGGAGTAGGGTTTCATCTAGTTTTGTCCATGCAGAAGGAAGACCACTTCCTACAGGCTTCATATTCCTTACATGACTGTTTCATCAAATCAAAAGATGCCCCTGTACTCTGCTTTGTTAGTCGGAGAGAAGGAACCAATTTCTTGCAAATTATATTTGAGTGATTTTCAATTGAATAGTTCTAACTACCCAATAGAAAGAGTTTGCCAAAACTTCCCCTGGATTTCCAAGTAAATTCATTCTATCATTATTAAATGGTTTCTAAAGATATCTTTTTATTTAATTTTTTAATTCATTTTTATTGTTAGACTTATTGGGGTGACATCTGTTAGCAAGGATTACATAGGTCTCAGGCATACAATCCTACAGTGCATTGTCAACCTGTTGTATAATAAGTTCACCACCTAATGTGACTTCTCTTTCCATCACCTTATATTTAGCTTCCCCCCTCCTCTCTAAAGATATCTTTTTAAATGATAGTTACATTTCTTTTCTGATAATTTTATTCTTCCATGTTTAAACAGTTGAAGCTATTTGACACGATGGTGGTAAATTATTTGTTATTTGGTAAGGAATTAACAAAGCTTAAAAATGTCTTTGTGTTGGTTTGAAGTTCTTTGAGATCAAAGAATCTGGGCTTGTGGACATTTTGCTAATGTTGTTTAATCTAATTCTGGAAAATCAAAACCCAGTGTAAGTTAACAAAAGAATTGGTATTTTTTTAATGGTCTTAAGAGAGGACCCTTTGTTCTAAAATATTAAGCGTAAAACAGAGAGACAAAACTGATAAAATAAAAAATAAAAATTTTATACCTTTTAAAAAATATTTTATATTTTCATAAAATATCTAAAATCAATTTTAGAAAAGAGTTTTACTTAAAATGGTGATGTGGTAAGAGCTAAAAAGCAATAATAAAATCATAAAACACTAAGACCCATATAAAATATATATAATAAATCATAAAAGAAAACCTCAGAATTCTGGAAGTTAGCAACCAAAGAAAAGCAGAAATCATCTTGCCCAGCCTATTTTTTTTAACTGAGGAAACTGAGACCCAGATAGGTAAAGGGACTTGTTTAAGGCCACAAAACTATTTGGCAGAGCCAAGATAAAAATCCTAGACTCCTGCCCCCAATTCACTATTATTTCTCTGATAGCACACAACTTCCCAAGTTTAACAACAAAAACTATAGAAAGAACTGAAGCCTAGGCTAGGAGCTTCAGGGGTTAATGCACCAAGCCCATAATCTGAGCAATTTGTAGAACTGAGGTGAGATTTCTTGAGTTTGCAGAAGTTGAGAATTCTCAACAAGAGGAGCTTGTTCAACCCTGATCTCCCTGGGATTAGAGGAACATGCTGAGGGCTCTTAGACCCTGCTACTTCTGCTAACATCAGAGGTTCACACCTCAGTCCTCAGATCCCTGCATTTCTAACTGAGGTGGATCATGGGAACCAACAATCAGTTCATGGCCATAGCCCACTGGCCTCCCTCTCTAAGACTCTGGTCATGATTATAAAAACATAAATTCATGAATCTGATTTTGCTCTGTATGTGGATTCCTTTTAAGCATAACCAGATTTATGTGGTGATGACTACAAAGGTCCATACTCCATAACATGCAGACAATATTTTCACAACTTGCTCCCCACATCCCTCTCCTGCTTTATCTCCCATCACATGTCTTCTTGCATTCTAAGGCTAAAACCATGGAGCACCCACCTTGCCTCGGACTTCTATAATCTCGTGCTTTCATGCCCATCCACATGTTGTTCCCTCTGTATGGTGTGCCCTTCCACCTTCTCCTAACATCTAGACTCAGCAAATAGATGGCTAGATGGATGAATGGATGGAGAGAAAGTGAGTGAAGAAATGACTGACTACACTATAATGTGAAGAGTACTAGAAAAACCTGCTATCTTAAAATAGCTTCAGCTCCCCTTCAAAGAATTAAAATTAAGCCTCTACTCTTTGTGTAGTCTCAGCTTCCCTGCTGGATCGCACTGGTGCTGTGATTATCAACTACATGATACAAGTATATTGCAAATAGTTTAAATGATGATTATGATCCTGAAGGTGGAGAACTGAAATTGTCAAAAAATTTCTTTTTTAATGTTAGGGAGAACTCAAGGTTATCTATATGATACGAATCTCATTGACTTGCATTCTGATGTGCTTTTTTGAGTATAAAAGAGGTGAAATATCTAGAGTGCACGTAATTGTTCATGACCTTGGATTCATCCATGGGAGGGCAGCATACATGGGAACCCATACTCATTATGTGTGCAATAAAGGAAACAAGCTTGGAAACTGCAGTAGAAACTTAAATCCTATGTTGCAACTTCTGACTTCCTCACTTATGAAAATATCTTGGGTGGGGGGAGAAATAATCAATTAATTTAAATACATCAATGTAAAATAAATAGTCTCAGAGCATGTCTTTATGCAATTCACCACTGTTGATACTTTGATGGAATGTATCATTAGATGCATCTTTACTTTTTAAATAGAAGTTGAACTTTCCTCTGTGACAGCTGGGTTCAGTGTTTTTATCATGGAAGAAGACAGGGAGATCATTTTGGAAGCTTGATGCAGTGGTGCAAGAAAGTAGGCTTATTTAAAGGAATGGGGTGAGTGAGTGAGGAACACATAGACAGACACTGTTCTGGGTGAAAACCAGAACAGGAGAGAGAGACCCGGAAAAGAGGAGTGAGAAAGTCTCAGCGACAGCTCTTAACTGCTTCCCAATCTTTGCCCACTGATTCAGTTGATGCACCTTCAAGGAATTGGGCACAACCTTAAGAAAATGGAGCTCAGGCTCCAGAACATTGGCTCTAAACTATTTTAGTATCATCCTCCCTTTGATAGCTCATGGCCACAATGGCTCGGCCTGCACAGGAAAAACACAGAACGAACTAAACCAAAGAATGCATCTATGCCCATACCCAGTATATTTTATTTACAATTTCAGGACTTTCTTAGACCCCCAGAAGCCACGCCTTAGACTTTGTAGAGGTCCATGGACTCTATGTTAAGAACCCCATCATCAGTTCATATTTTAGGTCCTTCCAAAGTTTATCAAGTACTTTTCATGTCGTTATATCATTTAACACCCCAATTAGCCAGGTACCCTCTCATTTTACTCATGAGGAAACAATATCAGCCTGGTTTGTCAGAGTATATTTTCTATTTTTATCTCTATGGAAAATATCAGGAAGGAAGGTCAGGGTTACTTCTGGGAAGCAAACTAAGGGGGAATACCACGTTTTCCAGTATATGTATATTTTCCATATGGGATGTATTATAACTTATTTTTTAAATGAAAGATATCAGATATGCTACTTTTAAACCTGTATTTTTATCCCCTTCAATGGATAAAATAATGAGTGCACTTAGAAAAATCAGATATTTCCATGTCTTCTGAAAAATGAAACCTTTTCATACAAATTCCTATATCTTTATAAATCATTTATTGCCTAATACTAGTCAGATAATTTATGGGTAAATTATACATTTTAAAAGTAAATTTCTTCACAGTGTGATGAGATAACATCATACTGCAAAGAAATTTTATACTGTACTTATACGAGCATTTGTTAAAATTAAAGGTTTTATTGGGTCTTCTTGGCTTTTTACTTGTATATTAGTTTTCAGTAGAATTAATGGACTGTGCAGTTTTCTGCCAGATTTTTTGATACAGTAAATACTAAAATAATTAACTTACGCTTTTTCATTCTCCAGTCCTAGAAAGCATTTAGCCAAACCTCTTTACCCCCATAAAAACAAGCATTTTCCACTATTTTTTGTCTTGGTATGCTACTAAAATTTTCAGATAACTGAATATTCAGTATCTAATATTTGCAAATGCTTATTAAAAAAACAAAACCCTGAAGCCTGAGATGTCCAATACTTTTGTATTTTGAGGCTTAAAGAAATAAAAAATGATAAGGACATGTGTAAGCAGTGAGGATGATGAAACCTTGATGTGAGACCTTACCAGTTCAAAATAATTTGAAATAAATTATTGAGTGGTGACCGTTAAGATGCTAGAAACACTCAATTTCAGCTATGATCCAACTCCAGTAGGTTTTTAGTTCCTATTAAAAATGGAAGAATCTATCCCATAAAGGGGACAGCCAAAGCAGTGTGATTATTTTAAGCTTCTGCCTGGACTCTAGCTCATTTAACACTGGAGCTCTACGGCAGGTCTGGAGATGGCACATGTGGACTTCAAAGAGAGTCCTCCACCGAGTTTTCCACAATGAAAGAGACTGTGTCCCGAGTCTAGAACTGCAGTTGTCCAGATGCTTGGAGTCCTGGCCCGGTCCGAGTGGGTTCGTGCAGCAGCAAGAGCTCCCTGGGGTCTCCTATCAGTACAGCTGCAGTCAGATACGTGATTCAAGCATTTGTCAACACCATCCAGTAATGACTCTGACAGTCATCTTGGTGACTGGGTTGAAGTAAGATTTAAAGAAAAACATGCATAGCAAAGTCACTATTCTCAGGTATGCCAGACCTTCATGGGAAATCTGTTATTGGTGCACATGCAGACCACCCCAAAATATTATAAATTATAGGCTCTACAGAAAACAAAAGAGGTTTGGGGCCGTTTCAAAAAGGCAGGTGGTATCTATAGGAACTGAAGTCAGGAACTGCACAGCTGAACTGTGATACCAGCACCTCCTAGCTCTCAGGAAATCACTGACACACTCTAAGAATCCACTCCGTTACTTGAAATATATGAGTAAGAACTAGTAGAGCTAGTGAGATTTAAATGTCTCCCACGACCCTCATTATACCAACACTCGACATGAACTGATCCTGTGCATCTCCTCCTCATAAACCTTCCCTGGCTCCCACGAGTTAAAAACCAACCCTCAGCATGGCATTCAAGGACTTTCACATATCAGCCCATCCCTTGGCCCCACACCCTGCTTTCCTCTGTGGCAAGGAAGCCCTCCCTTACCTTATGAGACCCTCAGTCTCTCTCCCCAGCATGCCTTTCTCTGTGTGATAAAATCCTACTCAATCTTCAAAACCCAGAACAAATGTTACCTTCCCTCTCATCCCATCTCCCTCCCAACTTGTTGGTCCTTGCAACTTTAACAATACTTTGTTCACCTGTCTGCATCACATCTCCCTGTAATTGCCTGCATCCCTATCCATCTGCCTGCTGCTCTGTGAATCCTAGAGCAAAGAAGATGTCTTACTTGTATTTGCATTGCCATCACCCAGCACTGGGCCTTCCGGTGTTAAAGATGCTCAAAAACATATTGACTCATGTGCGGAAATGTGAGTGCACAAAGGTGTTTTTAAACTGGAAAGTCTCTAATATGTAGTCATTGTCATCATCGAACGTGACAAACCTGAGCAAGGGGAATTTGGTACCAAAGTTTACACTTGAATGAATGAGCCTCACCACCCTTTTAAATCTAGAAGCTACATGTTTTTTCAGGACCCTGCAGGGAACTGGGTGGGTGCACCAAGGGGTGAGTGCCTTGGGGTTACAAGGCATAACACCCTACCCTTCACTGTGGGACAGCTATTGAAGATTCAGAAGGAATGTCTCTCAGACTTTCTCTAAAACTTACCTCTCCGATTCCTTCTCTGCAGCCACTATTTTCCTCACCTCTACATGCATGCTGCAGCGTCATTTAACACTAAGGGGAAGAGGCTCTGGCTTGTGAGCCCAGACAGACCTGGGTTTGAAATCTGACCTTGCCATTTATTCCCAGTGTGTGGCCTTGGACAGCACACTCCGTCTTGCAGAGCCAGTGACCTCACCTCTAAAAATGAGAAAAATGCCTGACAGTATTGTTGTGAAAATCAAATGAGAAAAATGTGGAAGAAGGTATTGGGAACTAAAAATGTTAGGAAATCTAAGATGTTATTCCCAGGATGAGTAGGCAAGTCTGGGCCACAGTCTCGCTTCTCTGTTTTACTCCTTTCCCCATTTCTCTCACCTGGATTCCTTGCAGGAGAACCACAGTATGAATGTATGTCCGACTGGGCCTGGGTCTGCTTGTGCATGGAGCACTTGCTCCAATCCCTAATAAGACTGATCTACTTTCTTCTCCGCCTAGGGAGAATTTTCATGGAGGAAATAACAGTTTCAGCAGCCCCTGTGACCCCTCCCCCATGGTAACAGAACATTTCTTTGATCTCTTGCCACTATCTGAGTGTTGTTTTGAAAGTTACTTAAGGATGAAAGCATCCCCCAAAAAACCTACTGTCAGAGGGGATTTTAGCTCACCTCAAATCCAACCAACTCTGAGGTTTTGCGTGTGTAAAATTGAGATGGCGACAGCTACATAAATATTAAATGAGCAATGAGATGTCAATGTTTTTATTACTGTTTGCAATGGAACTTGGAGCAAAGCTGAGACCAGTTACATACACCTGGAGAGAGAGCATGGTTTTTGATATGACCACGATATTTGATTTGGAAATTTTTAAGTATATATACAGTGTTGCTAATAGTTCATAGTTTAAAAAAAAAAGTAGTGTTGAACTCCAGTCTTAACCGGAGATACCAAATATTTGGGTTTACATGGAAAAAATGCCTCCACAAAAAAGAAAAGATGTCTCTTGGTGGGTAACCAGACGTCAGACATGTTTCCTCCTCCTCACAAAGGGTGAAGATAATGCCAACCCTGAGCTGGTATCCTATCTCACATGGACCATGGCACTAATATTGTTCTGGTCTCCTTGACTACAGCCTTGCGCCTCCACAATTTATCTCCCACAAGTTTCAAGAGTGATCTTTCTAAAATGCAAATCTGATCATATAATAGCCTGATCTTTAAAGAGTTCCAAAATAGCCTGATCTTTAAAGAGCTCCAAAATAATGGTGATGCTTGTTAGCATGACACCGAGCTGTTGAATCTCATCTGTGATTAAATTCATACTTTCATCCCACCTCACCTTTTCTCCTGTCCCAATAATCACCTTGCCTGACCATATCCTAAATCCATCCCTTTGCATAAGCAGCAACCTCTGTCTGGAATGCTTCTGACAGCTCTTTCCCCTTGGCAGACATATATCCTTCAGGACTGTGCCAACAGCCAGCTTTCCAGAAAGCTGTCCCTGACCACCTTCTCCCCAGACAGTTCAGGGTGCCCCCCACTCTCAGCCTGCCTCTATCATAGCACTCAGCATCAATAACCTTATATTGACTTGTCTAGCTCTTTCATTAGATTGTCGTTGTCTTGAGGGCTAGGATCAGGCTTTATTCATATAATATTTGCATACCCAGCTCTTTACAGCATCTGGTCCCTCGTAGGATGCAAGTGAAAAGTCCAATAAATCAACCAGCCAATCAGTCCTAGATTTAAAGTTGGATTTGATTTCTTATTCCAAATGTACCAGCAATTATCTGGGAGTTGGATATTGAGCCAATAGATACAAAATTCAATACATTCAACTGTCTTTGTTTATTGAGAAACTATTATGTGTAGTTCCCTCCAATAAATCCATATAATTCTTTCTTTCACTGTCTATGGGCCAAGTACTTCACTCCCAAGCTTTAAATATTGCCCGTGACTTTCCTGCTCCACCGTGTTATTTTAAAATAGATAAAAGACTTTTCAAAATCTGAAGAGCTCCTTCCCTCCACTCTTCCCACAGTGGGTGACCCCCCTCTGAATGTTTGCAAAATAACAACCTTATCCTTCCTTTTTAATATGAATTTACAAAATCTTCTTTATTAAATGAATTAGTGTATTCATTCACTTAAGATACCTTTATTGGACACCTACTATGTATAAATCACTGCCATGGACCAAGATAACAGACATAGGTTAATCTCCCAGTTTAAACAGATGAGCTGGAAAGTTTTCAACATTACACATTGTAGATTCAAATGTGCTTTGTGAATGTTGCAAATATAGAGACCTTATATATAAGTAGAAATGTAGATACCAAAAGCAACAACAAAATAGAGATAAGTACAGCACTATCCCAAGAAAAGTAATTGGGCCCATCATATAGCTCCAGCTAGGATATACATTATACACTGTGATATGGAACCTTCCATGGGGATCTGGGGGAAATACATATGTAAGTGCTGTCAGAAAGTATCCAGCCATGTAATATAAGAGATAGAGACCTTTATGGCTGGATTTTTTCCAGACAGCCTTCATACTTTTACACTATGTAGGGTTTTCTTTGATCACCTGAAGCCCATTTAGGATTCTTGGACCCCAAGTGAAGAGCCCCCTTATATGAGCATATGGCAGTTTGTGCTGTCAACAACAGTCTGTCTGATCATCCACACACACGCAGGAGCTAATCCTGCAAGCAGAAGACAGGGCTCTTTGTCTTCCTGGGAAGGAATGGAAAGCTTCTTCATGCCTTGATGGAAAAATCTAAAGATTGGCTTTTTCAGGATCAATAAGGCACCTTGTTGAGTAATTTACAGTAGAATGTGAAAGTAAATACAGAAGAGAAGTACCTCAAATAGCACATTCCCCTTGGTGAGATGCAAGAGAGGAGAACTATGGTTGGTTGCTCCCAAGGTAGTCTACTTCATCCATCCTTCCTTCCTTCCTCCATCCTTCCCTCCCTCCCTTCATATGTATGTATGTATGTATGTATGTATGTGTATGTGTGTGTGCATGCATGTATGTATGTATGTGTATATGTGTGTGTATGTGTATGCATGTGTGTATGTGTGTGTGTATATATGTGTGTATGTGTATATATGTGTATATGTGTGTATGTGTGTATATGTATGTATGTGTGTATGTGTATGCATGTGTGTGTGTGTGTGTGTGTGTGTGTGTTCTCCCACAAATCCCTTTGGATCCTGGGGAACCACTCCTGCTTCAGAGTTGCTTTTTGCCCAGGTCGTCCATCCTATCTGTCACTTCAGCATAAGTGTCTCAAGCTGGAGAAGAAACAGGTGGGAAAAAAAGATGTAAGCCTTATTAGGACTGGGAAGGGCTCTGAGTAAGCTATTGGAGAGGGAGGAGGAGGAGGAAGACTTGGCACTAGTGAGGTTATATAACATGAACCAGGCTCAGATTGTGGGCCAGCAATTTACACAAGTCTTCTGTTATTGCTTACACTGCTGTTCATATATATATATATATTTGTGTGTGTGTGTGCATGTGTGTGTGTGTGTGTATTCATACTTATCTTGGCCACCACAGCCCCACATAGCTGATGTGAACATATAAAACACCTTCATGAGACTCACAGTCCCCCCACATCAATATAACCCTGTTCTGCTCAGTGGCCACTATCACTAACCCTCTCTCCCTTTTGAAACCACAACAATGAAATCACAGAATTGGAGACAACTCTGGTCCTTGGGGAAAGGGGACAGAGGTGCCAACCAGGAGCCCCTTCTTTAGATTCCCTCAGCAGAAGTCAAATGTTGCAAATACTTTCTGCAAGCTTCTCATAGCTAGAGCTTTCTCTAGCTTAAAAGCCTGCAGCATACCTGCTGGTCCATTTATCACATTCTTCCCAATCGGGCTTGGGAGGCAGACAAAACAGACCAGGGTCCAAATCCAGATTCTGCATTGCTAAACTGTGTGACCTTGAGATGGTTATTTAAAAGTTTTGAGTCTCAGTTTCCTCACCTGTAAACTAAGGAAAATATTACCTACCCAATGGGATTATTATGAGGATGAAGTGAAATATTGAGAAGTAAAGCACAGTGCCCCAATAAATATTGACAGATATTAGTGTCTCCCAAAGATCACTAAGCATTAGCTTCCTATAAACCATGTATCTGTTTTCATTTAATTCAGAATTTTTTACCTTTATACTATATTTCTACATATACTATATTTTAAAAGGTAATCTATAACCTTTTAAAAAAATAACTGAAGCAATTTTCTTTGGAAAAACTGCCAACCCACCCTTTGCCATCAGTTCTTTCCCATTATCAGGAATCACCTGGCTTAACTCTACCAACTAGAAAAACCCTTTACTGGGGCACTTGAGGTTCCTGTAACCCCTGTGCCTTGAGGAATAAGCTGAATCCGTGGCCCCTCCTCAAGACGGACTCTAAGACAATGGAGTGTCAGTGAGGTGAAATAGATACCGTGCATCTTACTATTTCTTGGGGACCAGCTGACAATAAGTATCCCAGGAGGAAGAGGAAGTAACTGGCATTATCTTCAGGCAACAGCTATTTTTGCAACTACTCCTCCGTATGAGGCATAATGCTGGCCAGCTGTGGGGGATGCAAAATGGAGTCAGACACAGGGTCTGCCCTGAGGAACCTACAGGGAAGATAAAACGCTCATTGAACACAGACTTGCTGGAAGGCCTACAACATGCAGATCCTCTCCAAGGCCCAGGGATGCAGTGGGGAAACACCAGGCAAGTTTATGGAGCTCACATCTTCTTCGATAAACAAGGAAACTAATACATTAAAAGGATGATTTCAGACTGTGATAAATGCTAAACGTAAAATAAAATAATAGGATAAAGTATCAGAGTGAGAGGAAGAATGAGTTTGGTAGGAATAACTTAGTAAGTCAGAGAATCAGAAAGTGCAGATGGAGCACAATGTATAGGACAGGGGGCTGCAAAGAATTAGGCAGGAGCCAGATCATGACTCCTTGTAGACCAGGGGTCTGCAAACGCTTTCTATAAAGGGTCACATAGTAAATATTTCAGACTTTCTGGGCCATATGGTCTCTCTTGCAACTATTCTATTCTGCCATTCCGATAATATGTAAAAGAATGAGTGGGGTTGTAATCCCATAAAATGTATTTATGGACACTGAAATTTGAATTTCATATAATTTTCACATGTTACAAAATATTTTGATTTTTTTTTCAATGTAGAAACCATCCTTAGCTCACAGGCTGTGTATAAATAGATGGGAGGCTGGATTTCAGCTACAGGTCTCAGTTTGCCAACCTTTTTCGTAGACTGTGCTAAGGAGTTTGGATTTTATTCCAAGTGCACTTAGGAGGTTTCGGTGAAGGAAAGCACTGTGATTGTCTTTTATGCTTCGAAGAGATTTGTTCTGGCTTCAGTGGATCAGCAGGGGTATGAACAGAGTCAGAGAGACTAGGTTGGTTCTGAAAGTATTGTTGGAGTACCAAAGTGAAACAATGGTAGCTTGGGTGAGGGTGATAATACTAGAGTTTTAGAAAAAATTAAAAGTAGACCAATTTGTAATGCATTAAACAGATAGAGTTGAAAATACACATGCATGAATCACAATAGAGAGCATTAATGTCAGAAAGAAAGTTGGATAAAGTTATTCTGGGAAATCAGAAGGAACCTGAGCCTTTCACGTGAGCAGAGTTTTGACAAAAGCAGATGGTTGAGGCATGAGGCTAAAAAGACAACTAGTGTCCTAAAAGTCTGCATGATGATGGGAAAAGAACTTTGGTGTAAACCTCCTGTCTTCATCTGGACCACAATATTAAACTGTAAGCTTCTTGAGGCCCAGAACCACATCACTTGCGTCTTTATATCCCCACAACCTAGCTGATCAATAATCTAATACCAACCCAATGAGTATTTATTCACCTACTGTATACTAGAGTGTCGGTTCCCAAGTGGTGGTACACGTACCCTTGAGGGTATGTGCTGAGTGAGCCGTTTGAGGGTATGCTAATAGTAATCAGTAATGGTGAAAAAAACAAGTGAAGTATTAACAAAAAAATGCAAAATGTTAGTTATGGATTAATAATTTTTTCCTAACTTATTACCTAATTTTCACTATTTTACATTAAGATAGGCATTGAACAAAAGTGTCAGTATTTTAAAACAGCTGTTTTAAAAACAAGGAGTACGATATATAGAAATGGATTTAAAAGGGGTACACAAGTGGAGACATGTTGGGAACTACTGTACTATAGCTCATGCTAGCTGTGAAGAAATATATACATAGTTACTGTCCTAGTAGAGCTTACAGGACAGGTATCTCACTAATAGGTAATTATTGTGCTACAAAGGAATGGTATTTGGTGCTCTAAGAGATATAAGAGGGACTTTATGTTCTCCTGGGATCAGAGGAGGCTTATGTGCAGAAGTGATATTCATATTTATATTGATTGCTGAGAAAAAAGAAGTGATAATTAATGAAATGAAAGTCAGAAAGCTGGAGGAAGAACATTTTTGGCAAAATGAACAAGTATGTGTGAGAGTGAAAGGAGCCTGACAAGTTCAAGGATCTAAAAATCAGGGAGAGAAAGAAGACACATGGGTGCGATGAAACTGAAGCTAGAAGATGGGAGCTGCCCAGACCATCCAGGCCCCGGCAAGCCCGGGTAAGGATTGAGGAGTGAGCCTGTCACCTCGGGCTCAGGAAGAAGTTTTAGGTGAGTTTTGGGTTCATACAGTCCTGGCTTTATTTCCCAGTTCTGCCCCATGTTAAAATGGTAGAATTATTGAATGAATGACTTGGCCTATCTTGCACAGTCCCACAAAATTCAGACCCCCT
The DNA here is from genome assembly GCA_004026885.1 of Lyroderma lyra. Lineage (NCBI taxonomy): Eukaryota > Metazoa > Chordata > Mammalia > Chiroptera > Megadermatidae > Lyroderma > Lyroderma lyra. The sequence goes on along the minus strand of PVJL010002579.1, from coordinate 174,950 downwards.
CGAATTTGAGCCCCTCCTCCATACTTCTACAAGACAGAGTCAGGGTGGCGGGTGTCCAAAGATAAATATGGGATGGGTCTTGTCCGTAAGGAGTTTAATTCATTAAGTTTTAAGGAGGTAAATACTATGTTAAAAATGGGTGTCGTAAGAGAATGAAAGAAAAGCCAAATAGTCAGAGTGCCTTTCTCTGAAGGAAGGCTTGTCATCTGGCTGCAAAGTTGGAATGTTTTTGCTTGTGCCCCTGTGGCTGGTTGCTCTAATTCCACGAGGGACCAACAGGGTTCAGAAAGCTGTGAATTGGCCACATATCTTGGACCTTGTGTATATACCTTGGACAGCTGTTCTTACGCAGCCCCGCCTGGGATCCTTCGGAAACGTGCAATAGCTTTCCAGTGCTCTCTCCCTGTGGGCAAGAAGGGTACCGTCTGCTGGAGACAAAGCAAAACCGAAATCCCAGCATCCCAGGGAGCTTTGCCAGAAGAGCTCTCACCCCGTGGAAGAGGTGTCAGATGCTGCTGATGCTTGGAGAGGGAGGGGGAGGGGCGTCCCAGCCTTCAGGTCCTTAATTGTCACTTGGTTTGAGTCCCTGCTATTGTTCAGCTTTATCCATTGCAGCTTTTTAAAAGCTTACACTTCTTTAATGAACAAAAATTATTATCAGGACAGTTTCTCTTAAAAAGTGAAAATCTATTATATCTGGACATCTTGGAACTCAAGGATATGGCAGTGTTGCAAGGAAAAAGAAAAATTAAGAAGTTGTGTGAATTAATGACTGAAGTACCTATTTGCAGTCCCCAGTGTCCTAAAAGTGACCGTTCATAAGGTCCAGATAATCATGAAATTAAATATAAGGCTAGCATATATTGATAACAGTAAGATATAATAAAGAATATAATGATAACATAACCCAGACAACCGTGCTTAGGTGTGGCACTATGCCAGGCCATCAGGAGTAGCGGGCTGGTATGCCCTGCCACACATAGTGTCCCCATGCAGGTTCTGCTGGTCACCCCTGACCTGTTATCTTTGGGGCAGTCAAGTCCAGATTCCCACCCTGCAGGCCACCTGCTGTGCCAGTTTCTAGGCCAGCCCCAGCTTAGGCAAAAAGAACTGACCAACACAGGGGCCTGGGTACCTGTACTGCCCAGTGCCTGGGCCTGGCCATGGCCCGACCTCCCAGATGGTGAGGGCATAGTAACTGAACTCCTGCCCCAGATTCCATCACCATGCCATTCCTGCCACCTAAAGGGGCTTCCATACCTCATTCTTGTGTCCTTGTAATAGCATGCTACCCAAATTAAGCCTGAGAAATCCATACAGCTGGTCGGGACACACTCACCCTTAGAGCATTTATCCAGAGATGTAGTGGTAAATGTTTTAACAATTGGCTCTCTGGGGGGAAAAAGTCATATATATATATACACACACACACACACACACACACACACACATACATACACACACACACACACACATTTATATGTATATGTATTTATATATGGGCTGTCCAGAAAGTATCCAGCAATATACTATGACAATGTTCTATTGACAGTGGCTGGATTTTTTCTGCACAGACCTTGTATGTGTGTGTATCACACATATATACACTCATGTATGCACACACAAGTCCTTTATAAATTTTACTCATAGAAAAGGTATCTAGTACACAACTTACAAATGATCATAATAAAATGTGTAACACTCTTTTTTTTGTACAGTCCTTATAGCCTATAGATTCTCCCAGAACACTTTTGTTTATTTTTATAAAACTCTTGAATCTGTAACCAACCTATAGCTGTAGATAACTGATGAGTGTAGTTCCCGTGTAAATGTTTTTTTGATATTTTCATTTACTTGAAAGAAGTAAAACAAAAAAGGAGACAGCCAAGACTTATTTTGGAACTTTACTCATTTGTCAATAACATTCTTTGTTGAATCAAGTAATAGTTTTCGAGTACTAGATGGATATTTCCTCATTTTTTTGTTCTACTCACAAGTAACAGCCACAGAAATTTTTAACTTTAATCTACATTATTAACATTTTCTTCATGGCTTTGTTAAGTGCAGACCAGTGGTCAGCAAATTTCTCCTATAAAGGGCTGGATAGTAAACACATCAGGCTCTGTGTGCTATATATAGTCTCTATCACATGTCCTTCAGTGTGTGTGTGTGTGTGTGTGTGTGTGTGTGCGTGTGCATGTGTGTGTTTTGTTTTTGGTTTTTTGGTTTACAATTCTTTAAAAATGTAAAAATCAAAACCATCCTCAGCTCATAGGCCATACAAGCCAGATTTGGTCTAACCAATATCTGGTCTAACCAATCCGCAAAATGAAACATCAAGCTCCAGTTTATAGCATTTGTTGACTTTTATGGTGCAGATATTCCCACCCTGGCCAATTTCAGGCTAGCAACATGATATCACTGCACAGATTGGGAAGAGATGTGCAGTGGTACACCATTATGTACCATTTCCATCATCCTAGATAGATGCCAGTAACCTCCAGAGCATAATTAATAATAAAATGCAATACAAATAGGCAGTGATGAATTTTGAATATAATTTATTTAACTTTAAGTTTACACAATTTGGTTTTTAAGGATTCCTGTGTTAGCCACCAGCTTGAAAAGTTCCTGGAATTTTAACATTCAGGTTTTGCAAGCCACATGGGTCACCTTTAGCCCCCTGTTGCATTTCTCTCATCGAAATGTGAAGGGGAGCCCTTCTCTGATCTCTCCATCTCCCTGTTTGTGCTGCCTCTAAAACAAGCCTGTTATACCACCTAGTCTCAGATGTGGCATAAGAAGTAGACGTTTGCACTCTACTTTGTGATGACTCTGATACTCTCCCAACTCTTAAATGTAATGTTCTAGGAAAACCAGTAGGTGAATCTACTAAGGAAAGATACCCTCTAAGTGTAAGAAAAAGGTGATTTCTGTGGCCTGGAGCTTGGGATGACTTATGCTTCCAGTAACTCCACCAGTGCAGGTTATTCAGACTTTTTCATCCCCAAACTGTAGACATTACTGAAGGAAGTTTCACCGGAAAGCACCTCTGGTTAAGTGACCAGATAAGCACACAGGAGCTGGAGCCCTGGGAATCTCACTGGAGACACTAGACTGAAAACAACTGGACCTCTGAAGACTGGTATTCATTCAACAAACGTTGTATGCTAGGCTTGGAAAGAGAGAAAGCACTATGAGTAATAGTGAGAATCATCAACACCATCCTACCTTCATTTAGAAAGCCAATGGGATCCAGGGAAAGAATCAGTTTAGGTAAGAGGCACATAGGTTGAACTATTAGGGTGAAGTAAAGGAGCAAATGGATCAGACCGTGGAGCTGATTTTTTCTGTAGTCACTTGAACACTTATGTACTTTTCAAAAACCTGAGTATTTAGACATCCCTGCTTCCTGTCTGTATCTGTGTGCCACTCTGATCATACGGCAGGCAAAACTAAAACAGGACACAGGTAGGTATCTATTATTTGTGTGGATAGCAGAAGCTGACAGTAAATAAATGAACACAGCCTTCCAATTCCAACTTTGCTTTTCATCTCCTGGATGTAGTGGGTACAGGAAGGCTCTACTAATGTCCAAAAGGGAAAAAAAAGCTTTTTGCTCTTAATTTAAATCATTGTTTTTCCAGGGAAATTTAATTTGGGGGGGAAAATGTTTTTCTAATTAACTAGAAGACTGTGTGCTATACAAACAATAAAGATTCTTGTTTGAATGTAATGCATGCCCCTGCTCCTAGGACTACCAAGGGAATTTAAAATAAAAAATGCAAGCGGCTCCGACCTTGTATTTTGCCAGAGCCAAACAGAATTCCCAGATCCAAAGTTTTCACGTCAGTTCCCAATTTAAAACCCACAAGTGTTGAGCGGGTTCATGCTTCAGCAAGACACAGCTTCTCATCTCTAGAAATGACTGTATTTGATCCCTCTCTGGGTTTCTCGACACGTCCCTCTTTCCCTCATTCTTCCGCCTGTGCCATGGTTGGCCTGAAAGGTTAGAAACTGCACAATTAGACGGATCAGGGGAAGATTTCATAATGCCCTGGTGCTGCGCTGGGCCGTCTAGCCAAATTCCATTCATTAGCTAAGGCGCCGGGGTGAGTGTGGCTAGTAAGAATGCTGCTTTGGTTCCACAGACGTGCTGATAGGGAATAGGAAATAAACTTTTATATTTTTGGTTCCTGAGAGGCAGTACAGGCAAGTGAAGCATTGGGGATGCTGGGAATCTGGAGGCCAGGAGTTCATCTCCAGCTCCACCACTTACTGGGCAGCTCAAGAAACTTCTGTTCTCTTTTAACTGTTTATCTTTTTTTCTGTTCTGACACGGTTTTCTTATTCTTTATGCACCCCGTCCGATTTGTGTCTCACTTAGGCTTTTAGCATTCAGAAGTCAGGAATTAAGTATTCATTTCACCCAACATTTACTGAGCCGCCTATGCTGGGCTGGGTGCTACGATAGGCGCTTTGGAACCTGGTATTGATCTGACCGCTCAAAGAGCTTATAGAGTGCACCGGGGAGACAGATATCTTTAAAAAATAAATATAAAACAATAAAGCAAGAGTGGCATAAAGCCTATTAAAATTGCTATGGGAAAGTTAGCAAAGGAGCTTCCCTTGAGAACGCCAGGGAAAGCTACAAGTAGGAAAGAACCTTAAACCAGGTCTATTTGAATGAAAAGATTTGGGGACAGAAGCCAGCATACCAAAAGAGAAAATAGCATGAGCAACAGATCTGTGCTCAAGTGAGCACAGAGCATGCGACTAGCATGAGGGTTTGGGTGGGGCCTGGGCAAGAGGTGAGAGGGCAGTTCTTACAGCATGCCCCTCCTGATGTGTGAGCAACATGAACGATGCAGGGCCTCGAGGCATGATAGGGAGGACCTGGACAATAACAGGTTTCCTTTTTTAAATCAATTGAATAGAAATTAACTGGACAGTGGTGCAATGCTATTTCTTGATGCTTTTGCTTTTGCGTAGTCTTCCCCTCTCATAAAGCTAACCTGGAGCTTGAAAGTGTCACCAGCTAAAGCAGGGTGAGGTAATCACATTGTCACAACACGAGACTTGAAATTTATTATACCTGCACTTTAGCCTAAGTTCTCTGCTCGTGCATCTTAACACTTCTAGTCATTAATTTTCTACTTTTCTCACTGATTCTGTGACATTTTTCTTCACATTATAGACCTCAGGTGACAAGGTCAAACTTTCAGTTCTTTTTCTTCTTAGGCTTTCTGCCTTTGGTTTATATAGCTGCCATCAGGGAAGCAGTGGTGTTCAGCTAGAACTTTCCAGCCCAAATGACTCGACATTTCTGACGCTTAGACACAAATGAAATATTTGTTAAAATAATGAAGTTCCACATTAAAAATATTCATAGTTATTTGATATAAATATAGTGAATCACAGTCTGAGCCAGAGACAAATTTTAAGAAATGCTAACACCTAGGTTTCGTCTGGTACCTTTCTTGCTAATGTTCAACTGCTATGAGCCATTGCATGATTAAACCCTGCTTCTATTTCCCAGACCTAAGTAGAAACAGTTGCCCTGATCTTTATCTTAAAATTATAAGTCTTATATAGTTCTAAACTTCATATACATGGCTCCAGCCCTTCAGGGATTTAGAGCAGGCTTATATGTGATTTTCTCATGGTTTTAATATTAAGTCTTTAAACTACCTACACATACCTTTCCAGAGAGACCATGCTAACTTGCCTTCTTAGAATTCCCAGTTGGCTCTCCAAGTGATTACTGCTTACTCTGCTTCCCTCCTTCATTCTCTAAATGACCAGGAGCTCCCTTTTACACGTCAGAAGAGCCCACCAACCTAGGGAAGGACTTAGAGGAAAAAGACTACTGGTTGCCCCCAAACAGGGTGGCCATTGCAACATGGAGAATATTTTTTCCTTCCATGTGAACCTCCTCTTTCCCTAGTCCCTTCCTCCTTTGAAATCCAAGTATGTTATAAGATCTCATTAGACTCAAATGCTTAAAACATTCTATTCACTCCCCAAGCAGTACCACACCTCCTTACGAAGCTGCTTCTGTGGTTTTTGTTTTGTTGTTCAAGAAGCCAGGCCCTGGTTTTCACCTGAAACATGCTTCCAAAAACATACTTCAATAGCATATGGACAGCTTTTATTCAAAAAGTAAATGGTTTCTTCAGAAATTTTAAAGATTGTATCTTTGAGCAACTTTTCATTAATCACTTGCCATATAATCTGGTATTGTTCCCACTAACCCCTAGCTCTTCTTTTGGGATGTCACCCTGAATCCTTAGCCTAGAATCAGAAGCTCTTGATTCTGAGCCTTGAGCTTGGAGCCTGACCACATCAGTCAGTCATGCATGTCTCAGTGGAACCAATGATATTTTGGTTTCCACAATTTTCCTATGTTCTTTGCTCTTTTTAGATGTCTTCGCACATTTGCTACTGATTTTCATTTTGTTTTGTTTGTGATAACTCCCTCAATGATTGCTTTTTTTCTTTAGCTAGAATCATATGCAACATGATTCTCTTATTACAAATGCTCTCCAATTTGATTTTCAGAGACTTGACTTCTTCAAGAACTAGTACCTCATAATAAGCAGAATAAAACATTTTGGAAAAATAATATGTGTGTGTGTACACACACATACACACACACACACACATACAACATATATATTAACTATATGAAGTCTGTCAGGAAAAAAATCCAGCCATAAAGGCTCCTATTTTTTCATATTGCATGGCTGGATACTCTCTGGACAGCCCTTGTACGTGTGTGTGTGTGTGTGTGCGTGCATGTGTGTGTTTTAGGATATGTGTTTATGCGGAGGTATAGGCCTGATTTGAGAATTAACACATAATTTTAACCATTTGATTCTAACTGGATTTTACAATATGCCTGAGAGCTTCAAAGGGCAAGAGACTAGAGAAGATTCACATGGAAAACAATTATCTCCATGTTGGAGAAACTAGTCTATACTATGGATGTGTGTGTGTATGTGTGTGTGTGTGTGTGTGTGTGTAAAATATTTACTAAGTACCTTCTATGCACCAAGCATACAGATCCATGAATTAGAAAGGAAGAAAAGGAATGACACTTTTCCTATTCTCAAGTTTCTCACAACCTAAAAAGAGAGAGACATACAATAATGCATAATCTGTGTGTAATAAATCTTGTTTTTATATGAATAAAGGGCTTTGGGAGCACAGAAGCAGGTGTGTTTAATTAATTATTCCTGAGGAATTTGGAGTTGGCTTTGCTGCTTCTTAAAGGGTTAGTAGGGTTTCCCCCAGCAAAGGTTGGAAGATGAGCAAAACAGGCAGAGGCAGAACAGTTCACACAGTAATCAGGTCACAAGGATTTAATATAACAGGGACTTGCTTTGGGAAATAGAAGAAGATGAGGACAGTAGTATAAGACTGGGACCAGATTATGAAGGTCTTTGAATGCCTTGCTAAGATTTCATTTTCTTTTAAGACTTTAAGTAGAGAAATAAAATAATCTGCATTTGTAAAACTGTAAGTTAGGCTGTAGTAAGAGGACTATATGTGAGGATGAGCAAATGAGCAGAAAAATCAATTAGGAGTGTTGATAAGTTGATCTATCAGGCCCAAAAAATCAATTGTAGAGTTGATGCTCATGATCATAAAGGCTACATAGAGTAATTTCAGTGTGAAGAAAGGGGGAAACTTATAGGAGATTTTTTTTATTGTTAAATTTATTGGAGTGGAATTGGTTAGCAAAAATTACATAGGCCAAGTAGAGTAAAATATATGGTGATGGAAAGAGAATTGATGCTGGGTGGTGAACATATCATGCAACACACAGAGGATGCACTGCAAAGTGGGAGACATTTTAAAAGTAGAACCTACTAGGTTTTGTAATTGACTGAGTGTAGAGAACTGGGGAAAAAGAGGACACAAGGATGCTCTGAAATTTGGAGTTTGGTGATTGCATTTGTGGCAATACCATGAGCTAAAAAGTGAGAAAATGGGGAGAAACATATGTTGGCAAGGGAAAGTTCTTAGGGGATACTCAAGTGGAGTAGAAGCTCCAAAAAGAAGCTATACCCAGACACAGTTTAAAGAGTCCTATTAAGAATTAGAGCTATAAACGTGGATAAGGTCACTACCTGTGGCAAGCATGTGGAATAAAAATCAGCCAAATCCCCAGGAAACATCACACCAAAAAATGAAGAACAGAAGGAAGCAGGGAGAGCCTGGATTGAGGGGTTCCAGGGATAGGAGAAGCAGAAAAGAGGTGCAACCAATACCAAAGGAAGAGAAGGAAGGCCAAAGTGGCAGGATTTCCCAAGGAAAGGCTTTCGAGGATGATCAGAGCACCAGAAATTTTAGGAGAGTAGTTCTGAGAGCGTGAGGAGAGGAGGCTGGATTCTCAGGAGAGTACTGAAGCGAGGCAGTAGGATGCCAGTGCACCAACTCTGAAGCAGAGAGATTGTGCAACTCCAGGAGAACAGCAGGATTTAGGGATGGCTTGGCTTCATTTCGAAGGTGAATACAATTTAAATTTAAGGCCTATGGCCCATCACCATGAGGTTTAGAAACATGCAGACCTTGTCCTCCACGTGACTTAAGCTCCTGCTTCGTTTAGGATTGCCTTAAATCTCACCACGTGTCAGCTGTCCCTGAAGACTTTGCACTGATGATGCGAAATTTATCCTTCCTGATCATGGTTTTGTCAACGAATGGGACAGGTTATGAAGGAAGGCTGCCTCGCAGTAATATGGGGTGTTAGAATTGGGGTGTTAGATGTAACTGTGAATCCACACCCACTTTGGGGATGTCAGGTGTGGAGGGATCATTCAAGATGTCAGCCACAAATCCCAAATCCTTGGGCTGAAGAGAAGTCAGTGAAAAGGCCTGAAAGGTGATACCAGGAAGGAGAAGGACAGCCAGGGAGCAGCAAACGAAGCACTAGAGGAACAGAATGTTTCCAGAAGGAGAAGGCATCAACTTCCGTGGGGGAAAATGAGAGGAGCCTTCTTTAGCTGAGACGAGAATGTCACTCAGGCCTTGAAGTGGCACTTTTAGTAGAATGGTGAAGCAGAAACGAGACATGGGGAATGAATAGAAGGTAATATTCTAATGAATCCTTCAGTTGTCACATGCAATAAATAATTTATCTTCTATATACAATGCACTTTTATATGTAATGTACCCGAGCATGTGTGTATATGTTTATATATGTGTGCGTTGTGTATATGCATGTGTGTATACATATATACACACATATTTGAGGTATATTAATCACTATCAAATAATTACTTTTTTGCACTCTTGCTTTGAAAAATAATTGTGAGCTTGGAAACTGATTTGTCATCTCAAGGAGAAAGACGTGTCAATATAGGGAAAAGAGGGTAAACCTACTATTTTTGAGAGAGATTATATGCTAGAGTTTTTATGATGCTTCTTGACAGATGACGGAATCAATCTCTCTCTCTCTCTCCCCCTTCCCCTCCCCTTGTCCCCTACTCAGTGGAATGGAGCATATCTAAAGACTTTTGTCCTTTGGCTGGAGAAATCATCATGGAAAACCTGCACACCCTGAGATGCACAATTACAGGGCTTACAACGGTAAATGCCAAATCTTCCCATTAGACTTCCCATCCCCCTGCCCCCAATGTTTGTGCTGGGATTCTGGTAGCAAATGCCTAGTCTGGAAGCAACAGCCAACACCCAGTCCTTTGGCAACAACTGCCACTCCTTAAGCGTGATATGTCTGGTATCCATAATCTGAACCCCACAAAGGAGTAAGCAGACAGCATGAACCACTTTGTAAGCGGCCATGTTCTACGGAGATCAGAAAGAGACTGGCCTCGTGCATGCCTTGAAAGCTGCTGCTCTCTGGATCACAGTCTAATCTGCGGGGGAATCAAAGGCTCTGAGAGATCCAATTTTGACTCCCTGTCTGATGGTAAAAATAACAGCCTCATCTAGCCCTCACCCCCACAGCCTGGTTGAGATCAGTCATCAATTGGAGTCACACAATTTCCTGAGAGAAATCCTTTCCCCTTGATTAAAAAAAAAATCTGTCTAAATCTGCCTTCACAAAAAAGAAACTATATATAGTGGTACTACATTTCCCAGTAACCTGAACTAATTTAAACTGTGAATGACACACTGAAACAAACTGCTTATTTGTTTAACCAATATAAACTTAAACATCAATTATCTATAGAACTATAAACCATATAAATATATGAAATACAAAACATAAAAATGCCTAGCAAGTCAGTTCAGAGTGAAACAAACACTTTATTTCCTCAAACATTAAAATACACAAAACTGGATTATCAAAATCTTTTTTTAATCAAAAACCTTTCTTTAAGTAAACTTAAATCCAACCTGTATTTTTTTTCGGGGGGGAGGGGGGAGGGGGTGCAATTCAAATAATTAATACCTTAGGACCTTCATATGTAAGAAGTAGGGGAAGAATTTTGTTGTGGTGGTTGTGGTTCTGGTTGCTTTTCTAAAAGTTTAGTCAATTAAAACAGACATATGTAAAGCATAATCCTAAAACCCAGCATTAACCAGCTGCAGTAGGTTGCATCTCTTCAAGTTTGAATCAGCTTATTCTGATAGAATTCTTGGTGGATGGGTCACCACCACAGAATCTTGACTGTTAGTCCTAATCACTACACCAGGGCCCAAAACTGTGGGTTACCAGAACAAACAAACCCCTGAGTGGGTGGCCCCCAAAGATGCTATCAGCAGAAGACTGATCCCCAACCCTATAGCTCAAGAGAACCCTAGGGAATTTCCATTGCTTAAAAGAAAAAGTGATATGGTGATAAAAATGGAAAACTCTCCATACAGAGGTTCTTTAATATTTGAACTAATTTTTATAAGGATTAAGTTTTTCCACTGGGTCGTCCAATAAGCACAACAGATACTACCCTAATCACATAAAAGCCTAGAAGTAGATTTACACTTCTACAGAATCTCTATAACCTCAAGGAACATAGAAACTCACTTTTAATGTTAAAAAAATTTTAACTTAATAATATGGTAAGGCTAATATTATTAAATCCTTAGCAAAGGCCCTGCAAAGATTGCTATTTTTTTTAACTTCAAACATCATTTTACAAATTTTGCATGCAATGTTTTATCAAATGCTGGCTCCTAAAATGCCCCTTTGGGTTCACCAGGGCTAAAAACAACTCCTCAAAGCAAAAACATAAAACCGTATGAACCATTTTAAAAGATTATAAGCAAACAAAAATGATTCCTTAATTCATAACACCATAAAACATTAAAGAATAAAGCCATTATTTCAATAATGGTTTTAAAATTAAAGTGTAATAATATCAAAGGATCAATGTTTTTAAAGCCTGAATAGCCAAGTCAAAGATGTTTGCCACAGAATTATTTATTGTGGCATGAAGTATGGAAACAAGCTAAATATGCACCAGTGAGGGATTAGCTAAATAAATGACTGTGTTTGCCCACCGTGAAGTACTATGCAACCACTAAAAGGATGAAGCAGACCTTTAATTACTAATCTGAAAAGATGCTCATTATAACTCGTTAATTTTTAAAGCAAGTCAATCGGCTAAAATCAGTGATGGTGCTTGCCTCTGGCGAGGGGAAGATAAGGAGAAAGTGGTGAGGGTAAGAAATTGCTCTTTTTGGTAAACTTATAGAACTGTGACTTTTAAAAATTGGTATATAATTGTTTTGGAAGGATCAGAAAAAAAATGCTTCTGATATTCCATTTTGGAAAAATAAGCACAAAGAAGCTAAAAGGGCACCACAAACATATTTATTATCAATATAAAAATAATAGTGATGAAAAGCTAGAAAGCTAAATGAGTTGTGGGATAGCTCATTCCCGAGGAATAAATGAGTTCATCAGACACAGGAATCTGCTCCTAGAGTAAACGTGATTAAATAAAATTCCTGACGCCTCATTCTCTCTCTTTCGATACTTTGCAGGGCCAACAGTATTTTGTTCAAGTCTCGGCTTATAACATGAAAGGATGGGGACCTGCTCAGACCACGACACCAGCGTGTGCCTCTCCTTCCAGTAGGTGGTGGCTCTAAACTCTGGAGCCTGGCAACAGGCTCCGCCTCCAACTCCATCCTTGGGATGCCATTGCCATGCCCCCTCCCCTATTGCCCAGGGCGAACTCAGAGTAGCGTCTGGGCCACAGAGTGAAGGAGTCCTCTGCAGACATGCGCCCTTGGGAGACAACTCAGTGGAATGACAGGAGAGAGAATTGGTAACCAGCAAGACCAAATGTGATTGATACCTGTTAGACCTTTTACAAGCTGTATGGCTCTCAGAAGTTACTTAAACCCACTGAGTCTCAATTCAACCTCGGTAGAATGGGTCCACTCATACCCTTTCACACAGCTTTATGGGAAGGCAGTGAAGTGACACTGTGGGGCTGGCTAGCTCAGAGCACATACAGATCATTTGAACTTTCATCTCCTCTTGCTTACCAGGAATCTAGTAAATCTTACTTACATTCTGATAGGAGAAACGCTTTCTTACTAACAGGTGTTCTGCTACACTCCACCTGTATAACCTATATATTTATAGTGGTGGCTGAAAAAAACCAGCAAAAGCCTCTTCTAATTATTTGAAGATAAATAATTTATGTCCTAGTAGCTTTGGTAACTCTCTACTAACCAGAAAATTGAATTAACCAGAAAAAATTAATCCCCAGACATATCATATGATAGATTTTTCTGTATAATGAGGCTATTGCTCTCAACTGTATTGTAATTTTTTTTTAGATCTTCACTAATGTGATAGTTGAAAAATGGTATAACCTGTTTCTTGTGGAAGTGCCAACTGCTACATCCTTTGTAGAAGGAGCACACTTTGCCATATCTACCAACTGCCATACATTCAACACCTAGGTATCTAACCTAAGGAAACAGATGCAGACAAACAATATGTACAAATATGTGCAGTGCAGCAAAATATTGATGTAGTGAAATGTCACAAATGTTATGTATTTCTTACATAACATTTAAACTGTGAGCTTAACTATGATTAGGTAGGCATGTCTGCATGTAACTATCCAAATTTAGTAGTGGATGCTTGGGTTATGAGATGATCAGCTCTTTAGTTTCATTTCTCATATATTTGTGTATTTTTCAAGTATTCTAACAACCCTTTACCCAGGACCCACCATGACTCAGGTGGGATATTTTGGGCTTTTGCATTCTGTGTCTCATGTAATCCTCACAACAGTCATTCGTCGCTATTCCAATCTTATGAATAAGCATCATCATCATCATCTGTATCACTGTCAACATCAGAGCCAATGTTTGTGACTCATGATATGCTGCATGTTCATCTAAGAACTTATCCTGGATTGACTCATTTAATCTTTGTAACGAACCTATTGAGATGATTTGCATTATTAGACTCATTTTACTGATAAGGGAACTATTAACATAGAGGCACATATGTACATAGAGCCAAACATCATCAAATGAGCAAGCGCTGAAGTCAGGTCCAAACCCTCATCCTCCTCTAATAGTAAGGAAATTGGGATTAGGAGAGGAGGTTGCCTTGCCCGAGGTTACCAGGTATGTGGCCAAGCCAGGATTGAAACCTGAACCGCTCCAGACCCTGCTGTGGTACCCAGTGCCCTGCCATCAGGCTGCGAGCAGACTCGGAGCCTGCCAGCCGTTCCTCATTCCCACCTCTGGTGGGTTCAAGTGGCTAACTTAGGCCACACAGAGCCTTAGACTACTGATGCCAGAGATCCCTAAGGCTCCTGAATCCCCTAACATTTGATGATGTAATCATCCAGTCCTATGTGGACATCTTTCTTATTGAAGACTTGTCAAAAACACAAACTGGAAATGTTGCAAGACTAAGATACGAAAGGAACCAATCTCATCCTACTGCCGGTGGGAGGGTGGGGAAGAATATGCATTATTAGAGATGGAGAGAAAGAAGGGACAGAAAAGCAAAAAAACCCACTAGCCTCAGCTGACCTGAATGTAGGTCACTGGGAAACCCACTCCAAATGCACCCCCACTGCAAATTTTGATTTGCATATGGATGCATTTCCTTGTACACATCAGATGTTCCAGTTCTATAAGCTTTAAATTCTATTGATACTCGCCCTCACCGCCCATTTGAAGAGTTCTCTCCAGAGTGACAACAACAGTTGTCCAAGCCTGGAAAGAGTCACTTACTACTTGGTAATTAGCACAGCAAATGGCAACACTTTCTAAAACAGCACAATGGATCAGTAGAGGTATCTGGCATCGAACTGCAATGCAAGCATGTCGTTGTAGCTGCTGCAGACATGCCCTATCACTTGGAAAGACCCATATAAAAACACTCTGGTTCTATTTATAAACAGAGTATGACATTGTGATGTAACACATATCACTATTCAGATATTTACTACAAGACAACGTATTCTAACATGACAGAGTAATTGGAAATTGGGTAATATGTTCCAGTAAGCTATAAAACTTTTTTTTTATATTTTTACAAAAGGCCTTAATGTGTTTTTATAGACTTATGTTATACGGTATGGTACATAATAAGAGAAAAGGACCCAGACAGGCTTGTCTGAGTTACGATCAGGAAAGCCCTGATATCGCCGGTGAATGTGAGCTCTGCATTGTGTTGCAATTGAAATGTCTTATTACCAGAACAGTGAACTGTATTATGTGGCACAATCTGCTCTTTTCCTACCACACTAAGTTTATTCCTGTCAGGTTCCTGATTTCTTAATATATTTTCAATTTTCTCCCTCATCCCTGAAGTCTCCTATTTTATGTAGTCGTCAGAACCTTCCAAACATCTAGGAGAAAAACTCATTCTTTCCAAAAACCTTGGCATCATATCCAGTGTTCACTGGGGCTGCAATTTAGCATTAACAATTTTCTAATGTATCATAAAGTCATCAGCTCGAGCTGGCCTCTGATGTAATAGGGCTCAGCTGAAAGAGCCAGGTCCATTTCACCTCCCCCTGCATGGAGGGCAGTATTAACACTCATTAGAATGTATTAGCATGTTCGGGGCCAGGTAGTAATTCAGCCACCCAGGAGTCCTGCCCAAGCAAGCAGCCTTGCTCATCTTATCATGATTACTTCAGATGTCTTTATCCAACGAGGGACACAAACTCATAGTGGCCTTTGGGAATCCACGAGAGCTGTATTCATTCTCACTGTGCTCAGACACCAGGGACATTGCAGACAGTCCAAGGGCCACTTGGAGTTCGTTTCCTCAAACATTTCCAAAGTTCCTGGTAAAAGCCCTTTCCTAGCCCATCCTACATGAACCCCGTCATGCCTGTAGTCTAAATGCCTTGCCAGCACGGAATGAGTGTCTCCCACGTGCCCAGAATGGTGCTTTCCTTACATTATGTCTTGGAAACCTCAAGTAACCTAAATAGAGATTCAGTAACTCACTTTACACTCAGAAGAGACCTGAGGCAACGAGACATTAAGTCACAGTTCCTGCTCACGGGGATCGGAGGCTGCAGGAGGCACGGATGCCAATTCCCTGTCTCCAGAGTTGACCACAGCTGAGCCACACCACACAGACTCCAACCCAGCTCTGACCCTCCTTCCCAAAAGAACAACACAAACACGGCCGGGGTGCAGGGAAATGAGCACGATTGGGAGGGTCATGAGACTGTTACAGTCATGCCTATGCCGCCGACTAGCTGAGTAAAGAGACCTGGTTGTCTCTGGGCCCCGGTCATCTGAGAGGCACAATGGAGAAGGGTCCATGGGGGAGCGGGGAGAGGAGGGAGGACCAGATACTCTCTGAGGCCTCCCATCTGCTAGGGTAAGAAATGATGCTTCCATACTCACTACTCAAGGAGTTAACATTCCAACCACAAGTCCCCTCCTTTTTAAGTTAATATTTGCATCATGCCTTCCATGAAACACTGTGCTCAAGACCTAACAGTCTCCTCCTTTGATCCTCCCCAAAATACTGCAAGGGAGATACCATGCTCCTTTCTCATGTTACGTAGAAAAGGCCCCATCCGTGCACACAACGTGCCTCCCAGACCCTGCGCTAGGACTCAGAAGAGCCAGGATTCACACCCAGGTTCATCCGACTTCAGAACCTGTGTCCCTCCTAATGGTGTGGTACTACTTGGCCTTGGATGGACCAGTGTGGCAGGCTTTTACCTAATTTCAACTGTCATGGCATCTGCTAAAGTTTCTAAACAAGGGAGCTTCCATATTTTAAAATAAATGTTGGCAGGGGGATTTGAAACTCATTCAACTAGAGTTTAAGTCTCCGATACACCAGTGAGCTAACTGGCTTTTCTAGGAAAGAACAACTAGCATTTTTAGAGAAAGCATTGCAACCAAGAAGCACTTTGAGTTGCTTTGGAAAGGTTCAGAAAGTAAAACTGGGGGAAAGAAAATAGAGGGGAGAAGGGACGGACTATGAAATGACTGACTGACCTGCTAAAAAAGAAATCCAGAGTTGGAGACAGCAGAATTACAGCCCTGACATTAGTCCCATACGGGTTATTACTCTTGATATCATTATTGCCAAATGGAATGAAAATAGAAGGGGGAGAAAAATCTCAGTGGGTATTGCAATTTAAATTTGCCATGTAAGCTAATACTGTATATTTAGAGACTGAGCAGACAGGGTGGTTGGTGGCTCAGAGTATGTGCAGGAGTTGCTGTGCCAGCTAACCAAAGCAGACATTCATTAGAGCAAAATGTAGATTTCCATTTCTTGGCATCTGACATGGGCTCTTTCCTTGGAAAGAAATGTCAATTTGGCCAAAAGTGTGAAACCTACAATAAAAGCATTGGGGCTGTGGATTTCATCTAGTCTGCACATTCCCACCCCTTTCTTTCCTACTGTGGAAATCCAGTGGAGACTTTGGGGTGCTGAGTGGAGAGGTGGCAGGGGAACTGATTAGGACATGCGATGCTGAGAAGGAGGGGAAGGCACGGGGGGAGGGGAACTGGACTCCCGAATTCCTCATTTTCTTTTGCTGCCAATGACCATTTTCTCTTGCCCTAACACTGCCCAACACAAGAAATCAACCACAATTACTGGTTCGCGTGGGGCGCTGGACAATGGCAGCTCCCAAGCCCTTGGCACTGCCGGCTAGCTCTGCAAGTGCTGGGGGCCGATCCACGGCCGCTGTGGGTAGTAGGAGTGGACCCCGGCTCCCACGGCCCGCCAGGGCAGGGGCCTCCCCTGCTTTAAAATTCACTCTGTTTGTTTCTTTTGTTTAATAGACTGGAAAGACTATGACGACAGAGAGCCCAGACACAAGGGACAGAGCGAAGTTTTGGAAGGTCTGCTGCAGCAGGTCCGAGGCCTTCACCAGCACTACAGTTGCCGGGGTAAGGATGAAAGTCTGTGCTGGGCCATGGACTGAGGGCTCGGTGGCGCCGGTAATTTTAGCAATTCCCTAACTGGGTCATACCTTCTCATTCATCAGAGAGAGAGAGAGATATTAATATTTGTACATCTGGAATCACTTTACAGCACTATCTTGCTTTAACCCCTCAGAAGAGACTTCCCTCTGCTTCCTCCCCTTCTCTTTCTCTCCGACCTCTCTCTATATGAACAGCTTGAACACAAGCACAAGAGAAGCAGCAGCTGCCATTGGTTCTCTTCCTTTTGGACTGTCCCTTCTTCCCAAAGCACCTCTGTGTGCTGGGTCTTTGGGATATTCACCCTAAAACTTTTCACTACCAAGGAAAGTTCTGTGAACATCCCTGGAGAAGCCTAACTAATTATAACAGCAACAATAATATTGAAGCTTTGCATATATTTGCAATACAGTTTACATGCAGTTTCACATCCAATATTTCTTGTTTTCCATCCTCACTTTGGCTTTTATCACTGAGGCTAAGTGACTTGACCAAGGTCACAACGCCAGGAAAAGACAGAATCAGGATACCAACCTAGGTTTTCTATCTGCAAGGCCACTCTTCCTGCCACACCTCATTTTTGTCTCTAATCTTGACATCAGGCCTGGGCTCTGGACTCGAACCTCACCCTGAATTTTAATCATCCGCTATACTACTGCTCAAGAGAAAGAAGGACACATACCTTCTCTAGACCTAACCAACTCTACCCACAATATTTCTGAGAAGCTTTTGAAAACTATTCTTCCACTTAGGCTGTTCAAATGGGACAGGGTCAGATATCTGAACTGTGTAATGATTTGTAGAACAGGCACTTAGTTTTATTTGGAGAATTAAAACCTCCATGAAGTTTTCATTTTCCATGCTTTTTCACCCATCAGATGGCCAACTGCATTGCACTTTCTAGATTCAGGGTGCTGCTGGACCAGGAAGGGAAGGAATCGACAGGTGAAGCTAAGAGATGCTTGCTGAGCTTTGACTAAGTGTAAAAATATGATCCTTAGCATTAGTAAAAAGTTGTTCCCAATTACTGTATAACTAGGACAACAAAGTCCTTTAGGAATTTTGGCAATAACTAGAAATGAGGACAAATCTTTGCAAGAAAATAATGTTCTTCTAAGGAGTGGTTCATTAGGAGATGTAAATATGCATAAAAGAAGCTTGAAAAATAAATCTAAGTGGGATTTCATTCCCAGATCTCTAGGAAAACTCTATCCAGACTAAGGTCTTTGACATTCCACACTAACCAAGGTGCACTCAGTTCTCAGTTATCCAGGGTCCATTTAAGCAGACCAGGCATTACCTAGAAGAACATTATTTTTATTATTAATGAGGTGTGCCCCATCTTCAGCACTTTATGCATATATCCCAGAATCAAAGTATCCAGCCATGTAATATGAAAAAAAGAGGCATTTATGGCTGGATTTTTTCCCAACAGCCCTCGTAATCATTGACTCCATTGTAAAGAGCCCGGAATGCTCAATAAATACACAGCATATTCCAAATGCAGCAGTAATAATAAAACATCCCTTCTCCTCCCAAAGCCCTACATGGGAGGCACCAAAGCCCATATTAATTTCTGCATTTTGGCTACAGCTAATCTGCATGGTCAGTACTGGAAAAGAAATCCAGTGGAGCTGTTGAGCAGCCTTTGTTGTTCAGAAGGTTAACACCCTAACATATATAATGAATTCTAAAGAAGCCAATTGTGTTCACCATAGCAGTAACCTGCAGGAGTGAATTTCAACTATTATCCAATTTTTCAACAGGCAAACATTAATTAAAACACTGTTTACTATGTGTCAAGTGTTAGACATACCAATATGAATAAACTATGCTCCAAGCACTTAAAAGCGAAAGACCTACTGCATTCGAAGTTCAGAAAACTAACAGTTGATCCAGAGCCCTGACCTAAGCAGGCAGAATAGAAGCCATGATTCTCAGGATAGATGCGAGTTTAGACCCTGCATCAGCCAAGATGGGCTATATCATGCTGCAATAATCAAACAACTCCCAAAATATCTATTTCTCCCACATGCTGTATGTCCCTCACTGGTCATCTGAGAGCTGACCCCCATGATGTCATCCTCTTTCTAGAAATATTTGCCAGCAACCATGGGAAAGGGAAAAGAAACTCTTAAAGGTCTTACATGGGGAAGACTTTATATGTCATTTACACTTAAAACTCACTGGCCAAAAACAGTCACATGGCCCCACCCAACCACCAGGCCATCAAGGAATACAGTTCTACCGTGTGCCCAAAACGAAGGAGCCATGCAATATTCAACATTTGCATAAACCCCTTTCCCACTGGTAGTAATATTTCTCATTTTTCTTTTTTTATGTTGTAGTCTAATTTGATTAATCTTCATTTTTTAAATTTAAGTTATGTATGATTGTATGCCGAAGCAAGACTACCTTGATTCAAATCCCAACAGGACTTTTACTAGCTGTGTGACCTTCAGCAAGTTGGATGCCATCTCTATACTTCACTTTGCTCACCTGTAAAATGCAGATAAGAATTACATATACCTGTCAGCCATTGTTTAGGGTTGAATGGCTTAAAATAAGTAAAATACTTAAAAGAGCTTTTTTATTTTAAAATAAACCATTTCTCCCATACTCCAATTTCTATTCCCCAAGACTCAATTCTCCCAGCCAATTCTTTTGATATTTTCTCTGTATCTCTACATAACATGTTTATGTTGCTAATTCTTTCTCTTTTTAAAACTTGTAGCCATTATCTCACTAAGAAAGATGACAATTTCTCTCTTTTATACCCCATCTTACATGCACATACATTTCTTACCCCCTTATCCTCATTATTTATATTGTAATTTTAGTGAGGTCAGTATTTCTTGTTTATATTATAGTGACCATATAAATTATATGATTATTTTCTCCTTCTGGTCAATTTACTTCCTGGTCTTCCCTGTAGTTAATAATTACCTTTTTATTATATTTTCTTATTTTTTAAGTGTTTATAATTAATCTTCAAACTATTTCCCATTTGTATCTATTCTCTCTCAATACAGTCAGATACATTAGTTTGTTTCAATTGCATCTTCTTAAAGAAACCTCTCATAGAGCCCTCTGCCCTCCTCCAATCTAGACTTGTTACTGGCTGCCTGTGTGTCTGGGGCACAGCTGTCACCCTAGGATCTCCTTTCACCACTATATTAAGGACGCTTCTTGCCACTCTTCAATATTAGATTTCTTCTTTTTTATCCCATGTCTTTCTTTTTCTTAGGTTAGTCTTTCATTTTGGTGGAACCTTTCCTCTAGTAGCTTCCTGAGAGGGTACTTGGGAGCTAATTTTTGGACACAATGAATGTCTAAAGATGTATTTATTTTACTTAACATTTATTTAAGGGTTTGGGTAAGTATAGAATTCTCAGTTGAACTAATTTTTCTTCAGACTTTGAAGGCATTGCTTCATTGTCTTTTAGCCTTCAGTGTTAGGAAGTCTGATGCATTTCTCATGCCAGATGTTTTAGATGAAACCTGTTTCATTCTACTACTTTAGAAGGTGTTAAGTTGTCTTTTTTATTTCTATATTCTAAAATGTCATTGTTATGTGCCTTCATGTGGCTCTGTTTTTTTTTATCTGTTGGGCTGCACACTTGGCAAGCCCTTTCACTACAGTATATACCCTTCAAGATGGGATGTTTTCTTTAATTATTTCTTTAATTATTTCTTTCCCTTATTTTTTTCTTCTGTCTTACACACACACACACAAAAAAAAAAACTGAACAAACTCTTATTCAGATGTTGAGCCTCATAGACTAGCCATTTTATTTTATTTATTTTTTTCCCTTTCCTACTTTATATCCTCATGTCATTTTGCTGTATTTCCTTAGAGATTTCTTTACTTTCTAGCTTTCCACTGGGTTTTTTTCAGACTGTAGTAACTGCAGTCTTTTTCATTTTAAGTGCTCTCTTTTGTTCTCTGAAATTTTCCTCTTAGAGACTGCCGTCTTTTTCACAAAGATGCAATGTCTTTTCTTATCTCTCAGGCTGTTAAATGATAGGCTTTGTTTTATTTTATATTTTATTTTTTTTCAACACCGTCTCTCCTCTAAATAGCTCTTTTGTTTTTTTGTTTTTGGCTTTTGTCTTTCTTGTTACATGCTTTTCACAAGTGTCTGGTGATCCTTGGATATTTGCTCAGATTTAAGAGAAGGGAACTCGATAGCTGTTGGGTAACTCTGAGCACATGGACAGGGCTCGTTACTTACAGGCTTCATTATAAGGTGATGTGGTGCAACCTTAGTTTTAGGGAAGCAATGAAGCCAAGGTCAGAATCTTTAGATGTATTATTCTCTCAGGCCAGTTAGAGTCTCCAGCGAAGTTTCTTCCACTGTCCTGCCTGGACAGTGTAAGTTTGAGGACTAGTGCTCTGAGAACCCATTGGGGAAATACTCTGAAAGGAGACTTGACTTTAATCCACCTATTCTGAGTACATACCAACTCTTCACCCTATTTTTAGCTGTACCCCATGTCTCCCACTCCAGAGACCTCTGCTTTTATGCTTTTCAGAGAATAAGCCACTAGCTTTCTTCTAGAATTGGGAAGGGGTATTTGTCCCCCTATGCAGGGTAGGGGAGGGTATTTAGAAGTCCAACTACTTTTTAAGCAGACTTCAACACATCCCCCTCATTTCAGTTCCATATTCACCCCCCACTTCCAGCAGTCTATGGTGCCCATGGGTTGAGTCAGGTTACTTTTCAGCTTTCTCCACTGCTGGCTTAGGATTCATCTTTCTCAAGTCTGTTAAACCCATCTGTCCATTTGCTCTCCAGCTACCAACATTCACTTGCTTTTGTCTCCTTTCCCATCTCTTTGTCTTTATATATTTATATTGTTGTCTTTATGATTTAAAAAAAAAGATTTTAGTGAGGTTTTGGGAGACAGTGCTATGTAATAAATATGTTTAATGTGCTGCCTTTAACTGAAAGTCCCAACGGCATCCTTTTCAAGCAGGATATGACTGGTCATATTCACGTTTAAGTCAGAAAAATATGGTTTTCCTTTGTTCTGCCAGAAATAACCACTACCAGTGCAAGGCTGAAGCTGTTTAGTCATTTCATTCCCAACTGCTCCTATAGGATCATGGGCAGAATCACACTGGGCCTTAGTCATGGGCCATCACCCAGGATTTCATGCCTAACAGCGCTGATATGGACCATGTTATCCTCCACACTAACATGTCTATCAGGAGTTTGGTGATGATCCCAACAACCTCAGCTTCCCTTCATTGCACTTGAGATGAGAATTGAAATCAGTATTCATCTAGTTCAACTCCATGGAGTACCATTTGCAAAGACTATTATAGGAAGTCTACTACTTCTATCAGGTAGAGCTCCAGGTTGTAAACAGAAGAGCTGAACAGACACAATAGATGATTTTTCTCACCACTATAACCCCAGAACCTTACACATAGTATTGTCTCAATAATTATTTTATTTCAGGAATGAATGTGTCAGTTTTTCTGCATACTGGATTTTTTTTTTAATCTTAGGCTATCCACTTAACCTTTCTGTCTTCAGTTTCTTCTCCTGAATAATAACAATGGTAATCATGCCCTTGCCTACAACTATTTATGTAAACCAACATATTCACTGAACTTTCTCAGAATGCTAGCAGTAATTGTACTAAAGAGGCAGGATGCTGTGGGTGGGACTTTGTCCTCTTTTTCCTTTTCTCCAGATTTTCTGTTATGCTTATATTAACTTCATAATGAAAAAATTTAATGGAATGTGTAGACTAACAAGAAGAGCTTTGCCAGCAGGAAGAAGTATGTGAATATTAAAAAGGCAATGGAGGAAGAGAGGAGGGCAAAAGAGTGGACTCCGTTTCTTTTTATCCCACCTTATAATAAATGAATAACTGATATAGAGAAGATAAACAAAACACCTAATGGTTTCCCCTGGAGTTATAAATGTTACTTATCTCCAATATTTTTGAGGAGCTGCTCTTTAACTGAGTTAACCGCCAGCATATCAAGATACAAAAGCGTCTTGTAGGAATGAATGAGCTGAATGCTTACATGAAACTGAGGATAAGTGACACTGAGGGAATGGGAGAGGAAGGCAGGAAAGTGGGAAGAAAGTACTGGCAGTGTTGTTCTGCCAATGGAATTTACACTGTACTTTTTCTGTATTCCAGAAAGTTCAAAATTACAAACCACGGGCCGCAAGCAGTCAGTCTCAAGGAGCCTGAAACACCTATTCCATTCCTCAAACAAGTTTGTGAAAACTTTGAAACGGTAAGTCCTATGTAGTGTTTCCAGGAAGTTTTAACTTCTTAGGAATCAGCTGATACTGGTTCTAAGTGGAAATTTGGTAGAAATTTCTTTTTTGTTATTAAAATAAATGAAGTTCGTACCTCTTATTCCTTTCATGTGTTTCACCCATCCCTCTACCACCCCTACCCCTCTGGCAACCATCAGTTTGATCTCTGTTTCTATGAGTCTGTTGCTATTTTGTTGTTTTGTTCTTTAGATTCCACATATAAGTGAGATCAGACAGTATTTGTCCTTCTCTCTCTGACTTATTTCACTTAGCTAATACTTATGTGGTCCATCCATGTTGTCATAAATAGCAAGATTTCATTTATTTTATGACTGAGGAATAGTACAGCATAGGGAATATCATCAATAGTATCATAACAACTTTGTATGGTAATGCATGGTTACTAGATTTATTGTGATGATCATATCATAAATTATATAAAAGTTGAATAACTATGTTAAACTCATATAATATTATATGTTAAGTATGCTTTAATTTAAATTTCTAAATACATAAATATATATCATATTTAAAAAAATATGAAGTTCACTTTTCTCCTGAGAATTTGGACAAGATAGTAAATTCTCTGAGTTCTAGTCAGTGAACTTTTCATACTTAGCAAGAATATGCTCATAGGTTTATTTTAAATTATCTTTTTTTCATATCAAAAAATATATTTTTTCATGATTCAGACTTGATAGAGTAAGATGGTTGAGGACAATTTTTATTTTGCTTTTTCTTTTTAGGGGACTCTACATAGCCGTCATATTTTATTACAAAGACAACATGTTAGTCACCAATGAAGATCAAATACCAATTGTTGAAATAGATGACTCTCACAGCAGCTCCATTACACAAGATTTTCTGTGGTTCACAAAGGTATACTGAGTTCTGATTTCATTTTCCCTCACTTTGCACCAGTGTTACTGCACATAAATCTCTCAAATATTAGTTGAGGGGTCTCCAGTGATCAAAGTATTGAGGTGGGAGTAAATTACCTCAAAGGTCTCTTTCAGCCCTGAGATGTCCATGTCATACAAAATGCCAAAAAAAAAAAAAAAAAAGTGCCTGTGCTACATTTTCAAAGCAAAGAAGCTTGCTTCCTGTCAGATTGTGTCTCCACTATTCTGAGTTATGGAATCTTTTGGCAAAGACTAAAATGTGGATCTGACTGTTTCATTAACATTCAGATCTTTTTCCAATTGGACAGAGATCAAAAAGTTGCTTTGCGTGTATCTGAAAATGGACTGGAGAACAAACATCAGAGGTCAGATTTCCTTCTCCCTGCTGTGCTTTGCTGCCACAACCTAAATCATGTCCTGGCTTGGACGATGATATGACCTCGTGACTTCTTTTGCAGCTGTCTTGTATGTGGGAAGATATCAGGTGGTTGAGGCAAAGCGCACCTATCTCCATGTCCTCATCCACAGTACTGCAAACTCGGCAGAAGATGCTCGCAGCAACAGCCCAGCTCCAGGTGAGCGGTCAGGTTTCAATCCAGACTTCCATGGAAAGTTGAGAAAAACTCAGTCAGCTCAGTTCCAATCCCACCTGGAAAGGCAAGGGTGGGCGCCTTCCTCTTTCAGATCCCCAAGCACATGAAGGCTCTTGGGCAGTGTGAGCTGTAACTTGCTTATGTAAGGAATCTGTGCCTTTGCTACTCTCCTGAAGCAGGAGCAGAGAGGCCTTTCTTGAAGAGCCTAGGACTGACCCCCTAACCAAGGACTGAAGAGACTTGAGATCTGTATTTCATATTAATAAGTCAACTCATTCCTCCTTTCTGAGCCTCAGTTTCATCACTTGCAAAGTAGGAGGAATTTGACTAGATCACTCAAAGAACCCTTGCTTACCTGGCAGTTCCTGCATTTATTAGTGTATGAAGATGGAGAAAGAGAGCAGCAGATAATTTGAGGTGTTTGGTAAAGCACAGGTATTTGCATACCCTTTTGCTTACTTACAACAAAACCAAAACAGAGAAAGGAAAACAAACCTCTTAAAACTTTACCTTTAATCTTGAATTTATTCATCTTTCCGTACTATTAACCAGTTTAGACCAGGCCCCTAACGCCTACAAGAATCTTCGTAGGGTACAGAGTCCCTCCTAGAAATGACATTGAATTCTAACCAAGCTTTTTGGGTTTTCCTCTCATTGTTTCCTGGTATTCCCTGAATTTGTAGTTCTTAGCACAGGAAAACATCTGTGACATGGAAATGGGGTCTTTAAGAGCTCTCTGAGCCTCTAACAGTCATCAGTATCTACCTACAAAGCTATCAGTTATATTAAATCCAGAAATATACATAATAGGAATCTATATAAGCCATGTTTGGCCAGCAACTCTTGCCAAGGCACAAAAACAAAACAAAACAAAAAATATTTCTACCCTCACCTGCAATTACAGGACCTTCATTTCTTGGCCCATGTAATAATAATTTGACTTCCTGTGATAATAATAATCTTGTTGCTATTAATAGTATAATTATTTCTGAAAAGTAACTCTTATCCCTTCTGTGCTATATACTCCATTACATAAGCATTTTACTGCCTTGTGTCCTCAATGGCCTCAGATATTTTAGCAAACAGTTCTCTCCATTTTAACTCACTCCTGATTGCAGAATCTTCTCCTTCAACTCAGGACAAAGTTCTTGGAGATGAGCCAATGATGACTGTGCTGAATGCTAAGTGCCCCTTCCTTTCATTCCTGACCAGCTTGAGTTGGAGCAATTCACTGTACCTCAAACTGCTCCTTCATTAGGATATAGTAGTTCTTTCCCAGGAGACTCAGATCCCTTACTGGACTCTCCCAGGAGCCCATTATACAGCCCAGGCATGCCTGAATCACAGACTGAACAACCTTCGGATTTTAAATGGGGCTCTTGATTGCCTGTTTATTGGAGGCATCGTAGAACACTTTGAGCTGACAGCAATAACACGAGAAGGATCAGGCTACCACAAGGCAGTGCGGTTAGGTGCTAAGGGGCTGGAAGGAAGCCGTGATGGTCAGTGTTCTCTACTCAACAATTCCCATGGCAATCGCTCTTGGATTTCCTTGCCCTACCACTTTTCATAATGCATCAGCCCCCTTCTGAGGTAATTTCCCTCCTTGTCTAGCTTTGATTCCCTGGCCCATCATAATCATTCCCTTGAAAATATTCTAAATTCCTGGCCACTGTCTCCCTCCATATTAATTTGGAAAAGTCTCAAGCCTAGATGATTCCAACATGTCTACACTGGAGTAGATGCACATGGCTGTAGAAAAATCACAAAAAGTCGGGGCGGGGGGCAGGTGACTGTTTTTATGCTAAATTCATTACTGTGATTCCCACAGGTAATGTTACCAAGTGGTCACATTCCATTTCTCTACTAAATTCACTTTCCCAAACTATAAGGCAACTATTTAAAACCTTCCCCACTCTCCCACATCCCTTCCCCCTCCCTCCATTCTCTATCCCCACATCAAGTGATGACTTCACTGTATAATTCATCAGAAAATAAAGGGAAATTAATTATTTTTCCATCACCAAATGTAAAAGCCTCTGGCATTGACCACACTTTGCCTTCTTCTCTCCTATTTCAACAGGTAAAGGCTCACTCCTCCCACCAAAGGCCTTTCCCTCCATGTGTGCTCTGGATTCCAGTCCTTCCCTCCCCGCAAATCCCTTCCTCAACCCCATGTGCCCTTTCAGCTACCAGACTCCCCCTCTTCTCTTTCTTAGACCCACACTTCTTGAAAGAGTTGCCTACAGTCTCCATCTCCCTTTACGTCCTCACTTACCCTACAGATCTCAGCCTTCTCCCTGACTTTTGCTACCACCATGCCTACACCAAACTTCCCTCTCAGGCCGCCAGCAGTTATGGGCGGGTGATGCTCATAAAGCTTGAGCTTTAGGGCCACTGACTTGCATGAGCTGCTGTGAGCGTGGGAGTCCTAGAGTGTTTTAGGTGGGCAGAGAGAGGTGAGTTGCCATCCGGGAGCACTTCCGGAAAACTTCACAAAGAATTCTCAGGGTGCGGCAAGGGAACCGGAAATTCCAAATACCCTGGTATTTAGGGAGATTTCCCTTTCTCACTCTGAATATTCACTTTTACACATAATGTTTCTATTTGTCATTTTGTATTCTTTGTCTTAAAGAGGGCCCCAAAATTATATGGTGCAGACCCCTATGAAACCTGCATCTCTCCCTGCCGACTTCCGTTTCACTAAATCCAATGGACACTTTTAAATCCTCTTCACAGCTGACCTCTAAGCAGCAATATGATACACTCTGTCCCATTCTCCTTTTTCAAGCTGCCACATCCCTTGACTCCCATGACTACATAATTTCCAGATTTTTCCCACTTCCTGGCCTGTCTCTCAGTCTCCTTTGCTAGCCCACATGCTATTGCCTCTGCTTAGAACACTCTTCTCCCGCCTCTTTGCCTTGCTAATTCTACATATCCTTCAGATCTCAGCTTAATTTTTATACTTCCTGAGGGAGCCTTTCTCTCCTCTCCTGAATAAGTGAATCACTCTCACAGCACCTCATAGTCTTCGTTCAAAACGGTAATCCTAATCTCATTAGTTAATTATTTGTAATCTTATATGGTTAGTGAGCCACTTGGACTGTGAGTCCCTGCGCTCTAGGAATGTATCTATCTTGGTTTCTGCTCTGTGGGTGGCATGTGGCAGATTCTCCGTAAGTACCGGCTGGATAAATAAATTTGTCAACCCAACCCCTGTACCCCAACAATCACACCTGAGAATACTCTATCACAGAAATAGGTCTCGTACTACAGTCACCACCTGGGTAGCTAGCTCTCCAGTCCTGGGTAGCTAGCTCTCCAGAGTACTGTTATGAATTCCCCTCTCTCCTTCACATTTCCATTTGCCTGCCTAAATAATAGGAGTGACTTCCAGCCTTTTGTGTGTCAGCGCTGGGGGTGGGGGGTACCTAGTGCCTAAACCAGGCATGTCCAACTTGCAGCCCAGGACGGCTTTGAATGCAGTCCAACACAAATTCTTAAAACATGAATTTTTTTCATGAACCTATTTTTTAGCTCATCAGCTATCATTAGTGTTAGTGTATTTTATGTGTGGCCCAAGACAACTCTTCTCCCAAAGTAGCCCAGAGAAGCCAAACAGTTGGACACCACTGGCCTAAACTATTTGCTGACCTTTAGAATGAAAATGTCTGGAAATATTGAAATTGCCTTTTGTGTTTAGGGGCTAGGGAATGACAAGGCCCAGAAAAACCTTTCAGAAGAGGAAGAAGAGTAAATTGGGGGAAATTGACGCTTATTAAATATTTTAGGTCCGTTTATTACTAATCTATCATTTGTTTTTTACCATGTTGTGAGGAAAGTAAAAATGCATTCTTAAATAGCTCAGTGGGCATTGGGCATAGATAAATTCTGTCAGTTCACTGCTGGTACGTCTCATTTTGCTCTCCTTCCCTTCATCACTACCACTGCCTGCTTACCCCAGTTACATCGAGAGCCTTCACGGTCATCCTCCTGCTCCTAGTCTTAACAACCCCCAGTCCCTTCGCCACACTTCTGCCAGAGCAGCCAGTGAAAGGTTCTGACCACGCCATTCCCTTATTCACACTCTTTCAGGAGTGGCCCATTTTACCCTGGCAGACACAGGTGTTCATCGCCATCTCTCTCCCTCCTCTGTTTGCATAGCACCTTGACCTAGCTCCACCACAGTGTATACCAACCACTGTGCATCCTGTACCTTATTTTCCAGTTTCTGTGAGGCCCTTTAACACTTCATAATAAATAATAATCATGAAACAACTTTCATTTATTTAGGAGAACAGGTGCCAGGCACTTGTGTTAAGTTCTTTAGAATTATATCTTATTTAATCATCACCACACTTTGATGAGGAAGCACTATTATTGATATTAATTTAACAGACGATAAAACTGAGGGCTAAAGAGGTTAAGTCACTTGGGAGGTTCCCCAGTGGTGTACTGGCTAGGCTTCGGTGCTCTCACCGCCACAGCCTGGGTTCGATCCCCACTCAGGGATCCACCCCCGCCCCCCCAAAAAAAAAAAAAAGAAAGGTTAAGTCACACAAAGGTCACACAAATAGAAAGTAGCAGAGTCTGGATACAAATTCAAATCTATGTCACTCCAAGGCCTGTATTTGTTCCAAAAGTTCATCACCTCCTTGTGGGTTCATTTACAAAAGCAGACAAAAATTTTAAATAGAAGAAATTATCCACATTATACTTTTTAAAAAAAAAAAAAGGAATTCTATTCTGTATCATTTGGAGCCTGTTTAGACGTTGCCTTACGTTTTATTTGAAAGAAGGCAAAATGTGAATTAGGTAATTGATTAATATTACTTAGGCAAGAGGAGAGACAAGTATCTGCCAGCATTTGAATAAATAAATAAATAAATATATATGAAAAAGCCTGTAAGTGGCCAAGATCCCACATTGTTTTTTCTACTCTTAGGGAAATGACAGAGGCCCCAAGAGGCAGCAGTATACATTGCTCTTACATTAAGAGGTGTCCAAACTACTTATTTTCAAAATACAGGAATAATTTGACACTGTAGATTGGGTTACATTAAACTTTCCTCCTTCATAGCTTTTAGAAATGAGCATGAGTGAGTAAAAAGCCAGGTAGCAATTTGTGAATACTATGTCTTTTATTTTTCAAGGCGGGATATGATTTCTCCAAATTTTCACTCTTCTTTTCCAGACCTTCATATTTCTACTCTGGACTTCCTTCAACTTCCCATGTCACCCCAAACTGACTAAAGGGGTCCCTATTGGGCATCCGTCTAGGGCTTCTTGACAAGCCTGTGGTTTGTTCTGGTTGTAATTCCTGTGAGCCATGAGGTGGCTTTTATTCCTCTTTACCACGTAGGTTCCCAGATCTCCTAACCTTGGTTGCACAGCATAATAGGTATTAACATGGTATGTTGTTCCTCCATGCTCTAAAGAACCTCACATTTCCCCCCTGGAGCATACTTGCAATTTATTTTGCAATGATATTCTGCTTTTAAATTGGGTGCTCCCCAGAGCTGTCTACCCAACCCAATTTGATGTCAATAAAGAATTTCAGGAAGACTTTTAAGTGCTTTTTTGTTCAGCACATTAGTCATCACATAATAACTCTGTTTAAATAAAATGATCACCTCATTCAATGTCTACCCATCAGCTTTGGTCCAAAGTAAATCATATTTGCCAGTGCCCTAATGATAATATATGTAAATTCAGTCAACAACAAAAAAAATGACTGAGCTCTACTATATGCCGGGCAGTGTGCAAGGAACCCAGCCATACAGAGACAAAACAACCATGATCCCACGACATGTACATCAATATGCAAAAAGCCAGAGACATGCTTAGATATAGATCTGTACAGGAAATAATAGGGAACAAAAGAGAAAATAGTAAATTCTATCCAAAAGATTTGGGCAAGTCCTCCCCGAGAAAGTGAAACCTGGACTGAGTCTAGAAAATGAGTAAGGGTAAACCAGGGTGGGATTCCAATTAGAGCAGTAAAAAACGCCCATACTTCACTTGTATCAAACTTGAGAGTTTACAAAATACTTTCATGTGTGTTGCTTAACTTTAATCCCCCAAACACTCCATAAGGTAAGGATTAGGATAAGGGATATCTGAACTGTACGGATCCTTAATTTTAGATGATGAAATTCACAGCCACAGAGAGTAAGTCATTTTTTAGAAGTCTAAGAGTTAATGAACAGCAGTCAGCCCTGAAATCCAACACCAGTGTAAAGGCTTAACAGCAGAGGTATGCTGGAGCCAACTGGCTCAGGAGAGCCAACTGTTAAATATTCAGGAATTTTGAAAGCCTATTGTCAAACCCTTAGAAGCTTGAAATCGGCCTGTGGTGGGAGTATTTACACCACAGAAATGGGCATAGGCTATCAATCAGGCCCCTCCCCCGCTTTTTTTAATAGCCAGTTGACTGGCATGGCACTGCTATTGACCAATGTTAGTTTGCAGCAGACTGCTTTAAATAAAACTGTGGTACTACAGAGGGCTGGATTTAAAAAAAGCCTTACCCAGTGGCTTCTCTATGATTTAGGAGTCAATTATTGGAAAGGAATAATCTGACTGAGTGATTAGGCCATTTTTTAAAACAATAATCCTGCCAATGAATGTTTACATGTCAATAATTATTTATGAAATTTCTTCCTTATGTGTCCTGTTCTTGTAAAGAAAAAAAAAAAAATGAAGACACAATCCCTACCTGTGAGGGAACATTCCAGTGTTTTTGTAGATGTGGTCATTGAACAAGCTGGCTCATTCATTTTTCGGTCATCTGTGTTACTTTTTCAAATTCCAGTTCTACTTCTGCTCTCCTGCTCACAGGTTATCTCATCAGCATGTATGTAAGCTCCCAAAAATAACAGCTAGAAGCTCTGAGATGATTTATAATTTTTAAAAAAAAGGATATTTTACCCTACTCGTCCAGTGTTCTGGAGGTTCTTCAAACCCTCATTTTTGTGAAGTTGTTTATTTTAATAACATCGACCTGGGCCCCTTCACATTTAGTGCAGCACCCTTTCCTTCCTACCTTTCTAAAGGTATCGTCTGCCTCGGGTGACCTAGCTCGCAATTTTAACCAAGTTTTTATTTTTTTTTAAAAAAAGGAACTCCTTGAAATGCAGATAAGTCAAACCAGGCCAATCTCCCAATTAAAGACTCTTGAAGGGAATATGTAGTCATTTGGGGGCCTGTACAGTGGGCTACTTTGTCAATTCACTTCTTCATTTTAAACAACCCCACTTCATACCAGCTTACTATAGATCTCCTGAAAACTCCACAAGTAGCATACTTGAAATATCAGGCATTTTTCTTTAAAACATCTGGGATTCTCTTCAAGTGCTAGTAACTGAGGTTTATGTGCTGGTGTGTCTATGTGGGTAAGAGATATTTACAGATACTGAATTTGCTTTAAAAAACATAATTTTTGTGCCTTTTGCTATAATCTTTGCAGACTTATGGTGAAGACATTTTCTTTGAGCTTCTGTTAAGAACATTTCTATCATGCCACATATTCTAGGTTTAAGTCTGCTTAAAAAAAAACTTTTCAGAAAAATCAAATAATTATCCATAGTGTCTTTTGTTGCAGTTATGTTGCTTTGTCTGCACATCATCTAACCTACCAGAAATATGTTTGTTTCTAGAATTTACTTGGAACACACAACTTGGGGAGAGTTTACTACGAGCCCATTAAAGACCGGCATGGAAACATCCTCATAGTCACCATCAGAGAGGTGGAGATGCTCTATTCATTTTTTAATGGCAAATGGATGCAGATCTCAAAGCTGCAAAGCCAGAGGAAATCTCTGTCAACACCTGAGGAGCCAACAGCCTTAGACATTTTACTGATTACCATCCAGGTATGTCAACTTTTCAATGTCCTAATATATTTAAAGTTCCAAATGTATTTAGTGAAGCTCTAGTGAAACCAAGAGCCATCTCTACATGCAGTGATGGGGTAGGGGGGTCCAGAGACGTGTCATTGTCCGTATTCCACACACAGAAAAATTTCAGAAGCTGGTTTTTATTTATCACTTTCCAGATATGGAATTCATCAAACAATACTAAGAGTGGGCATCGTCAAAATGCCCCCTCAAAATGCCCCAATATTTCCACGCATAGTATGATCAAAATATTAAATGAATACCTGAATGGACTGTAACAATAATACATTTCTAGACTGTGTGTGTGTGTGTGTGTGTGTGCCTCTGTATATCACTTTGACCAAAAACACCCTTATACATATTTACTCTTGCTTGTTCCTTACATGATTAAATCCACTTTAAGAATGATATAACTGAGGCTCAAAGAGATGATGTGACATATGGCTGCCCACAGAGGCAGATTTAGTGACACTCATGAGGCTTCAGCATCATTTAGCTCTTCACTTGCATGAGCCCCTTTCAAGGCCCTGCCAGGAACCCTAACCATTTCACATTTATAATTTTGTATTCTTTTCCTTAAGGAAAGAACCCAAAACTGTATTAGCTTCAGTCTCCACCAAACTTGGATTTGCCACTGAGCACACAGCTAGAGAACGGCAAAGCTGAAACTTGAACTCAGATCCTCTGATCTTCTTTCTGCTGCATTACATCATATCCTGGGGCAGGAGTTAGGATTTTAGTAGGTGAAGGATGGGAGATAAATAAAAGATGAAAGACTTACCTGAGAACTGAACAGCCACCAATTCAAAATTCAGGCAGCTTAGCTCCCCAGACTCTCAACCTGGGTTGCAGAACAGCATGAAATCCCACATTTGCTCCTGTGTCCAGTGCCCTCTCCATGCCACCACCTTATGTGAACATGGGCTCCAAGTAATTTCTTTTTTGCTTTTCTTTCTTTTTTAAACCCAATGGTGGGGATGAGGCTTATCAAACTCTCCAGTTAGGTAGTAAACCTGGCAGAAACATCTATCTTGAGCCCCATGCAACCAATGGCACTTTGCCACCAGCCAGCCAACCCAGGTGCCTGTCAATAGATAAATGGATAAAGAAGAGGTGGTACACATATACAGTAAAATATTACTTGGTCATGAAAAATAATGAAATCTTACCATTTGGGACACCATCGATGGATCGAAAGGATATTATGTCAACTGAAATAAATCAAACTGGTAAACACAAGTATCATATAATCTCACTTCTATGTGGAATCTAAAGAACAAAATAAACAAAATAGAAACAGACTCATAGGTATAGGAAATAAACTGATGGTTGCCAGAAGAGAGAGAATGGAGAGCTAGGTAAAAAATATAAAGGGGTTAAGAAATACAAATTGATAGTTAAATAAGACAAATAAAATCGCAAATCTGAAGTAACAGGAAAGAAAGGGCTCAATCCCACACGAACAAGCTAAATCTAAGCCTCGGCCAAATAGCCCCCCATGATCACCCTAAACAGCTAAGCCACTAGCCCACTGACTTCTTTTCATTCCCCCTGAGGGGTGGCTAGCACAATAATCTCACATTTCCATTATTAGTTGTACTGTCCCAAATCAGGACAAAGTGCAATGTAGCAAAGGTAAGCTAATTGGTCAAAGCCTCTGGATTTGATTTTATGTAATTTGAATTCATATGAAATTGAGAGAGAGGGAGAGTTAAGGAAGTGGGGGCAGAAAACACAGACACATTCGTGGCTCCCCTCTTCACCTTTTATAAGCAAGTGCTAAAAGAAACATTTAAAAAATCATAATAAATTGAGCTTTTACAGGGTGACTAATACACTAATCCCCTATAGGGATAAACTGGGGTCTGGGCTACCTTCCCTCCTAGAAACACAGCACAGGCCCCAGCATGATATAATACCTGGTTTCTCCTAGACTTATTACATTAAAAATGTGTTACAGGTGCAGAAAAATTCCAATCTGGCAAAAGGTTGTTAGAAAAGGAGACCAAAAATAGAGGCAAGATCAGGTTTCCACACAGATCCAAGTGGAAAATTTACCCCCGCTGACTGGCACATTCCTGCTTGATGTCATTCCCACCCACCCCCTCCCAGCCCCCTCCTTTCTCCTCCTCCTACTTTTTTGCTCTCCCCGCCTTCCCATACAGGTCTTACACTGGAGAGGAAATGGGGGATAAAACTACTAGGGCTGGTATCCAGTCACTCCTAGATTTAAGATTAAATATGTCAGGAGTTGGCCCCACCAACTCAACATGAAAGTAGAGCTGGGTCTTGGTGGTTGCCCAACGCTGGCTGGGTAATTCCCACACTTCCGGGCAACAAACCACTCCTTGCTCAGGGACCATAGACTGATGAGCCCCACGGCCTTCTGATTTGGAGCCTCGGCTTCTTTCTGCTCCATCCCATCACTTTCTGAGGCATCACTTCAGAATCAGGCCGGCTGGGTAGGATTCCTGACTCCACTCTTCCTAGTTGTGTGACTAGGGCCAGTTACTTCATTTCCCACCTCTCATTGTTTCATCTCTAAAAACAACAACAACAACCAAGCCAACAAAACCCTACTTCATAGACTTCCAATGAAGATTAAATGAGTTCATATATGAAACATAAAGTGAGTGCTCAAAAAATATTAATGATTCTTATTATTTTTCTACTCAGAAAAATCCAGCCCATGCTAGGCTCTCCGCAGGGCATATCCTCTCCCCAGGGGTCCCAGGAACGGACTTAGTCATCCTATGGGGCATTTCATCCCTTCCTCTACTTTTTCATAAGAATTAAGGAAAAGTTATATGAAGACTATATGATCAACAATGAGGTTTTCAAAACACATAAGGGTTTTAACAAAATCTAGGCCCATAACTAATCTGCTAATCCCTAGCGCCCTGGGGAAACTCCAGGGTCTAACTGTCAAATTCCTGATCCTCTCAAGTCCCACACCTTCATAAGGGACCTCTCCCATATATCTGGAAGAGAGAGAGGGAAGTCCTTCCCACACTTGCCTGGAAAGGCAAAGGGAGTTATTATGGACCAGTTTGTGTCCCTCTGAGCAAACTAATGGGAATGAAGTTTTCTCTGAAGATGAATCTCTCACATTTGTACTAAGCTTCTAAACTTGTCACACTTTGTCACGTCTATGATATCATTGGATCCTCCCAAAAATCCAGTGAGGTTAAGTGGGTAATTTCATCGTGTCCAATTCATAAATGAAGCTATAGATTTCAGGAAAATAACTCACTATGGTCATGTGAGCCAAAAAGCAGCATAGGAGGGACCAGGACGGAAGTCTTCTGACTCCTAGCCTGGTGCTCCTCCCATCCTGCCATGCTGCCTTTCACACTCTCCTCCTGCTTTTCTCTGAATCCTTTTGTAGAAGTATGATCCCAGGGAAGCTGTGATGGAGCTCGTCTTCTCTCTCTTCCCACCTTGGCTTTCCTTCTCTTCTCCTTAGGCATTCCTTGTCACCTCTAGGGACCCAGTGTCGTCTTCTTACACCTGAGTGGCCTGGCCATAGTGTGTCATCTGTCTTCTCCTGCTGTTTTCCAGGATTCCTGTTCCTTCTCCTCCAAGCACCCTCTAACATGGGGAGCAGAAAAGCCACTGGAATCAGGAAGACTAATGGAAATGAGCCAAGTGGGCTGGACATAAGGAAAAACTCTGTTTCGCACATGAACTCGTTCACTGATGTTCACAGCAGAATTAGGCACAGTAGCCAAAAGAGGGGAACACCCATGTGTCCAACAGCTGATAAATAGATAAACAAAAGTAGTATATCCATATAGTGGAGTATCACTCAGCCATAAAAATGAAATCCTGATCCATGCTGCCATAAGAATGAACCTTGAAAACATGATGCTAAGTGAAAGAAGCCAGACACAAAATGCCACATATTGGATGATTCCACTTATATGAAATGTCCAGAACAGGCAAATCCATAGAGACAGAAAGTCAATGAGTGGTTTCAGGGGCAGGTGGAGGAGGGATTGGGAATGACAGCTAATGAATGCTGTCACTTTAGAGTGATGAAAATGGTCTGGAATTAGAGAGTGGTGATAGTTGCACAGTCCTGTGAATATAGCAAAAACTACTGACTTTCACACATTAAAAGGGTGAATTTTATGGTATGTGAATTATATCTCAATTTTTAAAAAGTAGAAGCAATAGAGACTACAGTAACCTGGGGTCTCTGATCTCATTTCCAGAACAGCCCTAATCAGCCTCGGCTAATTAGAGTGGAAGAAAGTAGTCCCCATGCTGAAATAGTTTCCAATTTTCTAAGAAAACGGGAGAGTCCAGAGCTTGGGAACTACTTTACTCTTTACTCTTAAAAGTTAGAAAATAGTTCAGAAAATTTAAGTTCTTTGCAGCCCATGTGATCTTGGGCCAGCCCACCAAGACCGCTGGCCACCACTGTATGGACTCTGTTGTTCCTGGACAATTCAGCTCCTATCCCCCATCCTACAAAACAAAAGTCCCATAGTGGTTGGAAAAGCAAGTCTACATCATTCTTCTGACGAAATCTTAGGATATCTGATCAATGGAGAATGGATGGATATGCCCTTCCTAGTCTCCAGCATAGCATATTCTCTCCCAGAGGGTCGGCCCCAGCCCCCACTACCTCTGGGCCTCTCACTTCATATTTAATGAATAATTTTTCAGCACCAACTAGGTGCCAGGAACTCTTCTAGGCGCTATAGAAAAACCAAATGAATAAGTCAAGGTCCCTGGTCTCAAGGAGTTCAGTCAAGGGAGGGAGACAGACTTGTAAACAAATCAAGGTAATACAAGGCAGAATTAAACCAGAGCCTGCCTGATAGCAGCACAAACAGCATACTATGGAAGCACAGACAAAGCAGCTATTAATTCCACCTGGACCT
The DNA here is from genome assembly GCA_004026885.1 of Lyroderma lyra. Classification (NCBI taxonomy): domain Eukaryota; kingdom Metazoa; phylum Chordata; class Mammalia; order Chiroptera; family Megadermatidae; genus Lyroderma; species Lyroderma lyra. The sequence goes on along the minus strand of PVJL010002579.1, from coordinate 137,002 downwards.
ATCAGGGAAGGCGTTGTGGAAAGGTGATATTTGGCTGAGCCATGAAGGGTGAGTTAAGTTCACCAGGTAGAGGAAAAGAGAGGGAGAAAGAGATTGGGGGAGAGAAAGATGGAGGGAGGAAGGAAAAGGAAAAAGAAGAGGGAGGGGAGAAAGGGAGGAAGGAATGAAGGAAGGAAAGAAAGAAGGAAGGAAGGAAAGAAGGAAGGAAAGGAGAGAGGGAGGAAGGGAGGAAGGAAGTTAAACAGAGAATTAAATAGAAGGTAAGGTAAAAGAAATGAGGCAGAAGCTAGAGCAGTAGATCTCACTCTCTCTTGGGTCCACAATGGACCTTACACATTTTTCTTATGGCCTTTATCACACTGGGTTAGAAAAGCTTGCTTACATGTCTCTCTTACATAGTGAAATGTGAGTTCCATGAAGGGAAGGACCATGCCTTATTCATCTTGATGTTATTAATATCCTAGCACAATGCCTGATATGCACAGTAGGTGTTCAATAAAAGTCGGTAGAATAAGTGAACTCATGAACAGAAAAAAAAAAAAGAGAGATTAAGGCATGTTTGTATGGGGAATGAAAAGAGAACCATTTTGTTTGGAGATCAGAGATGCAAAAGGGCTATAGTGGAAGTAGAGGATAGAAATGTGGGTAAGAGGTCAAATCAGGCAATATGAAAACTCTCACAGGCATTTGATTTGGTTTAGGAGGCCTTCTAGTATACCACAGATTATGTGAATGGGACAGCTTCTTTCTCTTCCAATGAATTTCCCAGGCTCCAAAACATTCTGACTAATGAAGGACAAAATAACTATGTAAAGACAGGAAAACACATAGTAGATGCTCAGTAATAGTCTTTAAAAAAAAATGAATGAAAGAGTAAATTACTCCATTCCAGGATGGTGCTGGTTTCTACATAACCACAGTATGCTCTCAGCTCACATTCTATTTGTGGTCAGTCCTGACCCCCACATATTTTTTCTCTTATACTCATACTCATCCTGTATTTGTACTTGGGTTTGGATCTTTACAAGCACATTTTCTTATTAAGTTTCAACCCTAATTATGATAGGCTTATTTTTCCAATGTATAAGGTCATTCAGAGCTTTATTATTACTTTCCAGAAAATCAAAACCACACCAAATTTGGGACCCACAAATTGATACACACATTCTTTATTCCTTTGTCTGGAATGTCAATAAATAAGCCGAAAAGACTGGTCCTCAAGACCAGTCCCTACTGGGCCATCACTTAGTATGCCATCGCCATCATTCACAGATCTTCAACTCAGATACTGAGCTTATTAAAGTAATATGGTAAAGATTCTACTTTTGCCAGATTATCTAATGAAACAGACTACACTGGGGACTCCTCCCTGGTCTGTGGATCCTGTTCATTTGCGGTTAGAAATTAAAATTGTCTGTATGGCTTGCCCTTTACAAAATGATGTTGACTCCTATTTATGTCCCAGAATTTCCTGAGTGACTGCAAATTGATTATTTGATGGTTCTTTCTCATTTTTTCCAACGATCAATAAGTTGGCGGTCTTTAATTACTGGGGTCATCCTGTGTTTCTCCCCTTCCTGTTTCAAAGATAGGCATATTTGCCCTTTTCTGGTCTTTAGGGACTTTCCAGTTCTCCTCACTACCCCAAAATAATGACCTGTGGGTTTGTGGCCACATCTGTTTGTATAGCAAGTACCCCTAGGGTGCATATCATCAAATTCTACTGATTTGAATACTTCAAAAACAACTAGAATCAGGAAGACAAATGGAAATGAGCCAAGTAGTTTTCCTCCTCTCATTAACCATTTCTCTCTCTTTGATTACCCATTCATTCCTCCAAATTTCACTTTGACTGAACTTCCTCATTCAACTACTTAGCTGTGATCTTTTCTGAAGAGACTGGACAGAAGACATTAAAAGGTTAAGCCTTGTCAGTCTCCTGATATTAACAAGAATTCCTTCTTGATCATGAAATCAAATTTTTTTCTAGTCTATTTATTTTTTGCCAGATATCTTCAAAGTTACTTAGCCTTTGCTTTTCTGTACATGCTAGTTATGTCTTCCTCCCAGCTGTGACCATTCTTATTTTGTCCCTCATCTACTATTCTCCTATGTTCTCTATTAGGGACCTGTCGTGATTGGCACATGTTGTACACTCATTATATACAGAAGTAGAACTGGGTACTAAGGACACAAAACAATAAAAAATAAAAATCACACAGCAACACCATTAATTCATAGAAAATGAAAACAGCATCAAAGAAGCAAAGTGTGTTAAGCAGTCCTTCCTCTGTATGCCTACACTGTCTCTAGTTTATAAAACTGATCTCAAGATATTGTGATCATTCGCTTTCTTATCTCCTTGACTTCTTCCAAAGTAGTGATCATATTGGGTTACCTGAAACCTTAATGTCTCCTAGAGGGCCTGGAATTCAATGTGTTCAATAAAAGAGATAATACACAACAGCATATATTAGATATTGTGAATTGTTGATTGTGCAGAGGAGGAATCATTCCTCCAGAATATAGTGGTCAAGGAAAGTTTCAGTACCTCTCTGTTCCATATAGAATTCTGTGCAAGTATAATGTTTGTTTTTCTCTATTTTTTTCTCCTTCCCTACAGTTAGTGGTTCATTCCCTCTTTTTTGCCCCCTTTGTAAACCATGCTAAACTCTGGCCTATAGGAATCCTTCCCTTATAATCAGTTACCTGACTGCTAACTCCTAACTCTGTATTTCACCCCCCAACTCTGCCCAGATGTTTAAAAAGTTTTACCAACTGATATGGCATGGGGAGGGGTCCTTTATTTTCAGTTATTCATTATCTGAGTTCCTGAAGTCATATAGAGAAGCAAAAGTCACAACCTAAATAGTTCATAAGAGAACTGACCAGACTCCAAGCAAACATCCCTCTGTACTTAACTAGGTTGGCACTGCCTGTTCCACAAACTACTTCATTCAGTCCCTGCTGCCTGTGGAATATTGTGATGTGACAATACAATGCAAATTCAATGCAAATCTATCACAAGATAAATTTTTAAATCTTGTAAAAGATACAGAATTTTGTGAAGCTTGTGAAGATGGAGACCTAATCAAATCACACATAAGGCTAGTCACAATTGAGACTATATTCTGGTAGACCAGTTAACAATCGAAGAACATAAAATGAGCAAGGGTTTTATAAGAGAATGATCTGAATATCATAAACTTTTTAAATGCCAGGAAGAAGTATATGAAACTTTTAAATACCCTTGCAAAAATTATCTTCTTAATGATCCCATTGTGAAAGTCAAATGTGGGAAATAGCATTTCAGCAATCATATAATTTAGTTTAAAAAATATTGCCAAAAAAAGAATCAATACTTGATGCTATCTTCATTCTCAGAATTAGTGAATAAGGATAACTACAAGTTAAATGTAAATAAGATAAATAAATCTATTGCTATTGTATTTTGTTTCATTTTTCAAGATAAATCATCAATTAAATCCTTTTTCTCTGAACTATAAAATTTTTATCCTGTTTTAAGTAATGTCATGTAAAATATATTTTCCTGATACCAATTATCTTGAAATAATGAGGCTTTCTGTCCTGTTTGGTCAGCTTTTACACTTGCAAATTTCTATTTTCCCCCAGCTACACAATAAGCCCTCCAAGGACAGCAATTATAAACTCTACTTTTCTTTAGTATCTGCCTCCACCACCACCAGCCCATTCCCAATCACAACCTACACACCTCCCCTGGCTCAGAAATCTGAGGAAAATAAGCATGTATATTAATGATGGATTATCTGATTTGGAGGATAATTCTCCTGAAGGTAAGACTGTCTGTCCCGAATCTTCACGGTGATACCAGAGGTGTCTAATTACATAGCTACATCTTCTTTAATTCACGACACCTAAGAAGAAAAAACGTTTAGAGATTGTCTTTCAAGGTGTCTTTGGTCTTGTTTCTTCACCCTACAGGATATTCTCTCCTATCATAAGAGGAGTCATCAGAGGCTCTCTCCGGGATTATATCTGGGTTACCTAAAGCTGTGTAGCTCTGTGGATCAGATCAAAGTTCTTGTTACCCAAAAATTGCCCAACATTCTCTGCCATGTGAAGATCCGTGAAAACAATAACATTTCCAAGTAAGTTGTGAGGAATTTGGATTTTCCTTGTATGAAACAATGGCTTGAGTGATGGTTTGATGTGTCAAAAGGAAAAGGAAGTGTTTTTTCCCAATGTAGTTTCTACGATGAGATGTCCTTGGGGGTCAGAGCCCTGGGGTAGAGACAGAGCTCTGCGATAGAGATAGAGGTGAGTTTTATTGATAACATTAGGATAAGTAGGGTTTGTGGTGGTCGTAAGAGGAGTGAGCCTATTTAAAGGGGCATGATCCTCTCACTTTCCTCTCTGTATTATTTGTGTTGCAACCACTAATGCCCAACTGGTTAATCAATAGATGCCCTTTTCTTTTAACATTACTATTTTCAATATCTTTTCTTCACAAAGTAGTAAGTCATTATTTTTTAAAATACCCCTTGTGGTAATGGGTTCTGGTAGTGCAATTGATTTCCCCTGAATCTTAAAGGACCCCACTACTCTCATTCTCCCCACCTCTAGCCCTCTAGATTGAGGACTTTGTATGTTTTCTACACTCTTTATGATTCTCCAGGGAAGAAAAGAAGTAACAAGGCCTGAGCTTCTGGAAACTGCTCTATGGTTTGGCATTATGGTGAATTACACTGTTAGCGTTGGGAAAGTTGCCCAATCTTGGTAATCTGGCTCAGCTTTACAACCAGCCCTCTTGCAGGACTCTAAGTCTACTATAATGAACTAAATTGTGTTGAACTTGAAACAAAACAATTCTTTTAAAGGCAAAAAAATAGATAAGAAAAGAAAAAAGAACTCTCCAGAGTTTGTCAGGCTTTAGAGTACAAATCAGACCACCACATCCTAGTGACACCAATGGATTTGCTTAACCAAAGGAAATTCTAACTTGGTCATCTAAAATTTTGTCGCTAAAGTGAAAAGTTTATTAACTGTAGCGTCTCCCAATGTTAACTAAATTCCAGTGGGTGACAATGAAGAAGATGATGATGATAATGATGATTGTCTATTCAAAGAGCTCACTAGCTGCCATATTTCCTTTCACTTACCCACTACACCTAGACTTTAAGTCTGCCATCTGGTGGTCACTTCGACAATCGACATTCGTTATCTCACTCCTTCCCAAGTTACATGGCTCATTTGTGGGTTGACTCAGCAATGGTTACTTTCACCCTTTTTCTAGATTGGTATCTTAAAGGTTTAGACTCTATCTCTTAGTAATTATACCAACTATTTTCCACTTGCCGTGGATCCAAGTTTCGTTTTCAGAGGAGATTCCAGTAGCCTTCACTCTGCCCGTTCCCACTCCCTCATCCTTAAAAATCAAACTGATTAGTTAGTGATAGGTATTTCATGGTATTCCTGCCGGTAATTTATTTTCTAATTTGATTACAGATGCTATTTTAGCAATATGCTCCTCTAGGTTGGATGTATACTTATGCTAGTAACAACCCCCTCATTTAGTTCAATATCAGTGATGCGAGAAAAGAAATAGTTCCTTAGCAGGTTCTCAAAGATTTCAGTTATTTATGAAGTCAACAGTGTGCCCAGATTGAAGTAGGATTTAATTTTGATTTTTTTTTTCTCTTATTGGGACAAACGGTAGATTTTTCCACCGTCTTTTCCAGTGTGGAAATTGAAGTGAAACAGATATCTTGAAAACAGAAATTTTTCTAAGAGGGTAGTTGGTTGAAAGAGAGTGTTTTCTGATGAAAAGCTCATGTCACAATCGATTTCACTTTCTGACCCACAGACTGCAGCCCGGGCTGGTATAAGCCGCTGGGGACAGCCCTCGGCGGGTTTTCACGAGAGTGGGAACACATGTTAGCACCTCCTCTCCTTCCCTCCCCAGAGAGGAGGGCTTTCCTCTCCCCCTAGCCTGCTCCTAAGAGCATACTGCTGTTCCCTGAAGAGTTAGAAGGGGGAGGAGGGGGTGCACGGAATGTGTTTACAGACTGGTGCTAAAATACCTGTGGAAACAATGTTACCCGAGAGGAATTTACCTCGATGTTTTCAAGCCTCTTTTGAAGAGCAGCCTTTGGGGAACAAACCAGATGTGCTTTCCTCCCACCACCATTCTTTCCCTTCCCTTCTGCGTGGCATTTGCAAAAGTTCATCAGGAAGGACTAGAGAGCATGCAGAATAAAGACACATATGACTGGTTTGAAAGGAGGGTACAAGCAGCGACGTGTGGCCCCTGGTTCCTTTTATTGGAATTGCCTGTGTTCCTGTTTGTGATTCTCTTCAAGCTTTTGGAAGGGGAAAGAAACCAAAATAGTCCCCATGATTACAACAGGCCAAGGTTGAAATGTGCCATGTGGTTCGTTGCCTGAGTTGGACCAGAGTCCTGTGGTTGCCCAATTGCTGAATTAACCAGCAGATGCCCCTGTGGCAAAATGTAGGGTCTTAGCACTTACGGAGGATCTTCAGGGAAAGGAAAACCAAGACAGTCAGGAAATTATTGCAAAATAGGTAAAAAGCTCCAATCTCAAAAACTGGCTGATACAAATTAGATGTGCTGTTCTGAGGCATATGTGGTTTGATAGGTGAACGAAGCTTAAATTAGAGAAAGCTCCTTTTAAACTCCATTTGGGTGGTTAGAAGTTCAAATATCATGTGTTGCATCCAATTTTAACCATCAGAACTTGGTTGTCCAGGTTCTGGACATATACACTAAAAATGTCCTGAGCTGTGTTCTGAACTTTTGTTATATTTCTAATTTTAACTTGACTCAACATACAGAGAGGAGTGGGAATGGGTCCAAAAGCTTTCTGGCTCTGAATCTATGGAAAGTGTGGATCATACTTCTGACTGCCCCATGCAATTGTTCTTCTACGAGCTCCAGATGGCAGTGAAAGCCCTCCTTAAGCAGATCAATATACCTCTACACCAGGTACCGGTCCTCACCATTTTTATCTTCTTCTTACGGCTAATGGAAATAGCATTGTGGCATAAAAGTCAAGAGGTAAAACTATGTACATGTATATGTATATACTCATTTTCATGGATTTAAATATCACTCTGCACATGCAACACACTTTGAATGATGCCTCCAAGTAGACACAGACGGCATTTCTGCCTCTTTTCTCTAGCTCCTCTGTGTTGACCTCTTCCAGGGTTCCTGGACCCCACTTTACTGTGGTCTGATCGAGCAAGGAAAAATCATTGGCTGTTCCACCTTGAAAGATACCAAGTCTCAGCTTCAGGATAGCATGAAGCAAGGGAAAAAAACCAAATGAATACATAAGTGGATAGTTTGATGTACAAAGGATGTATCTAAGAACGGAAGACCAGTGGTAGTATAATCTATAGCATGTGTAATCTATATGGCCAAGGTTATGCCATGCTATCTTTCCACAGAGAATTTACTGTCAAAATTATTGTCTTATCTAAATGAAAATGTGCAACTCTAACCTCCACTTACAAGCAATTTCAAGAAAAACTGTTGGCATAGAAGAGAATAGCAAAGGTTTATTAGGCTCTGTCCAGTAAGTTAACATGATGTTGCATTAGCTTGAATTCCTTATTCTTTTTTTTTTTTTTTGCCTACATTCACCTTCTCCTCCCACCCAGCACACACACACACACACACACACACACACCATCCCTATGCACACACACAAAATGAACCAAGTTTAAGCCACTAAACAGGAAGACCATTATTGAAGTGACTGTCTCTTTAAATAACAGAGACAACTATGTATTGGCCTCTGACCCATGGAGGCAGGGGTATAGATTGGAGGCTCCAAGGGTGTTTTTCCATGGGGGTATTGCTCTAAGTTAATACTGCATGGCTAGTCCCAAACAGCCAACACTGACAAAAAAATAAATTGCACAAGATGCCATAAAGACACCAGGGGAGCAATTGGATTATTCCAGGGGTGGCCGTGTACTCAGCAGGAGAAAAAAAAAATACCAGGTCTACTTGTGACAGTAGATACTATTAAAGGGTTTCTTGGGCTTAGCAGGTTTGAAGCAGCTCATATTTCATTGGTGACTCTTGGGCTACATATACATGTTGGGAGAAGGCTGCCTAACTGCCTAAGAGTGCATACAACATTTTTTTTTTTTGGATTCTTGTAAAATTTTCTCAGTCCTTGGCCAGAAACGACATTTTTCCCCCTTAACCAACTTAAATTGAAACTAGTGGATTTTTAATTCAATCCATTTTTGTTGCTTCATGTAATTATATTCATCATTTTGAAAAGCCCACAGAATGCAATCATTTTCTGCTTTTATAAGAAGCATAAATGTTGTTTTCAGAGTTTATGTGGAACATTACTGCCTTAAATCTTGATTTTATATAGCATTATTAAATGGGCTGAACCCTAATATTTATGTTGTATAAAAATTCCAAGCTTGAAGTCATGTAATTTTGTTAGATGTTTTATGCCAGTTTGGTGTTGTTTATGTAAGTGCCATGTTGTAACTCTCCTATTTTTCCTTCGCGCATGTCCCTCTGCAGGCAAGGAACTTCCGCCTCTACACACAGGAGGTGTTGGAAATGGGTCACAATGTGTCCTTTCTTCTCCTGCTCCCTGCCTCAGACGACGTCTGCACAGCCCCAGGACAGAATAATCCTTACACCCCACACTCAGGGTTTCTTAACCTCCCTCTTCAGATGTTTGAACTTGGTATAGTAGCTTGTTTCACCTAGAAATATTAACCCAGCCTCCTTATAATAAAATCACAAAGTTATATCTGTTCCCCCTTGTCCCAGTGGAGGGTCAATAAATCACATGATGGCTTTGGCAACAACCCTTCCTAGAACTGTGTACAAGTCTGAGAGAAAGCAAAGCTCCAAGACTATGTGCCTGAGCAATAATTATTGAAACCCAGCGAAGGCCCAATGGAGAGGAGGGAATTCTAAACAGAAAGTTCAGTTATCAGGCTGCAGTTCTTGCCTCCCCTTTGCTTTCTTAAAACATAAATACTAAGAACTGATGTTTTCATGAAAAGTCCTCTCTCTCTCCCCCACCCCGCCACTCCCCAATCTGGGGGAGAAAACTGAAATTAAAATGTAGAGTGTGTATCACTTTGGAGGGGAAAAAAAGCCTATAACCTTAAATTGTGCTGATTTATTAAATAGAATCTAATTAAATAGACGAAAATTCTAACAGACCATTTGAGAAATTGACAGGGACTCCCAGGATGCAATATTGTCATTATAATGTGAAATTCTGCATGGTAGAAAATCTTGTCCTGACTTTCAGAAATGAATAGACTGGGCCCCAGTATCCCTATTTTTGCAGAGACCCCTGCTACCCACTGAGAATTTGAATAGGGAGGCTTTGTCTCTTCCCCATGCTTCATCTTGTAACAGGCCAATAAGAGGCAATTAGCAAGCGTTCCGTCAGTTCAAATAAATTGTAGGATTTGTGGGAGGGTGAGTGACTGGGTGGGTGGAAAGGAGGCAGACTCACTTTGCATTGCTTCCCATCCACCAGATTTAGAAGCATACAAGGCAACTGCCTGGTGTGTCCTTTTGAGACTTGGGCATCTGGATCTGAATTTATCCTTTGGGGATAAATGGATTCAGCCTCTCGGTTTCCCTTGTTCTTTGTAGCTCAGATGCCCAAAAGCTGATGAACAGCAATTGTTATCTTCCAGAGGAGGGAGAGTTATTAAAAGAAGCCTGAATCAGACTTGCAGACTGGGCCTTGAAAGTGCTGGGTCCCTTGTTGTATAGCATTGGCCATATCGCTCCCCAGAGGCCTGGATATGAATGTAACCATTCAATGAGTTCCCCACCCAAAGAACATTATTATTCCATGATATAACTGTATGGCTGTTATGAAATATAGTTTGGATCAAGGCATTTCAATTCAAGTGATTAGGTATATACACTGGACACCTACTGTGGATATTCAGAGATAAATAAAGCAATGGCTTTGCCTTCAAGGGGCATTCAGTACAGTGGTAGGAGTAAAAATATACAGATTATTATTTAATGAGGTAGAATATGCCAGAATCATTAGAATTAAGTGATATTACAATAAGAAAATATGGTATATTTTCTCAAAGAAGATACCAGAAAGCTGCCTTAGAGAAGAGGATATTTGATGTTAAAGAATGGACAGGATGTTAATGAACATGGAAGCTAAGACAAGATGTCTTGTCATGGGGAACAGAATGAGCAAAGACATGTGACTAGAAGAACTCAGACAGGGTCAGGAAAAGAACAAGTGGTTCAGTCTGGCTAGATCAGAGATGCGAGGTGAGGAAATAGTGGACATAAAGCTGTGTGGACAAGCTGTGGATATACTGGACAGTATCTTAAAAGTCAGGCACAGAATCTGTTTAAGATCAATTGAAAACAGGGCTGGAGAGAATAGTTCAGAGGTTATTATAATAGCCTAGTGTTAGGGTAGAAACACAACCAAAAAAAAGGAAACAAATACAGATGTAAGAAACATTGGGAGTAATCAACAAGATTGGGTAACTTTTTGAATGAGAAAAGGTAAAATCCAGGGACTTCTAGAGTATCTCCATGGTTTCCAGCCTCAAAGACTATAAGAGAGGAAAATGGTTTGGGGAAAAAAGTGATGCTTTTAGCTCTGAATAATTTCAGTCTGAAGGTACTAATTTAACATCTGAGTGGACATGTCCACTTGGCAGTAGAAATACAGGAGGAAAAACAGGGTACTAACCATAGAAGTTTGACCAATGTTTATTGATAACATCTGAAACCATGAAAGTGAATGATTTCCCAGGAACAGATAATTGATAATTAACAGGGAAAAGAACTGAGGAAAATATGTCATTGGAGAGCCGACCAGGAGTCTGTTCTATGTAAAATAGTCATTACTGTTCCATGATTGCAGACATAAATACATGAAATTCATTCCCCCGTGCCTCAGTGGCCCTGGTGGGAACAGTCAATGATTTGGTATCAATCATAATAGCATACAACGCCCAAGACCCTGGGTGACAAAGCCCTGCACATTTGCACTCTATTCTGCTGTCTAGGAAGTTCAGGCACTATTCTTGGGCAGCCAAGAATGCACTTTGTCTCACTGATGTTGCTGCCTGTTAAATACTTTTTTCTCTCCATTCATTTGATCATTAATTCATCAGTAAATATTTATTAAATAACCTACTATGTGCCAGGCACAATTCTAGCTTCTGAAGAATCTGAAGTATCAGCAATGAACAAACTCTTCCTGGAGTTTAATTCTAGCGGAGGAGACACATAGTAAACCAATCAACAAACAATAATATTGTAAATGTCGGACAGTAGTGAGAGCTATGAAGAAAAATAAATCAGGGTAAGGGACTGGCGTGAAGTGACAGGAGCTACAATTTTGTACAGGATGACCTGGGAAGGCCTCCCTGCAGAGGTACATCTGAGCCGAGATCTGAGGTTTCCATGCAATGGGAAAGCAGGTGAAAGGCCTTCAAGTAAGAGCCTGCTTGGCTCAGCAGTCAGCGTAGGTGATAAGCAAGGACTTCCTTCTTCCGTCAATAGGTCCAGAGTAAAAAAGGTCAACACATACACCAAGCAGTTCTGAGAAAGAGAAGGTTGTTGGAATTTCAGCCAGAATGCAGAAAATTGTATTAACAAGTTTTGTTAGGAAATTCTAACACAATTTGAAAAATGCAAATTATAGGAATATGCAAATTATAATAGAATGCAGCATTACACTGTATTTCAGTTTGACTTGTATAAGTCGTGCCTGTCTGTCCCGGTGGAAGTATTGGGGATTTGGCAAACTGACCACCAGTGGCCTGAGTGAATCATAAATAACTTGCTAACCAGCTATGGAAAACTGTATCTGGGCCTACTCCAGCACTAAATAGATCCAGCAAGGACAAAATGATAAAGGAGCTCAGCCCTCTGCGTCCCAGAGTAAAGGCTAGGCAGGGGCCAACCCAGAAGGTGCTCCTTCCCAGGATTACTTGAGGGGAAGAGAGGCTGTCCCAGAGGAGGATGCCCTGGGACTTCCATGAGCAGGGCTGAGCTGGGCGAAGAGGTGCAGTTCAGACCTGCTGCCTCTCCGTAGCCTGAGGATGGACACACCGTCACCCTTTGGAGAAAAGTGGGATAGCACGTCTCTGCAGTAACAAAGCATGTGCCTGCGGGCTGACAAGGGTCACTGTTTATATACTGTTCCCAGAAACAAAAGGAAAAGTGGTGTCCTGAGCCCTTAGATGTGCAGTGCTGGCACGCAGCCCCCTGAGGATTTGCCGGGCCTGAGCTGAGGAGGTCACCCTGCCCTGACCCGGCGAGCAGTCATAATCCAGAGCAGACCCATGATGAGGAAAGGTGATTTTAGTGGTATCCTTGGCTCTATGATGCATACTCATTGGATTAGCAAGATTTAAAACCTGGGGAATTTGTAAAAGACAGTTTGAAACCTAGTGTATATTTCATACTTCGGTGCTTGACTACGTCCTTCATTCAACAAATATTTACTGAGTTTCCACTGTATGCCAAGTACTGCACTGGGGCTGGATATACAGGTATGATAAGACATCACCTGACTACCAGAAGCCTAGAATCCAGGAGATGATGCAGACATCTCTACCAACAGTCCCAATCCAATGAAAGCACTGCCGTAAGGGGTAGGCTGTGGAATTTCAGAGGAAAGACACCTAATCCTTTCTTACAGAGATAATATTTGAGCTAGGCCTTGAAGGATAAATAAACATTCAGAAAAGGAAAGAAAAGGCAGAGCAGGAAAAGAAAATCACTTTCAGCAGAAGGAACAGCATGCCCAAAGACTTGGAGACCTGGGAAAATGCAGCCCAATTAAGTATTTCTCAGTCCCTCACTGAGACAGGTGCTTGAGGCATCCAAAGAAGCGTGACAGGAGATGAAACTAAAAATTAAAAAGGTCAAAATCACATAGAGCTACTTATGCCATCCCAAAGAGTTTAGACTTTATCCTACAGGCAATGGGGAGTCATTAAAAGGATTTTCAGAAAAGGAATAATATGGTTTTACTGGCTTTTAGCAGTTCTGTGGAGAATGAATGGCAGGAAAGAAAACTTTTTTAAAAAGGAAGAGCTGAGACGAGAGGCCATGACACAGTTAAGAGAGTGACCCAGGTGGGCAATGATAAAACCCTGCCCAAGGCTACCACAGTAGAGGTGCGGAAGAGAAAGCAGAGACCGGAGGAATTCATGAACTAGAACCAGTAGGATTTTGTGATTGATTCAATGTGGCTGAAGGGCAAGATGGAGGAGCCAGAGAGTCTGAAGAGGGTCCTGAAATGGATAATGTTGCCATCTACCAAAATAGGACATGCTAGGGGGAGTAACAGGTTTGGGGGAGGGGAGAGATGATGAGTTCAGTTTGACAAATGATGAGTTCTGAGGTGCCTGTGGGATATCCAGGCATTGCGCCTAATGGAATCCAGGCCACAGGCTTACATGAAATGGCACAGTCTCAACCCTCATTCCTAATGCCCGTTTTTCATGATTTCCAACTGTCAACTCACTTACTACCGAGAATCTTTAGAGGGGCATCTGTGCCCAGGTCCTTTCTGACACTGTGGCAAAGAGTTGTGGCGCTAAAACTGACCCCAGGAGGTAATCTTGTCAATTCTTTAGCTTTCCAAACTGGGCTCCATGACCCAGACTGATTAAGACTTACTGAGGTAAAGATGGTTAGGGAGAGCATTCTAATCTCAATCCTGTTCTAATATTCTAACTATTTCCTCCTGGGGGGATGAGGTAGGGGTATGGATAAACATTTATTTTATATCTGATATGTGCCACATGCTGCTCTGGGTACTTTATATATATTATTACGTCCTAGGTAGGCAATTATTATCCTTGTCTCAGACATGAGAAAACTGAGACTTTCAGAGGTTACGTGTCTGCTATCATGCAGGTTGTCAGAGGCAGAAATATGATTCTAACCCAGGTATGTCTGATACCTAAGCCTGACTACCTTCCACTCTACCACACTCCTCATCTGACTTCCAGTGTTGGAGCCGACTGCATTTTAGTCTGCCCTGATCGTATACAGAAAAGAAGAAAAAACCCCGCCAAAAATTAGTCTGAGTTTGTAAATCATGTGCTCCAGATAATGCATTATGTACCCTTATACCATTTTGTCTGTAAAATGCATGTGATTCACATTAGGAAAAAAAATTAGAAGCTTCCAGTCTATCCTCCCCTCCTCAGTGATGGCTACCAAATGTATCATTGCTAAACCACAAAAGACTATGTTAAAGTAACATTTGTTAAAGTAACATTAAAGGCTCTGGATAAAAACCACTAGAGCAGGAAAGTGAAGCGTTTCAGTTGAAAGGTCCTCAGAGCTCACTGTGGTGAGTGGCACGGGTGGTGTGGGCTCTGAGAGACCACCCACTGATCCAGGACTCCTGCTGCAAGGAGACACAACAAGAGAAAGTTGTGGACACCCTGGCGTTTTAGAATTTAGATGAGACTAACAGTGCTTCTTTTAAAGAAAATTTTCAATCCCTCTCCCTATCTTCCAAGTTACATTTTAGAAACAAGTGGAGGAGGGACTTGATTTTTTTAAACAACTTGGTTTGCAAAGGCAAGCTGTAAGACACTTCATTCTCTTCACCCTCCAGCCAAGAGTGGACATCTGTCAAGTGCTAACAGGATATAATCCCTCCTTGAAAGGTATAAAGACACATCCAGGGAGTTACAGGGGTCAAGAGTAAGCTACAAAGTAGTAGTAACTCTTTCCTGTAATTCCAGTGGATTTCACAGGCCTGAAATACACCTTTCAAAACAGGAAAATCCAGCGCATGGTGAGCACGGTGAGAAAAGAGGGAATGGAAGGAAAGAGGAGACTTTGGAAGAAGGGTCTACCCTCTTCAGGGTATACACTTTTGTTTGTTCGTTTGTTCAGTCAATAAACATTAATGGAGAACTATAATGTTCCAGGTTTTGAGGAAATAAAAATTAATAGGAAGCATGATTCTAGCCTTCGAAGAAGTCACATTCTAATATCAAGACAGTCAACTAAACACACAGTTATAATAAAGCAAGATAAGTGTCCTGATACATTTAGAAACCAGTGCCCCCGTAGCACAAATGAGAGAGAAATGAATTCTGCCTGGTGGGGAAGAGGTGTCAGTGAAGATTCCACTGAGAAGACATTTGTAAGTCTCAGAAGCAGGCGACCTGAAGGTAATAGTAGAGAAGGCTATTTGAGGACAAGGAAAATACATGTTTAAAAGCATGGAAGTAGAGAAGGATTTGTAATGAGTTCTGCTTGACCAGTTTAGGGTCAGCGTGTGTAGAGGGAAGATGGAAGTGGTTGCATGATGGATAATACAACTGAAGATACAGATAATACAACTGGCCTTGGAAAGGAGCACATGAGAAACATACTGGAGGTGGATGTTGAAACTCAATCCTAGATTGCCAAGAATTTCCTTACGGTGATAAGATGCTTAGATTTTATCCCGAAGTCAAGAAGGAGCTCTATAGTCTTTAAGCAGGGAAATAGTCTGAAAAGTTGATCATTTGGGAGGAGCTCAATAGTTCGTCATTCACTAAGAGGCTATGTGAAATCACTTCTTCTGTGTGTCAGGTGAAATACATGGGAGTAGAAGAAGTGGGAAGGAAGGACCTGACGCCAGAGACAAAAATCAACCCCAGAAGTGAGACTCCCAAATTAAGAAATACCTCCTTGAAATGGTGCACAGCTGGCATAAGGCTGGGCCACTGGAGCCCTCCCCACGTCTTCTCTTCCGCTTCCATGTGAGGAAATACGAACAGAGCAGGTTACCCTTACACCCATCTGGGAGTTATCCTAAGAGGACCCTGAGCAAGGGAGCAGGCAGTGAGAAGATGGGAACTGGAAGGTCAGAGGAATCTCCTGAGAGGCAGAGAACTAGGGCTTCCTCACTGAGGTGTGGAGAGGACCAGATGCTCCATTTGAAGGTAATGTGGTTTTAACTTCCCTACATGGCCAGGCCTAGGTCTCAGGAATCAACAGTAAAGAGGCCAGGCCCTAGGGCAGGTGTTAAATATTCCTCCTAGACTTCCTCACCCAGGAGCCAGCATAGAAAGTGTTCCCACAAATTTCTTGCGTTATATAACAGCCCTGTTTCCAAAGCATGGAACCCACTGGTACAGGTCAGAGGTACAGTGAAGTTCCTAGAGAGTGAATCTCCAAATCCAACAATGGTCAAGAAGAGACTGGTTCTAGCCAGGTCTGCAGCAGGGTGCCTTCCTCATCCCACTGGGATCTGAAGTTATGGTAGGTGATCACAGCCAGTCAGAGAGGCCTGGGCTCTCCAACGACTGCAGGCTGTCTGCACCCCGCGGAGTCCCACCCTCCTCCCTCCCTCCCCCACAGTGGAGACGGAGGTGAGACAGTTCCCTTGGGCCCACTATCTTTTCAAAGAGGAGGGCCAAGTCCCCGCTGCAGATAAACCTGGTCTGCCGGGGCATCCCTTCCGTCATGCTTTCAGAAGCGCCAAGGAGCAGAAAGTCAGGGGGAAGATCAAACCGCGCCATAGTAGGTCCTTAGGGAAGTTTTCCAGCCAGCCTGGGATCTTCTGGGACTTCTGCCCTTGGAGCACACGAGAAACATACTGGAGGCGGATGTCAAAACTCAAGTTTCAAATTGCTACTGGCTTTTTTTTTCCTCTTTAAAGTGATAAGCAAGCTTATTTTCCCAGTATAAAAATCAATAAATATATATATATCCCACCCCAGCTTTAGGGGCTGAGCATCATAAACTGCAGCTCGCGCCAGCCCCACTTCCCCAAACCTCTCCAGGACGTGGTGAACCCTAAAAGGGAATAATACTGTCTGACTGAAGCCAGACAACTGGCCCCTTAAGAGCACATTTATAATTTATTTATGGCTTAATATTTTCCACTGATAGGATTAATAAATCATGTTTTCATTCAACTTGTTTTCTTTGAGGTATGAATTTCTCTATTTTGATACCAGATCTTAACATGTTTTATTTTGCTTGTCCACTTTCCAGTTCATTTTTGCAGCTACAGGGAGAAATTTATTAGTCTGTATTGCCGCCTTTCTGCTGTTGTGGAGCTGGATTCTCTGAATACCCAACAGTCCCTGAGGGAAGCGATCTCAGACAGCGAGGTTGCAGCTGCCAAACAAAGACACCAGCAAGTGCTGGATTTCATTCAGGTAACAGTTTGTTTCTTCTGAGCACGGAAAAAAGGGCAGGGTGGAGGCGATTAGAAATGAGCATGTGAAAGAACAGCAATCTGAGCTAATTTATAGACCTCAGTGTGCAAGGAGCCTGTTGATTTGATGAAAAGCCAGAGCTCAGGGAGATGTGAGTTGTGAAACAAAGTAAATCACCGTGTTTTACTAAGACTCGCGTCAGCCACCGTGGCAGGTAGCAGTGGCTTCCCATACGGAAAGAAAAACCACGGCCAGAAGAAGTAGTGATCAGAAGATGATTATTCTTACCTGGCAGCCCACTGATAAATCCAACAGAAAGAAACAGTGGATCAATTAACTCGATATCCCAGAAAAAATAGAGAAGAAAATGACCCCCTAGTTTAGGTTAACCCGAATCGAGGTGGGCTTCAGATTCCTCACACTTTTGAGCTTCTTTCTGGCAGAGCTGACGTGTCAGTACGTGGCTACAGAGGATGGAAAATGGGTCTTGCCTGGAAAGGTCTTATGGTGACGACCTCAGTGCCTTGTGACAGTGGAACTGACTAGTCACCAAGAGAATTTGGACCTGGTCTGACATCGCCTCTAAATCCTTTGGACAAACCTTACGATCTTCCTGCCCACAGTTACCCAATTCACAAAACAAGTAAAATAGCAACAGCCCCGTGATGAAAATCACTATGATATATAGTCAGTTCAATTTGATAATTATTTCTTGAATATCCAGGTGTTAGTCACTGTAAGAGAAATACAGAGTGGAATTAGACATGGTCCCTGACCTTAAAGAGTTTAAAATCCATTATGGTAGACAAGAAGTGTGTATAAATACTATTTGTAAAATGCGTTAGGTGGCAAAAGAGAAGTTAAAAAAACCAAAGAAGTTCTTTATCACCATAAAGAAGTAAAAATGTACTTACATTTGTGGGTATAAGAAAAGTTATCATAGAGGATGTAACTGGTCTCTGAGATAGGTTAGATGATAGAGGGGTAGGTTAAACTGAGCTTGTCCAACCTGCAGCCCACAGGCCACGTGCAGCCCAGGACGACTTTGATTGTGGCCTAACACAAACTCGTAAACTTTCTTAAAACATCATGAGATTTTTTTTGCGACCTTTTTCTTTTCGCTCATCAGCTATTGTTGTTGTTAGTGTATTTATGTGTGGCACAAGACAATTCTTCCTCCAGTGTGGCCCAGGGAAGCCAAAAGGCTGGACACCCCTGGGTTAAATTATAGTGAAGAGAAAAAGACCGGAGGGAATCCAAAGAAAAAGGATAGACAAGGCAATAAAGAGCAGAATAATAGTATTTGGAGAATGGTGAAGGGCAGGGCAGTAGTAAGAAAGTGCACAAGCATGAAAGCAGCTTTATTAAAGGCCGTGGTAAGAAATGTGCACTTTATTCTGAGGGCCATAGGGACCTGGCCAAAGTTTTGGAGAAAGTAAGTTATAGGCTCTCATAGCCGTTTAAGATAGATTCAAGCAGCAGGGATGGCCTTCCCTCGCGCGTGGGTCCAGCCGTCCTGGTGTTCACAGCAAGTACCCATTCCCACGGGCCGTACGTACGATACAATGTGCACATCATCCCTGGATTTCCACAGAAGACTAAAGGTAGGGAAATCAGACACAAAGCTATTACAACCATCCAGGCAAGAAGTAATGAGGACCTGAGAAGAGGAAATGCTCTCAACTAGCAGATAAATTTCTCTGGCTCCCAGCCTCCTCCTCTGTAAAGCAGGGATGATGATAATGGTACTAGCTCATTGTTGCTGAGAGAATTCAACGGGATAATGCACAACCATAAGTAGGTTTTAGAGAAGCCCTTTGTAACCAGGCCTTAGGTTCTGTTTCTGCTTTCTCCCGCTTGAGCCTCCCTGAATCCAGGACGTTCATCCAACGAGGAGGTTGAATTTCTTTGGTCTGTCACAGCCTCAGACCCTTCCGGGAGCTCCTGGCTTCATTCCTTCTTACTCCCTGATGACCATCGTTGCTCCCTTCTTTTTCACTGAGCCTAGGGCCCCACTGCCTTTTCCACTTTCCTGTTCATCACACCATGAAGTGGGATGGATAGAGGCAGGCCAGGCCAGGAATTCTTCAAAGTTCTAGCCTGCTCTGGTCTCCCACAGCAGGTAACTTGAAAGTGCCCAACATACTCTCCCTTCCACCCAGCCAGGTACATGTACACTTGGATAAAAGCCAGTTCCCAAAGGGTTAAAAAAAATCACTTCTTGACCAGAATAAAACCAGACCACCTCCCTGCACCCATAGCCTTCAGTGGGCTGCCTTGTGCTGTCCAACATGGAAAACTTCACTGACTGAGGATAACGTGATGATATCACCCATCCCCTTGTCTATGTCGGGCTCCTCTGTCTTCTCTCCTCTCTTCTCTTCTTCTCTTCTCTTCTCTTCTTTCTCTCAATGAAAACCAGCTGCAGCCACTCACCCACTGGCATTCACGATTCAGGCCACCACACACCAAAACCTGCAGAGGTAACCACCAGCCATGAGAGCATTTGTATGATTCCAGATCTAATACAGTGTTGAAGTTACTACACAAACCAAACATTGTAAAGAGCAAGGGAGTCTATGTAAATACAGTGAGGAAAAGAAGCCAAGGATAGCAGCCAGGAAAGGGGTGGGCTGGGCCAGGGAGCTACAGAAAATCATAGATAAGGTACACGGGCTTTATAGATGGCACACACAGCAGAAATGTCCAAGTGCAGGCTTGGAGCGTGGCATCGTTTGAGCTGCTAAAGCCTAAAGGGCAATTAGGCTATAATTTATATACTGTAATGCTTCAAATGCTCCTAAGCTGTAATAGAAACACAGCTCATTAAATATAGCCAATCTATCATCCCCTCAAGCACCTTATAACTGTGCTGTGAGAAAACCAATCATCTTTACATTTTAATAAAAATATTATCTTGCCTGAGTACAGAGAAAGGAGTGTAATTTAGGGGATGAAAACTGAAATTTTTAAAGGGCAGGGTGAGAAATGGATGCAGAACTTTTAACCAACAGACCTAGGGAGTTCATGGTCTTTCTTTTTAAAAACGTGTCAGCAAGACTTTAGAAGCTGAATTTGGACCTAAAATCAGGGGGATTATGTTGTCAGTTATTTTTAGATCAACAACCTAGGGTAAAATGGGTGAAAATTGTACTCCTTTTAGAGCTACTTAGCTGAGTCCGTTAAACTCAGTCCACAGGCCTTCCTATGACTATGTTTTTCATTTTTCTTCAGTTAATAATACCTCTTTACTTCATCACTGAAAATATTAAGAAGTAAACATTGTTTCTACATATAATTTTTAAAAATTTTTACCCAAATTTCACTATCCATCCTCAGCAATGTGGCTAAAACTATCTTATCCAAAGAGAACAAATGGATTACTATTAATAATTATATTCGTTTCCTAGGACTAACTGGAACAAATTATCACAAACTGAGTGGCTCAAAACAACAGAAACGTATTGTCACAACTTTGGAGGCCAGAAATTTGAAATCAAGGTGTCGGCAGGACCACACTCCCTCTGGAGGCCCTAGGGGGAGAATCTTCCAGTGTCTGGTAGCAATTGGCACTCCTTGACTTGTGGCCACATCACTTTACTCTCGTTCCTGTGGTCACATTGCCTTATTCGTCCCTGTCTGCCAAATCTCCCTCTTCCTCACTCTTATAAGAATGTCTTTATGAGGACATTTATCATTGGAATTAGGGCCCACCCAGATAATCCAGGATAAACTACTTCTTTCAAAATCCTTAACTTAATTACATCTTTTGCCATACAAGGTAATATTTACTCTTTTATCATATGAGGGTCATAGTCACAAGTTCCAGGGATTGGGACATAGACATAGCATTTGGGAGGCTACATTCAGCCCACTACAATGATCATGATTGTCATTTAACCACTGAAAATCTTATAACAATGCACAGTTTAAGAAGTGCATTCATCTATATTATCTTATTTAGTAATCCCCATAGTAACTCTTTGAGGGTAGAGAGCCAATGAATTAGGTAACAACTCATTCATTTACTGAGTGATCATTTGTTCAGTACCTACTTTATGCTTTGCACAGCCAAAAGTAAAAGATACAAAAGCACAGTCCCTGCCCTTAGCAAGCGCTCCAAAAGCTGTCCGCAGTCATGCAGTGCCTTTAAAATAACACCAAAACAAGAGTATGCTGCTTAAGGTAGGCCCAATAGGAGTCAGATGAGAGAGCAACAATCCCAGCAGAAAATGTGTCCGAGTCTTGTCTGGAATCCCTGTTTTGGCTTTATGCCCTGAACTTCATTCAGATTTCTCCCTTGACAATTCTCAGTGGGCCTGCCCACTGCTGAACCGCCTGCCCAACACACTGCCTGACAAAGCCTGAGGCTCAACCCCTTGCTTTCATTATCAGCCCTGAATACTCTGCCAAGTCCTGTCACTTCAGGACAGAACAGAACGAAAAAGCAAGGGAAAATGTCTGTCGACCACGCAGTGCCACTCACTGTTCACGGCAGCCTGCCTGTCACTCAGAACAAAGCAAACTGCCACAGTTTCAGACGCTACTCTGCCTTTGCTGGGAGCACCAGATCTGTGGATATTCTTTAAAAGGTATTCTTATTGCAGATGAAGACCTGAAGAAGGAATTTCAAAAATAAAATAGAGTACTGGGTAGTCCCTTATCTTTGAAACTTCTACCATCACAGAAACCTTCACCTTGCCATACTCATACCATGAACACCTTCTACCTGAAAGTTGAGTGACACCAACGTTCCAGTGTTCTTCAAAAATAAATCATAAAGCGTCAGTTGTCAAGGACCTTAGACATTATCCAGTACAACCTCCTCTGTTTATAGTTGAGTAAATGGGCCTGAAGAATGGCTTGCCCAAGGCACTCGATGCAATTAAATACAAAGCCTATCACCAACTCCAGGGTCCCATGAAAAAAATTGTTACTAACAGCCCCTCCTTGAAGAGAGTCAGAATAACCAGAAAGTTCATGGCCAGTGTCTATTAAGAGCTGGGAAAATATCATCTACAAAGGTAGACCAAAAAAAATGTGAGTTTTATACTATTGTACTCTATAATGAATATGTTGTTAAAATCACTTTGATAACCCAGAAATCAAACAGACACAATCTAAAATCGGTTGTCCTAGAAATCTAAGGGTGCTTCAATTACTCAGGAATAAGCTATTTAAGCTAGTTTGTACTTTAGAAGCACTTATTTTATATTTAAGAGAGTAATAAGTTTAATATATAAAGTTACTTCTTTTCTATTAAAATCAATCCAAGAAACTCTGCTTAGCAAAATATTCCAGTAATGCTTATTTTTCTAGTTCACATACAACTAAAACTACATGTTTTTCCCTCAAGTACATATTTAAAAATTCAGACTTAACTAGGTGCCTTCTTCCCCCACAATACCCTAATGAGGAATAACTCATTATACACTGAGAATTAATAACATTTCATATGTATGAGAAATGTGTCCTGCAGTTTTAAAAAGCACTTTCAAATTTATCATTTCACCCAATCATCTAGCAGTCCTGTGAGGTATAAAAGGGGAGAGGTTTTGTCCACATTTCATAAATAAGGCAACAAAGGCTCAAAGAGGTCCCGCGACATGCCAAAGGTTATCACAGAGCTAATAAGTGGTGGTTCCCAGCTGGAATGCAGGTCTTCTGCTATTTGCACTAAATGACATAGCCTCTCCGGTAAGATATGCAATAGATATGCAAGACACAATCTATTATAAAGAAGAGGTATTTTCTGACTTAGTAAACCTATGTTGAAAACATTTTATTCTTGCTCAAAACCAAAACTGTGGAAATGTATCATCTTGAACTCCCAAGGAAACTTACTCTTTTTTAATAGCAGTTGGATAACTTAATGTCTTTTGCCATTTTATTCCAAAGCAAATAGATGAAGTTTGGCGTGAAATGAGATGGATCATGGATGCTCTACAGTATGCAAGATACAAACAACCAGTTTCTGGCTTACACATCACTAAGTTGATAGACCTCTCAGATGAGCAGAACCTGAAGAAGATCAGCTCTACATCATCACATATAGACTGTCTTCCATCCCCATCGCCATCTCCAGAGATGCGCAGAAGAAAGGCAGTGAGTGGTAAGCAGTAAGATCTAAAGTTATGTGTTTCAATCACCACATTCTTGGTCCTGTCTCCACCGAGGAGGTTCTTCTGTGCTGAGGCATTGGTCCCAGCAAGCAGTAGGAAACAGTGCTCAGTGGTAAGAGTCTAAGAAGCATAGGGGTAACAAAACTGGACCAGGGGATGGACGGGAAACCAAGGTAATAATCGGAGATCAACTCCGTTTAGGGGTAAGGAAGTTTCAGTCCAGTTCTTGCCCAAGCACCCAAGATATAAAAGAATGAAGCACAGGGATGAGGCTTCAGAAGTACAGAATGGAGAATGCTACAGTGCTAGGTGCAGGCCAAACCAGCTGAGGGCATCTGACCAAACCGAGTAGGGAAGGAGAATGGGCCCAGCCCTTAGTAAACAGGGGCTGAGGCAGGAAGTAGGTTTAGCCTGCGTGAGAGTTCAGGGAAAACTTTCCACCCATGGGGCACCAGTGTTCTGACATGGGAGATGGGAGAGAGAGAAACCTAGGATGAACTAGAATCCAGAGCCTGAGACCAAATAAGTAGGCTGACATCATCATGGATACAATGAGCAGGAGGCAACCTCCAAACAAGCTGGAGGAGACATCTAGCAAGTCACCTCTACTCTTGGGCATCAAATTTGAATTTACATGGCAAATGTGAACCACAAGAACATGGCTGGGTTAGCACACATTTCTACAGAACATCTTTATGCTTATAAACAGATAGAAGGCATACTAGTCAAAGACAATATAATGCTATTGCCTAGGACATGTTAAGACCAGTGCCATTTTTCTAATTAATTAAAATAATGGCCTTCAAAGCATCTTTCCTGATTAAAAGAGTTTCAATTTTGTAAGTTTTACAATAATAACTGATATTTTTAATAAACAGTACTGAAATGTGGGCTTGTCCCATAGGGGGCAGCATGATGTAGTAGAAAGAGCTGGGCTTACGAATCAGAGCCCCGGATTCAAATCCCAGCTTTGGTTTACTAGCTAGCTGAGCTTGAACAGGTTACGATATCTAAATCTCAGTTTCCACATGCATAAAGTAAGAATAGTATCTACACCTCGAAAAGTTACTTGTGAATTAGGCAATCTATATCAGAGATCCAGGGCATGTAATAGACAATAAATCATAGGTATCATATTCAATGTTGTTCTTCTTACAGAAGATGTTAGTAGGGTTTGGGGCCTTTTCTAGAAGAAAGTTTGTGTATGCTCCCATGATTTAAAAACCTCACTGTCTAGAAATCAAAAATGGGCAAGTGGAAGAACTTGAAAAACAACTAATTTACATTATCAAAGGATTCTATGATTTACCAAATAATTCAACAACAACAAAAAAAATGTTTTAAGTAGAGTTTCTCAAGCATATTGTTATAGATTGCCACTGGGCTAAAATACCATCCCTGCCAGAAATTAGTGTAAAAATTAACAAAAAAAATTCATGGTCATTGTGTATGTGCTCTGATGAGGATATGCATAAGAGGCTATGGAGTCTATGGCAGGTGTTCATCGTAAACTCATGAGATCAAAGAGAGCTTCCTGGAGGAGGTGACCAAGTCAAGAATGAGGCATAAGTAGGAGCTGAGCCATAAAAGAGGAAATGGGAGAGCATTGCAGGCAGAGGAAGCAGAACCTACAAATGCACTGCTATTCAGGAACTGCAAGCAATCTGACTGAACTCATGATCCAAGTACATTGTTCATTCTTTTTTTTTTTCACTTAAAAAATATTTATTGGTTACTCACCATGTTCCAGGCACTCTTTGAAGTTTAACGGGGATATAAAGATAAACAAAGCAAAGGCTCTGCTCCCATAGAGCTTACATTCTAAAAAGAGTGACAAACCATGAAAACGTAAACAAACAAGATCATTTCAGATAGCAAAAGTTCCCATGTATAACACAAAACAGCAATTGGGGTGGGCAGGGTGAGTGCTGAGTTCACTAGGATGATCAGCAGAGACTTGTCTATGAAGGTTGTATTTGAATCAACCACAGAAAAAGGAGACCATAATGCAAGGATCTGAAGTTGGAATGTTCTAGGCAACAAAACAGCAAAAGGCTGTGAGGTGGAGGGATGGAAGAAGGCCAAAGTCACTGGGGCACCATAAACAAAGGAATGGTGAGAGAGAAGGTAGAGACAAAGGTGGGGCCCGATCAGGCAAGACCATGGTATGAAGTTTGCATTTCATTCTACTTGTGATGAAAAGCTATTGGAAACTTTTAAGTGAGTATTGATATGATCCGAATTACTCTTTAAAATCAAATTGGCTGCTAAATGTATAGAGTGGCAATACCAGAAGCAGGAAGCTTGATTAGGAAGCTATCAACAGAAGAGATACCAAGTTTTCTGGTTTGACTGCCTCAGGATATCATAATTCCACTTACTGAAAAAGGGTTAGACATGAGGAGAGACAAGCTCGGGCAGTTGGGCATGTTGAATTTGAGTTAATTTTTAGATATTCCACATAAAAAGCAACCTTTGGAAGAAAACAGGATGTATGAGATCTGGAGCCCAGGAAAGAGAACTGGACTACTATGAAGAATTGTTGACATATGAATGATGTCGCTACAGAAATGTTTGGGAATTCCCTAGAGAGAGTGGGTGTAGTGAGAAGTGGAGACTATGGAAGGGTTCCAGTGGAATGGAACAGCAAGACTTCTTAGAAGGAAGAACCAGAGGAAGAAGATAAAAAAGAGAGAGAGAGAGAGATTAGTGTCACAGAAATTAAAACATGTCAAATGATGGTGAGAGGTTAAATAAAACCAAAAAGCTTCCATTGTTTGGTTTGGTTTTCAACAGGAAGTCATCAGTGATCTTGATGGTAGCAATTTGTGAAGGGAAGGAGATAGAAACTAAACAGAAGTAGATCAGGGAGTGAATAGGAGGTAAAGAAGTGGGACCAGTAAGCATACACTCTTTTCAAAATCTTGGCTGTCAAAGACAAGAGAGAGAGAGGGCAGGAGCTAGAGAGGGACAAGATTGACAGGGCATTTTTAAAGGCAGGATAGATAGGCCCTCTATCATTCCACAATTTACGTAATTCTACAACTCTTCTACTTCCACCTTCATAGCCCTTGTCTGCCCTCTCTGCCCACAGAACTTTCCCAGTGTTTAATCTTCTCTTGGCCACAGGGTCCTAAGTGGGTCCCCTGGCTGTAGAAGGGTGGCCTCTCCTGTGTCACAAAAGTGCTGAACTCTCACGTTGGTCCTTCCTGCTGAAAGGACCTGGCCACTTACATTCAGATTTTATTATTAACTTAAAATGTGAGTGATCATTATTCTGTTTCTTAAAATATGACTCTCTCTTGGGTCCATTTATTTCTCTGAAGCCAAGATTCCATGGGCTGTGAAACACAAAGACGTGGAGGGCAGCAAATGAAAAATGAACCCAGTGACAGGGAAACTGCTGAGAGAGGGGAGAAACATGTAGTGTCCTGTGCCCTCATGCAAACAAAGGCATTTCAGAGCAATGAAATCTGCTCCTGCACACTCTGTCTCCTCCACTAGTGTGACTGCTTTTAATTGTTTGCAAACAGCTTATGAAGAGAGAAAAATTCAGTTTTGAGGAACGGCCCCACGGTGTTGTTCACAGGGCCAAGCTGGCAGCACGAGCCCATCTGTGTGGGTAGGGTCCACCACACTTCTGAAGAACCTGCTAGAAATACAGAGCCTATCACAAGCCGAGCCTCTGGGGCCAGCCCAAGATTCTGTTTTCAGGCTGTTGAGGCCCCTGGATTTGTTTGTATGTATCTGTGTGTCGAGCAGGGGGCAGGGGAGATGGAACTCTAACTTATGTCCCTTTCTGTGTGGTTTTCAAACACAAAGTGGAACTCCTTTGAGTCAATTAAAATTAAGCATCTCCCAAGGACCCAAGGGGGAGAGTTGGCTCCTAGAAAAGGCAGCTCAAGGCAGGGGGTGGAATGATTTGGTCCATCAAATGGGTGTTTTCTCTCCCACGCCTTTTCTGTGGGTATCGTGGTCAGAGGCCATAATAATTTTTTTTCCAATACTGCTCTTTCTCCTAGTGACGCGTGGGTGAGCCAACAGAGGGGCGGGGGGCTTGTTTCCTTCAGATGCATTTGAGGCTTAGCCCGAGCTTCCAAATGTAAATCTTCCTGGTAAGCTTTTCCCAGATGATGTTAAGAACACTACGGCATAAACTAAACAGTTTGAAAAAAATCAACCGGAATCTCAAGATGTTATTTCTCTTGGGAAATTAGAGGGTGAACAAATCCCTGAAGTTCTACCCAAGGCCTGATGAAAGATTTATTAAAATTCTTTCTATATAAATTATTGAAATTCTACTTACACACAGTGGAAATAGAGTCAATGAAGCACAAAAAAAGAAATACAAATTTGGACAGTGATAAATGAAAAATGTGAAGATATATTTTTAGGAGCAAATACTGCTTATTATTCCTTTGTGTCTTGCCATGCCCCCTGCTTTTAAGAGAAGAGCAATGGCTGTAAATCAGTTATTCTTTCCTGAAATGTCATCTCTCCATAACGCCCTCCAAATCCACATCAACTCTACTCTGCTGTTGTTGGCATGATCCACAGAGGCCAGGAGTTGCAACACCCATTACAATGGCAAGAAAGCCAAGCTTCCTATGCCAGCACTAATACTATGGGCAGAACTTTCATCAAAGGGCCCCTGGGTCAACCAGAGGGAAATGCAAGACCCTACCAGTGCTGGCCGGCCCAGTGGGCCCTCTAAGGGAAAGTGAGGAGCACGACCAGGCTTATTAAAATAACCCGTGGGCAAGGCGCCTCCAATGCTTAATGGAGCATATGGCCTGGGTCTGGAGAAGGAAGCTGCACTTTGCATCCTTTTCCAGGAAGGGAGGGAGTGGCAGCGGCCTAAATCCCTGGAAACTCTCCTCAGTGCCCTGGCTGGCATGCTGGAGAGTTTCCCAGCTTGTTCTGGGAGAGGTATCCCACTCTAAGCAATAGGTTCCACTAAGTTTTACAATAAATAATATAACCACCATGGAAGTCAAATATTTAGATTCCCATTAGAGCAGTGTTTCTCCCAAGTGTGGGTCCATAAAGTTACAGGATAATAGTTACCACTCCATACCCAAGCCATTTTTCATCTCCTTCCTGGGTTACTACAGTTATAACTTCTCTTTTCTTGATTTATCTCCTCGCTCCCTTGTTCCTGGGAGCAATAGTAAAGAAGCTACATCGTTTAACTAATTCAATGCTTAATCTAGGTTGGGAGCTCTAGTACCAGACTAGATCATCACCAATGCAAAACACTATACCAGTGATTGTTGTTTTCCTTTATTACTAACAGCATTTTCACAGCAAAATCTTGAAGTTTCTCTAATGACTGCTTTGTATTTTAACATCACCTCTTCGTGTGTTTTCTAGTTATTCTCTATTTAAGGGTGGAAAGGATCTCAATAATATTGATATCATCCGCTTATAAGGAAGGCACTGAGAACTTTTTTTAACAAAATAATTTAATCCTCATAGTACCTAAGGAAGATAGGCAATATAATTACCTACATGCTAGGTAAGGTTCAGAGGGGCAAAGTGATTTGCCCAACATCATATACACAGCAAGAAGCAACACAGGACTTCAGCCCAGGTTTGTCTAACTTAAGACCACTGTTCTTTCTGCTACAACTGGGCTGACTTACCAAGTCAAGTATCACCAAATGCAAAGCAAAGTGATTTAGGTGATTGTTTTCAGGAATTTTGATGGCAAATTAAGTAAATTAGATCTTTTCAGGCTGCTTCAGTATTGTTTTTAAGAGGCAGTGAAATTTTACCACTCTTTATGCGCCCCATTTCAATATTTGTTTCAGTTTCAATTCAACTCAACATAATTTACTGAGAGCTTTGTATGTGCCAGATACAGCACAAGAGACTAATAATACAATGATGATTCAGTGACAGTCTACTTAGGAGGTCCTCATGGTCTGCTCATAAGTCCAAGTTCAGATTAAATGATCTGGGAAATACAGAAGGTTCCACATGTCCCTTTGCTTGACTTCTTTCTTAGTCCATTCCTTCACTGGCTGACTTCTTTCAACATTTACCGAACACAGATGAGTAAGACATAATGCATATACTCTACAGTTCATAGTTCAATGAGGGAAACAAACATGAAGAATAATTTATAATAAACCTTGATAACTGCGGTAACAGAAATATAAATAAAATGCTACAAAAGCCAAGAGAACTGAGCAACTAACTCCACCTGTGGAAATAAGCACAGGCTGTTTCTGAGAGACTGAATCTTAAAATATGGTGATCTATTGAAATATCAGAATGTCAGCTTCTTAAAGTATGACTTTATATACTCCTTAGTCTCCTGCAAACAATAAATGCTCACTGTATGCTGGGAGGTCAAAGTGCAAACTGCTTTGCCGAGTACCTGACCTGAGTATGGGCAGGAAAG
The DNA here is from genome assembly GCA_004026885.1 of Lyroderma lyra. Lineage (NCBI taxonomy): Eukaryota > Metazoa > Chordata > Mammalia > Chiroptera > Megadermatidae > Lyroderma > Lyroderma lyra. The sequence continues at coordinate 107,281 of PVJL010002579.1, read as the reverse complement.
GGGAAGAAAGTGTCACAAACTCCAGCAGTTGCTTCTAGTTATACACATTTTTACTATCAGACTTCTAATGAGTTGAATGGTGGCCCCCAATAAATTATGTTCATGTTCTAATACTTAGAATCTGTGAATGTGGCCTTATTTGGAAAAAGGGTCTGTGAACATATAATTAGGGATTTTGAGATAAGATCATTCTGGATTATCTGGGTGGACCCTAAAACCAATGGCAAGTGTCCTTATAAGGAACAGAAGAGAGACCCCATGAAGACAGAAGCAGAGATCGGAGTGATGCAGCCACAAGGAATGCCAATAGCCACCAGAAGCTGGAAGTGGCAAGAAAGTATTCTCCCCTAGGGCCTCCAAGGTGCAGCCCCTCTGACACCTTGATTTCAGATTTCTGGCTTTCAGAGCAGTAAGAGAATCGATTTCTGTTGTTTTAAGCCACTCGGTATATAGTAATTTGTTACAGCAGCCTCAGAAAACATGTAAGTCCTAATGTGATTCTGTAGCCACAGCAATGTCAAGAAGCCCTTACTGAGAGCTTAATTTATGTAACTTTGTGTGGGTACTGCACAAAGTGGATTAGATGAAGCAGGTCTCAGCTCTGAGGAAAGCCATGGAAATGCTAAGGTGAATGGCCATGTAGCATGTAGTATGTCTCAAGTGAGACAAATCTGCATATAGGTTCCTATTCTTCCACTTAATCAGCTATATAAATTGGAAAATTTAATAAGCCCAAGCTTTGGTATTACTGTCTGCAAAGTGGGAATCATTGTAAGCATTAAATAAGATAAAGCACCTACAGCACTTAGCGTAATGGCTGGCCCACAGTACGTACTAGGTAAATAACAGGTACTGTTATTACTATTGTGGACATAAATGAATACATGTGGACAACTGAACACACAACAGTGATCAGATAAATAGAGAAGTTCAACTAAAGACATGCATCTTATTTCCAGCCCAATTCAAATCTTCAGTTAACCTCTCGTCCTCTTCACCCCATGGCACCTATCACCACCATCATTAAAAACAACCAATAGTTCTGAGACTGTTACTTTCAGTGCCCACCTTTTTTCTCTAAAATTTGGGAGAAATATATGTACCCCTATGTTTATTGCAGCATTATTCACAATAACCAAGATATGGAAACAACCTAAATGTCCATCAATAAATAATTGGATAAAGAAGCTGTGCTACATTTACAAAATAGAGTATTACTCAGCCATAAAGAACAATAAAATCTTACCTTTCACAACAACATGCATAGAACTAGAAGATATCATGCTAAGTGAAATTAGTCAGACTAAGAAAGATAAGTACCACATGATCTCACTTACATGTGGAATCTAAAGAACAGAATAAATAAGCAATCAAAATAGGAAAAGAAAAAGAACTCCCATGGTTCCTCCCCTACCCACAAACATCATCCTCAACCTTACTACACCACGAGGCTTCCATTCCATCTCCTGCAGAGTGCTATGGCCAACCTCTCAAGCTCAACCTGTCCATAATTACATTTATCATCTCTTTCACAGCCCAATCCTGCTGCAGTGATACTCCTATCTGCCAGGCATTAAAGCTTGAAACCTACTAGTCACTTAAGGTCCTCTGCACTTACTTCTCCAAGTTGCCTAGAATACTCATCCCTAAAACGTTCACATAACTGGTTCCTTCTAATCATTGAGATCTCATCTAAACTCCCTTTTCTACAGAGATTCCTCCCCTGGCTACCTAATCAAAAGAAACTTCCTCCCAAGTCTCCCTACATGAAACCCACTTCCATTTTCTTCATAGAACTTTTGCATTATCTGAAATGAACCTTATATATTTCTGACTTACTTGTTGTCTAATCTACCCTCTCTGGGCTGCTTGAGAACAGAAACTACGTCTGTTTAGCACAAAACGGATGCTCAATGCATATCTTTGAATGACTTTCCTGGACTTTGATTTTCTTTCATATAACCTCTGCTTTTGCTCAGAAGATAAATATTTAAAGGAAACATAGCTTAGACCACAGCCTCTTAGCTTGGCCTCCCCACTGTCTGTTTCCTCCTCATTCTGTTCATCTCACATTCTACCTGCTACATAATTATCTTAAATCACGGCTCTCATCTTGTCAATTACTTCCTCAAAATTCTTCAATAACTACCCACTGGCTACAAATTTAGGTACAAATTCTTTCACTAGGCATTCACTACTCTCTGCTCCAACTTACCTTTTAAAGAAATTTAATTCCCTCTTAACCATTGATTTTGGAATAATTATAAAAACAGTAGATTGCAAAGAAATGTACAAGAATTGTCATGTATCCTTTCCCCAGCCCCTCCCAATGTTAACATCTTACACAGCTCTTGTATAATATCAAAACCAAGAAGTTGGTACAATCCAGAGAGCTTATCCAGATTTCACCACTATGCATATACACACACATATATACAGGGTGCCAAAAACTGTATACACATTTTAATAAAGGAAAATACTGTATTAAAATATTAATACTTAATATATACCGATAACAAATGATGAATACAAGCCACATTTGACTTCCACAATTAAAGAAGTGCTCAAAGTGGTTACCATTAGCATCCAGACACTTCTGATTATGGTGAACTACTGCTTTACCAATGTTGACCGAAGTGTCCACTTGTATCCCTGTGCATGCTGTTTCAATTTCTTCCGGAAAGTATCACCAGTGCAGCCGGTTTTCTACGGTACACCACATCCTTTAAGTTCCCCCATAGGTAGAAGTCAAGGGGTGTTAAGTCAGGAGAACGTGAGGGAAACTCAACCACACCTTTTTGTCCTATCAGTTGTCCTGGCAAATGATCTTGTGCTGGCAAAATGGTCTTATGCTCCTCAAAAGACAACCATGCTTCTGCCATTTTCTTTGTCCTGCCTATTGCATGGTGGTGCTAGCATTCACTTCATTAATGCTTTCTTTTAAGCAAATGTCATACTACACATTGCTACTATAATTCAATTCGACTTTGAAAAGTAATACATAGATACCATCTCTTAAAATGTGTATATATCTTTGGCACCCCACTATACACTTGTGTGTGTGCATGTGTGCGTGTACACGCACTTAAGTACACAGACTCACTTGTGTAGCTCTGTGCAATTGTGCCATGTGTGCAGATTGGGTAATCACCACCATAATCAAGATACTCAGCTGTACCATCACCACAAAACTCCCTGTTACCTATTTACAGCCTCACCCATCCTTACTCCTGGCTACTAATCTGTTCTTCATCTCTATAATTATTTCATGAATGTTACATAAATGGAATTATTTACTTTTATTGATGAGCAGTATTTCATAGTATAGATGTACCAATCTGTCTAATCACTCATCCACTGAAGGACGTTTGGGTAGTTTCCAGCTTGGGGTTAATATGAATAAAATTGCTTTGAACATTCATGTGTGAGTTCCTGCAGGAAAATCGGCCTTAATTTTTCTAGGATGAATTCCCAAGAGTACAATTGTTGGCATCTTACTTTTGTAGCCTCATTTTCCCAAAAATTCCAGTTCCGTTCCCATATTTTAGTCAAACAGGACTACTTCCTCTCTGGTTTCTAATCCTCATCATCGTTTGCACATTTATCATTATGAGCTTTCTGTAATTCATCAAGTCACTTTCTGAAAGTGAATAAAGAAATAAACTAACACAGAGAATAGAGATGAATTAATAGAGGGGGAAAATAAATAAGAGATGATAGAGTATTTTATCAACCCGATCCCCATCAAATGTGATCTCTTTCCTATAAACATACATCTTATTTGCTGAACTTCTTATAAAACATACGTTCTTCTACAGTCTCATAGATGCATATATCCTCTATACCTCTAATAAAACAGTAAACTCCCTGGAGACAGATTGTTTCTGATTAGTTTTATATTCATCCAAGCATCAAACACAACCCAGTGTTTCTGTTAGAACAGGAGCTCAAGCAAAATGGAATATTCATTATTGAATGACGATGAATTAAATATTTTTGCCCTACAAAGGCTCTGGTCTAACCAAGCAATCAGGATGTTATATTTGTACTAAAAATGATTAATAATACAAATCTACCCAGGCTAAGTGCTAAATGATAACAGAAGCAAAAAGTGTTACAGAGGTGTAGACATCTGGGATAGTTGGGGGATGCTTCCTAAATTAGGCCATATTTGAGGGAAACCTTGAACCGATTAGTAGAATCAAGAAAAAAAGTAGGAAAGGGAGTGCTTTTAGGTAGCTATCATTTAAAAACAATATATGGGTTGATCTCTTTGTAGCTGCTGGATAATATCCCATAGTATGGATGGGATTAAATTTTTGAACCATTTTGCTAATGATGGACATTTATATTTGCATCAGGGTTGAATCTGGATCCATGTTACAGAAAACCCAAATAAGAGTGTCATAAACACGGGATGCTTTATCTCTCTCATGTGTAAAAGAAGCCCAGAGGTAGACAATTCAGAGTTGGTATACAAACTACGTGGTCCTCAGACTGTACTCCATTTTTCAGCTCCACCATTCTAATGTTTCTTTTTCCAATGTTGCTTCCAGAGCCTAGCCAACACATCTTGTTATAGGCAACTAGAAGGACAGAGGAAAATCAAAGTGGCTTACTTACCAACTAAGCCAGATCCCTTTATGTAGGCTTCCAGAAATCTCATATAACACTTCCCATGCCTAGCTGCAAGGGAAGCTGAAAAGTGTACTCTTACATGAATGTATTGCTATCTCAAACAAAATTTAAGATTTTGTAACTACAAAAGGATAATGGATATTGGGTAGCAGGCAGCAGGAAGAGAACAAAACATAAATCTTGTCCTATTATCTTCTACAGTCAGAGAAAAGAAAAGCAGTACTTCACACCCTGACCCCTGAAATAAACAAACAAGCCAAAAAAAAAAAAAAGTATTACATCTAGTTCTAGTAAAATAGAAGAAACCTTAATCCTGCTTGTAAATTACTGATTCTCCAACAAAACAATTTTTTCCCTGAAGTTTGCAATATTCTCATGATAATCATGTCTGACTTTCCTTGTAATCCTGTGGGGTTTTACTTTAAATACGTTATATTTTTTTAATCAGCAAGCCAGTCCTGAATTTAGAATTCCTTACAGAACTTTGCAAGTAAACTATTTTTCTTTTCTTAAACTATTTTTCTTTTTTTTTTTTAATGCTTTTGTGCCTATAAGTCTTCCTTTCATAGTAGTCTCAGTCACAAGCTTATTTCTAGTTCCTCACTATTGTAAGTCATGCTGCAGTAAACAACTTGTAAATGCCTACATGTAGACATAATGACAATTTCTCAAACACAGATATCTAGAAAAGGACTTCCTGGGTCAAATGATATACACAATTTTAATATATTGTACCTAATTGCTATCCAAAGACCGGCACCAGTTTATATTCCCTCCATCATCATGAGTGTCCTTAATTTCCCACACATCACCAACACATAAGATTATCACTCTTTTTATTTTTAGCAAATCTGATGGGGAAAACAATGCCTCCTTGTTTCAACTTGCGTTTTCCTAATTACTATCTAGTTAGGAATTATATCCTATCTAGGTTGAACGTCTTTCTTTATTGGTCATTTGTATTAATTACTTTAAAGTATTGGTTATTTTTTGCCCATCTGGATTGTCTTTTACTGAATTATAGGAGTTCTTTATATATTCTGGATATTAATCTTTTGCTATGCATGTTATTACTATTTACTTTGTTTATGGTATCATTTGCTTTACAAAGTATAAACTTTGATGTCAAATTTATCAAGTACTTCTTTTCTTACTTCTGAGGTTTTGTCTTGCTTAGAAAGAACTTCCTGCCCCTAAATTACTAACTTATTGTATTTTAATACTTGTAGGGTTTACTTGTTATATATAAACTATATGGAATTCATTTTTATACATGGTATGGGGTAGGAATTTCTCTAATTTCTTTGCTAAATGGATAACCAATTTTCCCAACACTATATACTGAAAACTCTATTCACTCCTCTACTTTGAAATGTTATCTTTACCATATGTTAAATTACCATACAGAATTAAGACTGCTTCTGGACTTTACTTTTCTGTTCTGCAGATCCATCTGTCCATTTGTACACTGATAACTACAAAGTATTAAATTACCAAAGCTCTAGAGTACGTTTTGATATCAGGTAAATCAGGCTCCTCCATATTGTATCTTAAAAAAAAAAAAAAGTCTAGCCATTCTCATAGATTTTCTCTTCCAGATGAATTTAAAAATCAATTTACTAAATGCCATTTGAAAATACTCTGTAGGTTTTTAAATTGGGATTGTCTCAGATTTGCAGATTAGAGATTTCTTGTTCTTTTTAGGAGCAATTGTATGTTTTCAAAATTAGCATATATTTACCAATTACCTATTATGGGCTGAGTTCTGTGGGAAATTCAGAGGAGTTTTAAGACAGTCCTTGCTTGCCCTGCAGAAATGTACAACCTGACTGGTGAAAAGGGTATAGATAATTGGTGCCTTAAATGTCAAATATCTATAGATCTAAACTTGTGGCTCACTTATGGTCACTGTAGTATGCATTTTGAGGCTTGTTTTTGCCTCTGATTTTACTTCTTTTATTTTTTCTTTGGTCTTTTTTTTTTCTTTTTAAACACCGGACAACATGGTGTTGATGTACATAATCAGTTTATTTTTCAGTCACCCTAAGTAAGAAGTGCTGTTATCATCCCCATTTTACAGATAAGAAAACTGAAGCTCAAGAAGCTAAGTAACTTTACCAAGATGCAGCTAGGATTTGGGTTTCCCTGAGTTCTGCCACCATAGTGCCTTTTCTTCTTTCCCCTCTTTTAAGTTCCTGCTTCTTTATCAAATGCAAAAATCACCTCTGACATAAGAATAGGGAATGAATAAATGAATAACATCCAGCTTTATTTCCTGTTTTATCCTCTCTACACATGCCCAGTGACTAATCAAATCGTTTGGGGAGTGAAGACACGTTCCTCTCTGCTGCTGTCCAGATTGAACCTGTTAAGGTTCTTCTCCTTCCTTTCCATTAAGCTACAAACAGGATCCGCTACATAACCTACAGGAGCTCTATGCAAAATGAAAATGTGGGGTTCCTTGTTCAAAAAGTGTTAATAATTTCAAGAGGTGAGAGCAGACCATTAAAGGAAGCACAGGACCCTTCTACGCATGGGGGTAGGGCGGGCGGGCCCCCAACCACCCAGATTCTAAACCCATGAAGCAGGCCCTGGCGAAGAGTTTCTCTTTTTTCTAATCTCCGTTTCTGACTTTGCAGATTCCCAGCCCTGCTCTGATGAAGAAGGCTGCTCAGAAGTCTTCCTCCCCACCGACAGTGACTACGACTCCAGTGACGCCCTGAGCCCGCGAGACCTGGACCTGGTCTACCTGTCGTCACATGACATCTCCCAGCAGGCTCTAAGCGGCCTGAGCGGCAGTGCCCCCGACGTCCTGCAGGTGCACGACATGAAGTCTCCGGTGGGGCCGGGCCAGGACCCCCAGGGCCAGGTTCCGGGCTTGGACCCCAACCACTCATGCGCCGAGTTACTCCACGGCCTGACCCTCACGGGCTTGGGGCCCAAGAACCACGCCAGGCTGGCGCCAGGCGCGCGGCCGCCGCTGGGCTTCCTGGGGAAGCGGAAGCCAGCCAAGCACCAGCACTACGGCGGCTTCAGCCGCCACCACCGCTGGCTGCGTATGCACAGCGAGACGCAGTCACTGTCACTGTCTGAGGGCGTTTACACGCAGCACCTGTCCCGGGCCTGCGATGTGGCCCAGCATCCTGGGGAGGCCGAGCAACTCAGGCCTGCCCCCGGTGGGCCCCGGGGCCTGGCTTTGGCCCACACCGCCAGCCTTCCTGAGGAGCGGAAGAGCAGCCTCCAGGACCCAAAGTCTTCAGTGCGCCGCATCTACGTGGAGCCCTATCCTGAGGCCCTGATGGACGCAAAGCCCTGGGCAGGGTTGAGCCCGCCCCCTGGAGGTCATTCCGGTCTGCCCAGCCCCACCCGCCCAGAGATGAGCCCGGAGGGTCCGACCGCATCTCCTGTTTCAGAAATACTCAGCAGCATGCTTTAGGGAGGCCCACAATTGGCTGTCCACTCCCTGTTTCACCGCGAGTCCCTGCATTTTCTGTCCCCCAGCCTGTCTCCACCATGTCCCCATCCATTTTCAAATGGTTGGATGCTAAAAATTTATAAGTTACAGGCTCAAGGCTCTCTTTTTTTTAAAGGGTCAAATTGGGGTAAAGGCAAGAGTTGCCGGGTCATTCCCAGTTCAGCCTACAAAGGGCATAGAGGAACTTTTACATCAATGTGCAGTCCTGGACACAACAGTTCAAACATGCCACCCTGTTGGTGGCATGGCACCTGTGACTGAGGTAGGGCAACTCAAAGAGCCACCCGCAGTTCTGCAGCTGGCTTTGTAATCTGACCCCTACGTTTAGGGATCTTTCATGAATTTGTGATTGATAGCAGGAGTTCTATAGATGAAAATAAGATTAGCATTGTTTTTTCTCTCCATTCCAAACCTTTAGAAGAGTTTGGAAGAAAAGCCCAGGTCATATCTCTAGGGCACAGGGTCAAGTGGACTTGTCCTGGGTTCCCTGTCAGCTAAACCAAGTCATTCCAAAGTGCAGGGTTCTCAGGGGCTCACCAAATCCAATTTATCCATCAGCACTTACCTGATTAAAGAGGCCTTAGACAGGCCTTTTCTGCACTTAGTGCTGTGTGGAAGCCACGAGAAACAAAAGTAGAAAATGCTTCTCTTCTAGCTCCGTCTTGCAAAGATAGAATAGGGCATCTTCCTGCACACTCAGCTCCCATTCACGCATGAAAATTGGCTGTATCTTATTCCAGAGTGCAAGGAGATGGCTACGTTAAGTAAAAGCCTGGATTATAGACAAGAGGAAGGAGAGAGATGAACAAAAATGTACTTCCTTTACAATCCTAAAATAAGTAAGTCCCTGAGGGCTGTGCCTCTGAAAATGATAACAGATCTGCTCCAGATTTCTTAGGTCATCGAATTGTCAGTGAACAAGGAAGTATCCTTCAGATATAGCCAAACAGTGATGGGATCTTTACAGTCACATAGGCACATCTACTCACCCCCATATCACAGGTCACAGGACAGACTGTCCAGGGCTTGGGTTGCTGCCTTCCTCCTTTTCAGTCCACCCCTTCCAAAGTTAGTTTTGCCCCGAAATCAGCTGGCCTGTTGGCCTCAGGGAAGATTTTTTCCTTAGAAGGTCCTGGCAGTGGTTGTAAGGCTGTGCGCAAAGGCACCTGAAAATCCTGCTTCAGACTCATCACCTCCCACCTGCCTTTGTCACAAACGAGAACCCAAATCAAACAAAAATCACACTGCATATTCAAAAAGGCATAAGCTTTCGCTCATTTCCTGGAGCCAAGACCCATTCAGTTCACTGATATTCTAAATGGTCCTTTTCTGCTTCATAGGCATTTTGGTTAAATATTGGTCTTTATGGCCCTTCTCCTATCCTCACAGTTCTACCATTCGTCCTGGGAATTCATACAAAGTCCCCTGTTCACAATGTTATTCCGATCCCTTCCATTTTTAAAACATTTGATTTAAACATAAATAATTACCCTGGAGGAAAGGTATAGATTTGGCCCATAGCCTATGGTCATTAGTAAACTAAAGCCCAGAGCTCAGTCTTTATTTTTTTAAGAGATTTTATACTCAATGAACCTTCCAAAGAATCTTGATCAGAATCACTCCAGCTCCTTTTCCATGCCTGAGAGGATTTTAAAAGGCAATTTTCGTCTGTTCTGAGTGAATTCTATGTGTATGGAGTGTTAGAGCTAGAAGGGACTATAAAATTAGTCTAAATCCTTGCGTTTACAGATGAGGCAATTAAGGCGCAAAGAGGTTAAGTGACTTGCTCAAGGTCAAAGAGCTAGCTAGTTTCCTCTCAGAGTGAGGGTCAGAACCCAGAACCATTCTCTTCATAGCAGGCTCTCCATTGGGAATTGGCACATACCTAGTCAACCCTTGATTATCTATAGACTGCTTACCTACTTTGCAGATCATCTATCTACATCTAATTCCAAATTCAACTTTTTTCTCAACCTTTCCCTTCCAGACTTCTAATACCAGAGTTCCTTGTTGCCAGAAAACACAAATTCTATACAATAGATATTTAAGCTAATTAATTAGAAAGCAAATTTGGGAGAAATGTCACTTAAAATGACATACTGTTTGACTCCTCTTTAACAAAAATGTCAGAATCATCTGCAGTCAGTTTCTACTTATTTCTAATTGTAAGACATTATATTTGTTGACTAAGTGTGAGATGAGATGCTGGAATTGTCAGGAACTAAGAAACCAAATGATTTTCTGATCATGACCTTTCTGATGACATGAGGAAGTTTGTGACTCTGAATTATATGGGAGACATTTGACAGGCTGCAAAAGCAGAGACTGACCTACTCTCGGGCCCCTCATTTAGTCAGCAACTTCTGGCACACTGGACCAAATAATGACTCAAGAAGTAAAGCTTCATTAAATCTAAACCCACTAATTTCTAATGGGAAACAAGAGGTTATTTCTTCACCTTCTATGAGGAAAATAGATGCATGCCCATGAAATGAATGATGCATATTAGATCTCAATGGGCATACTTAATCAGCTTTAAAATGCACTTTTCTAGCAATATTTCTGTATAAAAGTGGATGTTATAGCTTTAGTAATTAGCTATTTGTTCAATTAGGTTCCCTTCCAACCGTACCTCCACTTTGCAACATCTTAGGAGCCTAGTTTAAATTAATACATTCTTGTAGGAGATAATTGTGTTCTCTAATTCACAGCCCTTTACTCATTTGGCCAGTCTTCTCATTAGAGAAACTGTACAGTGTATGGGACATTTTTGTTTATTTTGTTTTGTATTATTGGTTTGGGTTGGGTTGGATTGGATTGAGTTGGTTTAGTTTAGGATATGATGGTTTTTTTGTCTTTTCCAACCTGAGAGTCTCTGGAGGAAACTTTCCTCTCACAGGTCTCCTTTTCCATGGTTTTTCTGACATGCATAATTCTTACCTGTATTATCCAGCTCTGGTCATTTGTGAAAACCTCGAAAATCATTGACTGAATCCCTCCTATATGTTTATCTCTAAGCTAAATCCCACAGAGAACAAAAGAATCAAGTAGAAAACACATTCCCATGCCACAAGGAGCTCACAATCTTATATGAGTGCAGCCATCATCACCATACATCTTTTCATTAATGTCTTAAAAGGGGCAGGAGCCTGTCTCCTCTCTCAGGCCAACGTAGTGCACGTTGGGTCAGACATCTTTGATTTCACTCTCGCTGTCTATTCATAAGGGCGGACAGCTGGAAAAATGCAGGTTATCGACGTATATGCTTGCAGCCATTTACAAGGCTGTCACATTCTCTGAATTGGTGAGGGTACCTGGGAGACAGTAATTGAAAACATTCACTCTAGGGAACGAATATTTTTAGAAGTGGGTACTTAAAGATGAGACCCATTCCATTTTAAAAACATTCACTAATGCTCAAAGCAATAATTACACCGGAGAAAATGGTTCCATTTGGTTTGAAAGGTGAAGCCCGTTAGTAATAATATTCCTCTAGCTCTCATTCCTGAAGGATCCCAAAGCACTTTATGAAAAGCAATGACTGAAGCCTTGTTGTACTCCCCTAAAAAGACCTTGTCCAGGAGCCACCTGGCAAAGACTTACGGCACCCTTGCCAGGATATCATGCCAGACAAGTGGAAAAGAGGACTGGCCTCTCATTCATTGTTATCCTGCCACACAAACATGTGCCCCCGTGAGCGCTGAGCTCTTCACCTAGAGACAACTTTACGGGAAAATCCCAACTCCTTGGCCTCTTCTTGTTCTTCGCTCTCCACCCGAGGCGTACTTGCTTTCTCTTGGAGAACTATCAACTCAAACTGTTAAGAGGTCTGCAGTGCATTTACATTCCCTAGTTATGTCAACAGCACACAGAACTCACTGGCTTCTTAAAACTGACACTTGTTAGAAACATGATGTATTATTCTACAGCTCTCTCAACTTTGTATGTAGCAAAGCTATAGCAGAGAAGGTGCATCTCTTGCTATATTTGTTTTTTGAACTATAACACACCAATTAGAGAGGGTAATTGTAGACTAACAAGAGAACACTCTCAGAGAATTGAAAGTGCTATATTTTCACTTTATAAAGCCTAAATATTTTTCCAGATAATTCAGTAAAGCAAATCACAGCTTTTTTTTTTTTCCTGGTCATACCTTTAAGGAAATTTTTAAAGGCGCTATTTGGAAAGCAATGATACCTCTTCACAGGTAGCAGGGTGAACAAGGAAAAAACTTGTTTCTTTGCGGGTCACCTCTCATAAGATGTTCAAACACATGGCTCATGACTGTTAAGCTAAACTTCAATGCGGCCTTACAAACAACAAGGGTAGTGTATTTGAAACTATGTTGTACAGTTTGGAAACTTATTCTAAGATCCTAATTCAGAGTTTTTCTGAGGTGTTGAACTTTGCCATTAGCAAAAAGTATTTTTAGAAAAATCCATTGACTGTTTATGAAGCACTGATTTTGCCATATTTCGGGTCTCTGGTTTTTCCACCACATCTGCACACAGTAGTTATATTTGGGGGTTTTTTTCAATTATTTCTTCTATTTCCATTAATAATGAATTTGTAAAATGGTTATTCAAAAGGACAGTTGGTTTTGTTTAACCATCAGAGAAGTAGACTCTGAAAATACTTTATTTTGTTAAAGGAAGTACAAGGTTTATTGTTGTTTTAAATATTAGTCTAGGGTCTTTCCCCTCCAGATATATACATTTTTCATTTTTAACAAAACCTATATTTAACTTAGTGGCAAATGTTAGCTATTAATTAATGCTCTTTGCTCCTCTTCCTTCAGTTCATGACATGAAAATTGGAATATGCTTTCATGGTTAATCGCCATCCAGTAGCTGATTTATAAAAACCAAGCCCGGCAAATTGTTGTGTTAACTCACTCTGGGTTGCTGTGTTGCTTGCTTCTTGCCCTGTAACAAACCAGATGTTTGGGGATTTCCCACGTATGTGGTCGCAAGCATCAATTCAATGTGTGTGATGGAAAAAGAATTAAAGAGTGTGTGTGTGTGTGTGTGTGTGTGTGTGTGTGGTGGGGGAGGGGTATTTCATAGAAAAAGTAATTTAAGTAACATTCTATTAGGCAATGCATAATTTCTTCCTGCCTAATGTGTACATAGTAATTTGGCTGATTATTGGTTATTTGTTCAGAATGTATTGTATCTTGTTGCTATGTATGCAACTGAGCATATGTAAAATGTCGACTTCAGTATGTTATCTGCACAATTTTGTGTGCTTTAAACCTCTGTAAATGTACAGATGAATCACTTATGATGTGTTAAATGTGACTTTCAATCTTGAAACAGTAATATTTTGTAGTATGTACTTTTGCAAACTATTTGAAAATTTTAAAAGAATATTGTAAATGGCCAGTACCTTCAAATCAAAAACACTACTGGTAAAATGCATGCCTCTTCATCCTACCAATTTATAACAAGGGGTCAGACGTTAACAAGAATTACGATAATTTTTGTAACAGCAAGTATTTTTGATAATTCCCTACCCACCTAATCGTATTTGAAAGAAAAATGATCAACAGAAGAAATCTTAGCTATCAGAGGGAAAGACTGTTTCATAAACATTAACTAATAATAATATACATTATATCTAACCTGTGTTGAAATCCAGTTGAAGGGTGAAGAATATTTTTGGTTCTTCATGAGGCCTTTTGCTATTTAAAGAACAGTTTCCAGGCCCTTTGTCTTCAGTGTGGAGAAATGTCAACTAATTAATAAACTAATAGAATTGTCCGTATTTGAGTATTTGGCTTACCTGATGGTTTTTCTAAGTCTCAGTGAAAACATTTTTTAGCCTGAGCTTTGAAGATCTTCTCACTGAAACTTCGGAAGCATTACTACTTGGGGCATTGGTTTAATAATGATCAGAAAAGTCTGACCTGTTGACCCTTGACTGATCAAGACATTTGGGTTCTTTCTCCGGCATAATTAGTTAGTGCCAAGTATTAAAAATAAAGCAGCAGAATGCTGATGCAAATACTCCCACCACGTTGCACCCGGGAGCTTGGACATGGTAATCTTGCTCCTTCCTTCACTGCGTGCATGTTTAAATGTCTTCAGTGCCTCTCTGCATGTGCTGCCGTATATCTAGTTCTCTACCCCTTTATTTCCACACCCACAAAGCTCCTCCCTTACCCTTGCTCTCTCTGGCTGAGAATTGAGATTTCTTCTGTCTTTGAGAACCCTCCACAGAGATTACTTCAACCCCAGGAACCTGCACAAAGCTTCTCCTGAATTCCCAAGGACAGGAAATACACTGCTTTAGAACATATATTTCTTTTATGCCATTTTACAGAATTCTTTTAAATACACACACACACACACACACACACACACACACACACACACTCAGCTCTTCACTGGCATGTTTGTGGTCAGCTTTCCATGACAGTCTCAGAGAGCTGTTTTGTTGTCCTGGCCAAACGTGCTGTTTTCCTTATGTAAATTGTCATCTTTCTAGGTAAACCATTACTTTCTTTTCCTAATTCTGTCTTTAAATAAAAGTTTACCTTCTTTTTCAAACCAAACAGCTGACCTTGCTCTTTAATACCCCCTTTCTTCAATGAACACGCCCGAGGAGGTCTTGGGGGAGGGACAGCATGGAGCACAGAGTAAGCAGAGGCTTTTCAACGCAAGCTGCGAAGCAGGAAGAAGCGGGCCTTCACTGAACGCTTAGCCTCTGGTTAGATGGGCCGAGCAATATGCAGTATTTCCATCTGCTAACAGGAAATACTTTCTTTTCCTTGTAATAATGATTTTTAAAAATCACGTTAGGGAATTAGGCAAGTTTAAACCAGGAGTTTCTAATCAATGTACAGTGACTATCAGGAAAAACTTATCAGGAAATTCTCTTGCCCGATATTATCTGTCAAGTAAGTTAGAACTTTGCAATGATTTCTTGAATGTGCAAATATATTAGAACTTTGCAATGATTTCTTGAATGTGCAAATATATTTTCTCTTCAGGCGGCATACGGTATTTTCACATTTGCATAATGCTCCTTGTTCTGTCGATAAGGATGATAATGATGATGCTTGCTTGATCATATTGTCCGTTCTGCCAATCACTGAATTAAGTTATAGGCCACAGAAGGGTCTGGTATTAGATACAAGCTAGAGGGAGTTATGCGCCAGGTATACACTGAACTAGGTCAGATGCTCTGAGTCATAAGCAGCTACCTGTTTTGTTTTGCTTTGTTTTGGGGGACTATTGATTGGTTGGTTGGCTGGTGGTTTTTTGTGGCCATGATTTTCCCAACACATTTCATAGTTCCTGGCACAAATACTTGTTAAATGAGTGATAAACTGACAAAGGGATAGCTTCAAATCAGGCTAATTCCCATTAATTGCTTAATTTCTCCATAAAGAAATGGATTCAAAGGCCTTCCCAAATCCCTGCCAGCCTGAGGCTCTCTAAAATAGCTCAGATGGAGCTCAGTCTCTCCCTTCAGGGTACCTATATCTTGAAAGTCTTTGTTTAGGACTTCCTGGAAAGTTCCACCACACACCAGAATGCTTTGACTAAGGTCAGACCCTAGGAGGAAGCAAAGGCCTGAGGAGAAACCTGCTCTTTCCTGTGGTGTAGATGCACATCCAGACAGTCCAGATATCATGCCCAGTGGTTGAGCTCCATGGAGAAAAGTATGCAGATCACCTATCCCAGTAGCACCCAGAAAACCTGCAAAAGTCTTGTGCCAGTGCCCAATAAGGCCACTGTTGTGCATACCATTTCCCCCAAAAGCTTTTGATCATTGCAATCTCCTGTATGTTTATAAAACACTTTCACACGCACCATCCTGTTTGAGCTTGACAAACACCTGTGATCGGAACAAGACTTTTTAGCTGTTTTACAAATAAGGAGCTTAGACTCAATAAAGTGAATTCGAGGGCCCAGGAGTCATGATGTTCCAGTGTGCAATGTGCCATTGACTGGGGTCCTATTAGAACAGAAAAACAAGGCCTGAATTGGCTGCTGAACATTGATACACCTGCAGATAATGACCACAAATGAAGCCAAACAAGACAACAAAGCAGACAGACCCTTTCCTGGGAGGCCTATATCTAGCTTGGGATCAGGCACTCTGTGACACTTCTCCTTTCTGAACTGCCAGACAAAGAAGACAGCATCAAATGTGTAGGATCTTTTTCAGCTTCGAAATTGAGTGAATCACATAGACTACCTATCAGGGAGGAGTAGAGGGTCTTCTCAGTGTGTTTCTGTTGTAGCGAGATGTGCTGTGCTGTCATGCTCTTGTTGGGGAGGGTCAGTGGTGGAAGATGTAGGCCATGACACTGAGTCTATAGCAGCTAAAGGAGAGTGGGGAAAGAATGTAACTGACAAATTCATGTTCGGCACCCCTTACTAGTATCCTGCCCCACCCCCCAAAATCTTTCTCCTTCTTCTTCACCCTGTCCCCAGTCTCTCTCAGAAAATGGTTCCATTTACTTCAGTCCCCCAGCCCGTGGCTGTCCCAGCCATTGTAGCATCATCCACAACATCCCTTGACCCTTCCCTGGCATCCTGACTTGGCGTCAGCATCACCCATCAGCTGTTCTCTTAGATGCTGTCCAACCATCCCAACATCCCTTCCCCAGAGTGTCCTTGAAAGGGTCAGAGCATTGCACAACTCCAGGGGGCACTGTTATTAAGTGTGGAATGTGTTTCCCTAGCCGGTTCCCAGAATGCAGGAGTGAAGCAAGCAGGCCCTTTGCCAGAGAGCAAGCCCTCAGTGGGCATCTCCTTTGAGGTCGATGGGAAAATGAGGTTGGCATGGGGCAGAGCACGGGTTCCCCTTTACGGAGGATGTTTATCATACCACTGTAGTGCCTGCTTTGAGACACGATGTCGGACACACCTTTGACTCTTCCAAGTTTGGGGCAACTTGAGTACCAGCTTGGACCTCACTTGGGCCATTTTTGTCTTGCCTGGGGCCCGGAGCCAGGCATTGTTCTCTGCCCTCAGTGAGGTCTGCGAAGTCAGGACAGCATCATTCCCTGACAAACGTTCAGTACATTTCCTCAGGTCCCAGGAGGCCTGATATTGAAATGTTTTCCTCCCCATAGTTATATTTTCCTTGGTTGAAAAAGTTTTGTTTTGGAAGTTGCTACCCTCTCGAGGTAATGAGTCAGTTTGGGAGGCCGGTGCAGAGAGGAAAATGCACATCATTGGCAGAGGCCAGAGGATGGGGGTGAGAGAGATGGGAGATTCCGGGTGGGAGAGAGAGGTCCACACCCTCTGCCCCCTCCCACTCCTTCAGGAAGAGCACAGTCCCGCCTCCCCAGCAGGGGACTTTGTCACTGGGGTCAGGGGCCAAGCCCCACTGCTGTCTCAGGGCTTGTTCCCAGTAAAGGAGCTAGCATTATGGGTCAGCTTTTGCATGCCATTTAATCTACTTTCTGTGAAAGTCAGTAGCATTATCATCCACCTTGAACAGATTGAGAGACTGAGGCTCCAAGGAAGGGAATCACACCCCCAATATCATACCGCCAGCAAGTAGCAGAGCTGGGATTGGAATTCCAGGAGCCCCAGGCCCATTATACCACAGGGTTTCTTTGCAAGACTCATTCTTACCCAGAGGAATAGGGCCAACTGGCTCAGGAGGCGTAGGAAGACCCCGTAGGAGAGACAGCTGACATTATCGGACTCAGGCTGGGGAAATGTTGACTGAGGGAAAAAAGGAAGGTTATGGACTTGAGCCACCCTTTTCTTTCCCTTCTATCCTCTTCTCCCCTCAATTTTCCCACCCCATTTTCTTCACATGGAGAGAAAAGTCATAGAGATACAAAAAACACAGAGACGCACCAACACACTCAGATCTCCCCCCCTCCACCCACCCACACACATGCACACAACACAAACACACACGTCCACACAAGCACAGAGGCACACACATCTGGAGGTAAATCTCAGGATTCAAGGGTTGGCCCGATGCCAACTCTGAGCCCCAAGGAGCCCACTGAGGAGCCCTGGTCTGCCTCACTTTGGGAGGTCAAATCAATGAAAGAGCCCTGGTAGTTTAAAAAAGAGAAAGGGAGAAATAAAGAACACCAGCACCTCTCATGATGGGAGGTCAGAGCGAATGAAACCAGGAGGAGGGGTAGCAGTCCAGGGGCTGGGGCGAGAGCGTGGGGGCAGGGAGCCTGGTGCTGGCAGCTGAATTCCTACCCTGGCCCAGCTCCAAAAGATTAAAATAGAGCTCTTAGAGTGTCCCCTCCACAGACCAGCCTGCCAGGGGCCAGACAATACATGGGTTTGTGCTCCAGCACAGGCCTCCAGAGAGGTGATGTTTTTACCCGGACAGCTAAAGGCACAGAGGCAGGTCTAAGCAATTCCAAGGCTGCTTTGGCGCACAGTCCCAGAACAGGCCACAGCACAGGGAGAGCTGCCTGCCGGCTGCTGGGACGCACACAGATCTGCTCTTTTCTCTTCTCACCCCAGGGCAGGCCACTGGGCTCACACTTCATTTTATCTACCCCACAAAACACCCTACTGGCACGGCTATGTGGGACGAAGGCTTAGCAAATTCGTTACACTTTAATTGGGAAAGAAAAAAATCTCAGCATGCCTGTAAACAGGCAGCTCTACTACTGAGGAACAGACAGGGCATCTCCCTCGGGGGCATCTGAAATCCTCAGATGAGTACAGATACCTCATTTTCTCTCCCCAAGGAACACAGCTTCCCCAGAAGGAAGCCCCACTGGCCACTTGAGGTTACATCTGCTTCGTTGGGATTCTTGAGGATTTCAGGCACCTGGGACTCCAGTCCAATATTTCAAACCACTTGCTAACACAGCAGGACAAAGAGAAGTACGCATCAACTAAGCACACAGGCTCTGGAGTTTGCCAGACACGGGTTCTAATCCCAACTCTGCCACTTAGTAACTTTTTGAATGTGGACGAATCCGTTCATCTTTCTGGAATTTGGGTTCTTTATCTCTCACAGTCATAAGGATTAAATGAGAAAATGCATAGGAAGTGGTCAAATCAATGCCTGATACGTATCCAGCAAATGTTCTCCCCTCCCTACAAGAAATATTGCCTCCTACTAGGGAATGAAAATATCATTTAACATCCAAACTAGAACACTTGCAATAGTGAGAGTGGGCACTAACTGGATAGACCCTAGAAAACTGGGACATATGAGTATGATCCCCCTTTCTATAACCTTCTAAAGGGTCCCTATATAACATTTTTAAAGGTAATCACTTTAAAAATGAAGCCCATTGGCAATCATAGCTTTTTATAGTATACCATGCTATCCATACATGAAATTATGAAATTTTAATCTAAAATATCATTTTATTATCTATCTAAAAAAATCATAAAATTATAGTTAAGTGATTAGAGGTAAGTGACACATCGTATTTGGATAGAGGACTGAAATTTGATAAAATTCTACTGCCATCTTAATTTTTTCTTTTCTGCTGATTGAGAAAAAGTAGCTTTTGTTCAGTTTTAATGGGGAAACACTCTCCTTCCAGTTCATAGAACATCAATATTCCATAAAAACAAAGTTTGGAAATTGAAGCCTTAAGAATCAAGGATAACCCCCAGTCATTGAGGGAAATTTTCATGGTTGTGATATACATATTTTCTTTTCTTTAACAGTTTTAGCCATCTAGGGATAAGACGACATAGGAGGCCTCAGTTTCTCACCAGCTAGACCCATCTGTAGGACCGCTGAGTGTTCTCATGGCATGGCAGCTGGCTTCTGCCAGAGCAAATGGCCCTAGAGAGAGCAAGGCCATCTAACGTGCCCAAGAGTGAGGACATGGGACTTTCCATTCTAAAACCAGGACACTCCCAGGCACACCATTGAGTTGGTTGCCTTAGTGAAAGAAGAAAACACCTGAGAGGTATCCATGGGCTCCTTAGGACTACAGCCAACAGCTTCAGTCTACCAGAAAGAATTATACCCAATACCAAAACCAAACAGCTCCCCAGAAGAGACATCTGGGTAACATCTGGGTCCTCAAATGCACAAAATGCTTGAGCAGCTTTTGGTTTGTGGTAGTTTTAAAATACATTCTTGATTGTCAGACTCTGCTATCTTCCACTCAACCACTCAACCCTTCTCTGGTTATAGTTGCCATTAGGGTCTGCCTCCCTAGGTTCTTGGAAGCTCCTCCAGCAAAAGGTCCTGGTGGCCTCTTGATGACTTTATGTGTTTATTTGTTGTTTGTTAAAAAGAACAAACATCTTTATCTAGAGTATTTTGCTTGCTTAAATAGATTTAAACCACATATGAAGAGTTGTATGGTTTACAATGTGATCTCTTTTAATTCTCACAGCCTGTAAAGTAAAGTAGGCACTGAGATGGTGACCGTTTTTCTTATGAAAATATCAACTCTAAGAGGATACAGGTAGTAGGGAACACCAGGTCTTCTGACTCTAAATTCTATGCTCTATTATAATTCTCAATTATAACATAATATACCATAATAATCAGTATTGAATTCATTTGTTTTATTTAACATGGAATGATATTTAGACATGGTTACTCCTGCATTTCAGCTGAGTCATTTAGAACACACACAGACACACATATTTACACACACTCTCTCTCTCTAACACACATAGACCAACTTTAAAACTGGGCCCATAAAACTTAGCTCACCCTACACCCCTACCCAAATAGTGAACAGATGCATTTTCCTGGTTTTTACTTTGGGAAATCAGCTACTACATGAACCAAATAGAATCATAGCTTAGAGAGTTGGTTTAAGGAAGAGAGGATAGTACATCATTCATTATACCACTAACCAGCACTTAAAAAATAAAACACGCTACCAAGTAAAACCAAAATTTCACTTTGGGAAATCTGTCCAATGGAGATAAAAAACACCAGTAGATAAGGATATTTGTACAAGATGCTTATTGAGCTCTGATGATTGTGGCGAAACTAACTGGAAATAACCAGTTATTTGAGGGCCCCCAAATAGCTAAATAGTTGGACAAATTATGCTGCACCTATAGTACTGTTGTAAACAATGAGTATGAGCCATTGACTTGGAAGGATCCATGATAGGTTGAGAAGGAAAGGAGAAAAGAAAAAAGGGAAAGGAGGGTGAAAGGGTGAATTGTATTTTCTGATCCCACCTGCTGGAAGTAATTTTTTTAAATCCTATTAATGCATATGTATGTTGTATATACACAAATAGAAAAAAATATGGAAAAAAACTAGCTGTAATGTCAGAGTTTGGATTAGAGGAGGGTAGGGGAGACTACTAATATTTTTGCATACTTTTGAATTATTTGAGTTGGTAAGAAGAGCACATTATTTTTCTAATTTAAAACAACAATCAGGTAAATCAAGATAAAAATAAACTAAGACCACAGATTTGCCAAGTCTGATTTAAGCAAAGAAAACTCAGATCCATCCCCTCAAGTCTTTGAGTTCATCCAAATGTACTCTTTTGATTGGCCCCAGGCACTGACATCTGTGTGGAACCTTCCGTTCTTAATCTCTGCTTTGGTTTTCAGAATGGCCACCTCTGCTGAATGTTTAGACTTTAGCTGAGAACCATTCTCCCCACCCCCACATCTACCTCCACCCACTCATACCCAAAAAAGACTTTGGTCCCTGCTACAAAGGCCAAGAATAAATCCTTTCCACCCCAATTATTCTGCCAATACATCATTCTTCCCACTCTTTTCTCCTTAACCTCCAGATGGTGGACTCTGGTGAGAGTGGGAGGCAGTGGAATCTCATTTTCTAATGGTATTTACCAGTGAGAGAGCCACATCTGTGGAGGACGGCTTAGATTTAAGTGCACTTAGAACAAGTTAGTTATGGGTGGTGTGCCATTTGGGGGAATGCTGATTAGATACAGAGACCAGTGAGAGGTTGGGATAGGAAATCAGGAGCCCTGATGGCAGAGCAGATATGTACAGATGAATAAATTGGTAACCTGAAGAAGCAATAGTTAATCAATTACTTGTACGTCCAACACTTAGATTAGATTTTTGCACATCGTAAATTATACTAAATAACAGCTCATGATTCAGAAGATCTTGACCAGCAGATGTCATTTAGTAGAGATTAAAGTTCCATATTTAGGTTTAAAAATCCAAGAACAATACATGGTAATGGAAAGAGAACTGACTCTGGGTGATAAACACATAGGTGATGCACTGTAGAATTGTACACCTGGAACCTATGTCATTTTTGTTAACCAGTGTTACTCCAATAAGTTTAACAATAAATAAATAAATATCCAAGAACAAAATGAGAAATTTTAGTTGAGCAAAGGATCATTTTAAAAAGTTGATTTAGGCATTTTATTTAATAAGTTTGAGTTAAGCCAAAGTATAAAAATCTGTTAAAAGAAAAAAAACAAAAAAAGTAAACTGGGAGTTCCCTGATGGTATAGTGGCTTAAGGCTTTGGCGCTGGCGCTGTCAGCGCTGCGGCCTGGGTTCGATTCCCAGTCAGGGAGCTACTCCAGATATTTTAATACAAATAAATCTATTCATCCAATCATTCATTTGTTCATTCTTTCAACAGCAAACATTAATTGAATACCTACCTTGTGCCAATCACTGTACTAAGCATGGGTTAATGAGCTCTAACAATGATGTAGTCTTCTGTATTCATATTTTGAGTCTTAAGCTCAATCCAAGGTTCCATTTTCAGCTTCATTGGCATACTACACAAGGACAGTAGGGGATACATACCAAGTCATGCATGGAATAGTCAAAAGAGGATATTCAACCAGAGATATTAAGATACCATAGCCACAAATATCTGGAAGACTACTGTAATAATTAAGTAGA
Source organism: Lyroderma lyra (assembly GCA_004026885.1). NCBI lineage: Eukaryota > Metazoa > Chordata > Mammalia > Chiroptera > Megadermatidae > Lyroderma > Lyroderma lyra. The sequence goes on along the minus strand of PVJL010002579.1, from coordinate 84,365 downwards.
CATATTTTCTATAGTATCATTTAGGAGAACTATGCCTGTAGTAGTTGAAAATACATCCACAAATCCTTCTATATACTCTTTCCTTCAAGAGATGGAGTCTAATTTCCTTCACCTTCAATGTGGGCTGCACTTAGTAGCAGAAATGACAATACGTGACTTCCAAGACTAGGTCAAAAAAGGCGTTGTGGATTCCACTTCGCTCTTTCTCTCAGACCATGTGCTCTGATGGTAACCAGCTGTCATGCCATGAGGACACGAAAACTCCTCTGTGGAGGTGTCTTCCTGGTGGGTAGGGAACTGAGGCCTCCTGCCAACAGTCATATGAGTGAGCCATCTCGCAAGCAGAACTTCCAAATGTCAATCAAAACCCAAATGATGCAGCCCTAACTGCAGTCTTGCCTGCAGCTTCATGAAATGAGCCAGAACCCATCATCTGAGCTGCTCCTGAATTCTTAACCCTTAGAAACTCTTTTAGGTAATAAACGTTGATTTCCTTTATTAAGCTGTTAAATTCTGGAGTAATTTGTTTTGCAGAGAACCATTCTCCCCATCCCCTAATACAGTAGACTCTCAGTTACTGGCACCCATGGGATTGGTGGATGCTAGATAATTTTAAGTATACTCTTCATTTACCGGAACTCAAGTAACCAGCATTCTCAAGTAACTGCAAAATCGCAAGCAACCACAAAATCTCAAGCAACCAGCAATTTTTTGCTGGTTGCTTGAGAGTGCCAGTTGTTTTGAGTTCCGGTTAATGGAAAGTCTACTGTACAATGATCAAAACATGAATCGGGCAAAGAGACCAATGTAATCATAAGAGAAAAAATTCAAATTATCACAACTGTCTAACAGTAGAACAAATGGTGCCACCTGAAGCTGAAGCAGTGGGTGCCCTGTGCTCAACTGGAAGGAAGACAACCGCCTGTCAGGTGTTCCATGAAGATGTTGCCTACACTGGATGCCGAAGGATGACCCTAGACACCAAATTCTCCTTTTTTAAAAAAAAAAATCTTTATTCTTTATATTTCAACAAGTCACTGTTGATTTCCTGGCCTCTACTGCTTTCTCTGGCTGAGAAAGTAAGGTCACCTTCATACTAAGGCAAGACAACCCTGGGATGACTTTCCATTTGAGTCTTACTTGGGTCTACATTGACTTGCTCTCACCAGGAAGCAGCCATTGCTTTGTTTTTGCTATGCCATCTCTGGCATGATTTAGAGACCCACCAAATGGAAATTGGATGGAAGACATCAGTGGCCCTGGACTGCACCAAGAGCATAGTAATCTCTTCAAAACCCAAGTTGCAGCAGTCAACATTCCCCCTGCTGCTATTGGGAATTTGTACCAGATTGACCAGGTTACTTAGCATTTGCCAAGAGAGTTCTGTAGCTGCTGGACATCAAAAACATGGAGTAGCTCTTCATCAAGCTGGAGCCTGGAGCCCATTCTCTCCACCCACTTTTTAGCCACCAGAATGTTGGGCGGCCCAGGCTGTCCTTACAACCCACACACCCATCTCATCACCCTACTCCTGCTAAAGGTAAAGACTTCAGCCACATTGTACATGCAGCTCTTTGAGGGAAAGAGGGAAGGAGGGAACCGAGGGGGCCTGGGAAGTCCCAGAGAACAAACCCAAGAAGGACCCAATTAAGCTCAATTCACTGGGATCCAGAGTTTTCCCACCAAATTCCTAAGGAAACCAAATCGAATAATGCATGGCTTATTCAGAAACACACATCCCCGTGTTGTCGGCCTAGGCAGGGGCAGTGTGGCGGGGGGCTCTGACATGAGGTGCAGATGCACTGAAATGAAAACAACAGACTAAAACAACAAGCTCCCCAGCCTATAAAGAGCAGCCCGTGTTTTGCTGGATTCCTCAGTCAGAGCGTGCGTGCATATATATGTGGGTTCTTGTGTGCGTGTGCAGCTGGGCCTAGGGGTGGGGAGCTGGGGCAGAGGGGCCTTCCAGGGAGAGAGCAAAAACATGTCTACATATTTTAAATGGCAATTGCAAAGAAAACCATCAGAGGTTCTCTAACATACTTTTGGCAGCTCCTACAATAACTTCTAAATCTCCTCCCTCATTTCATAAACATTTTATATACATTTTTAAGTGGGAATATTTTTGCTCATTTGGGAAGAGAGCGCCTTTATGCGGTTAAGTCTGCCTAATTTGTGCCTTACACATTTTTTTTTCAGGAATGAGAAACAAGAGCAACATCGGGTAGGGGGCAGACTAAGTTGAGATGAGGAGAGAGTTGAGGGGACCAGCAGGAAGAAGACGATTCTATGAAAAAGAAAACTTTGTCATTGTCCTACTTTGGTCTGTTCAACACCTTTCCAAGGAAAACCTGTTTAACCTGCTTAAAAAAAAAAAAAAAAAAAAAAAAAAAAAAAAAACCACTTGCTGCAATTGGAAGTTATGAGTAAGGGTTGTGTTGCTTTTCTGTATGACCTCCACTCCTACAGAACTGAACAATTCAATCTCTCTTTCCCCAGCTCACCTATGGCATGTGGGGCCTGCTTGGCTGGAATAAATGGCTGTTTATGGATGATAGCATCTGGTATGCCTCTGATGAGGTCACCCTGTTAGGTTAAATGTTTCTACCTCCTGGTAGAAAAACCAAAGCTGACTGCTCTCAAGACCACCTCTTCCCAACACGGATAGCACCCAAGGCAGGATCGAAACCTTTGAAAGGCCAATTAGGTTCCTCTATGAATTTGAAGCAGTCCTTTCAGGCCCCAGGACCAGAGTAAAGGATCACGGCTTTGACCTAATAATGCCTATATTCATGCTACATATGGAGAACGTATTCATACAGGTGTCTGAACTCCTTGTCTGTTTTCATACTCAGGTAACCCTCATAAAGTTGTTGCTGTTGCTTTGATCTTCATTCAACAGATGAACAAACTGAGGCTTAAATAAAGTAACTTGTCTAAGGCCTTACGACACAGGATTTGAACTTGAGTCTTCCTGGCTTCCAAATTTAAGATTAATCCACCATAGGTTCTGAGGAAAGCAACCTGGAGAAATGAAAAGAGTCAAAAGTGCTGGGTGGTCCAGTTACCCAACCTCACCATGCCTCCCTTTCCTTGGCCCTAAAAAGTGGGAGATGAACACCCTAAATACAACTGTCAGCTGAGATCTCAGAGATGACTTGCAAATGTATTGAGTAGCTGGGGGCCAGGTTGTTGACCAAAAGTAAACCAATGAACCAATACATGGATAACATTTCTTCTGAGCTTAAGTTCTCAAATGAGTCCCACTGTTATGCCGAGGGGGAATCTAAAGACTCCACTTTGTTCCTGGATGGGAATGGCAGATTTGGAACTATAAATCCAGTTTCCTGTATGAGGCAAAGAACTGAAGCCCTCTTCTCCTCTGAGCTGTTGACCAATGTAACTCCAAAAAGACATGTTTTTCCAATGTTCTTTCAGTAGCTATCCTAGGACGTGGAGGAGCACGTGAAAAAAGCAAAACAAAACAAATGGATTCGTTTTCTAATAAGGTCAGAAAGGCATACACCAAATATTTCGAATCTCCAAGGTGTCTACTTCCAGCCAGCTGTCCATGGTTTTCAGCTGGGTCTCAGAAATGCAGTTCAAGACACCCAGACAAGTAATTCTAACCAGCAGTTCCAGGAAAATATTAGAGTTTAAAAAAATACAGCAGCAATTCTGTTCTTTTTAAAAATATATACATATCTTCCTATAACATCCCTCACACCAAGAAACCCTGGACAATTCTGCCTTCGCCTGACCAGAATTAATAATGTCATAGCTAAATCTGTTCATGTCTTGCTTAACCCAACCTTACAAGGGTCACTACCCGCCCCCAACCTCTTTTTTCTTATGGACATTGATTTTCTGGAGTTCACTCCCCTGTGGGAAGAATTGGTTCTATTCCCAAGATGGTGGGGGCGTGCTGCTGTGATGGTGCCGTTGTGGTGAGCACAGCCTCCAGGACTACTGGGTCTGAAATTCTCTCCAGCACTGGCCTGTGGACAGCCAGTTCCCCAGATGGGGCAGCCACGGCCTGCTGCCTCCCCCCTGGAGAATCAGCCTGGGGGTCATAGAAGGAGACCCTAGAGAGCCATAGGGTTAACCAACCAACCATAAACATTACCTCCTTTGTTGATCTTCAAAGGCCTGGGGAAAGAAAACAAACCACATAAATCTTTATCAGGGGTCCTTCCAGCGGCCCCGGGAGGTGGCTCCAAGAAGAGCTGGGTGGTGGCTCTGTACACAGGGATAAAAATTTATTTCAGTTAGCAGCATCAGAGTCAGAGATGGACTGCTTTCCTTTTCCTTTTCTCCTCTTTTCTCTCCTTCCCTCACTCCTCCTCTAGGAATGAAGTCTTTGTTGGTTGCCACCCAGGAGCTCCACGGTGAGACTCCTTGGTCCTCTGCTGGCTTCGTGGTTTCCATTCTCAGTAGTTCCCTGATAATTCAAAAGAAAAGGGAAACTTTAGAGCAAGAGCTACAACGTTTGGAAACAAAGGAAGGAAGGTGGTGACCATGTTCATTTCAGAGTTTGACCGGGTAACTAGCATATTTACTATGAATGGGATTACATAATGGAAGGATAATGTGCCCCTCCACCCCATGCCCCTGATGAAAGTTTTTCAATGATACAGCTTTCCATCCCGGAAAAGAACTCTCCAAACCTATTTCAAATGCCCAAGTAGTCATGCAAGGCAGTGTGGTCTGTCCTTAAGAGAAGAGGACCCAAATTCTACTTCTGACACTCTATGGGCAAGTCATTCATCCTCCCCAGGTCTCATCTCCTCATTGTTGTTACAGCACCACCTGTGAGTCCACCTACCAACTCCAACTTAGCATGCTGCTGAGTTCCTTAAATATGTTTGTAAGCAAGTGATCCTCACCACAACTCTCTGAAGTTTAAAGATCCCATGTTACAGACGTGGAAACAGAGACTTAAAGAGGTTAAGTATTTCAGCCAGGGTCACACAAAAACAGAGGTAATAGCATTGACGTCACAGATCAGTGAAGAGTGGATGAAACAATGTCTGTATCATGCTTAGCACGACTCTTGGCACCTCGTGAGCCTCCATTCAGAAAGTGCTCCTGTCCATGGGATGCTTCCCTGACCCCCTGACCTCCTTCCTGCCCCACCTCTCTGCCAGATCTCTGCTCCATCTCCCCACCCCAGGAGCTCCTCAAGGGCACAGTGTTGCAACTCTGTAGTGCTGGCCAGTGTCTGCACATAGTAGGGGCAGAGTAAGTAAGAGTCAAAACAACGGAAGAATTGAATGAATGAATGCAATGTTATGAACAAATGCCTAATTCATAGACAGCTTACCAAAAAAAAAAAAATAGCCAAAATAAATACTAATAATAAGTTGTTCTAAAGATGGTTAACGATCCAACATTTCCTGGAGGAGCCTGTGTGCTAGTGGGAAAATGTACAAAAGGGAATGAGGAACGAAGTTATCCAGCTCTCACCGCGGTCGAAGGGCTTCCCAGACTTCCCCAGAACGCCATGAATCACAGGAAGACGAGCGGAGTCCTGCATCCCAGCCACCCTGACTAACCGCAGGGACATGCAAGGAGGGCTGGTGTGGAACCCACACACATGCCCACCTGCACATACGCACACATGTGTGCACACAAAGATACACATGCCACACCAACAAATCAGTCTCTCACCATTGCCTGAGTGCCTACTCCATTGCAGGCCCCTTATAAAACTCAAGACCCCAGGACACTGAGTGTAAAGAACCTACAGTCTAGCTGCTGAGCTGAGGCTATGGGAAATGGGCTTGAGAACACAAGCCAACAAGTTTAATGAGATGATAATAATCGCTGCCAGGGCCTGCATATGTGCCAGGGATATAGAAATCCCAGAGATGTGTATAGTTTGAAAAAATATATCCATCTTTCAACAAACGTTTTTTGAGCCCTTACTATGTGCTAGGCATTGTTTTAGCAAGAGAGGATAATTGGTGAACAAGACAAAGCCCCTGGCTTTATGGAGCTTAACTTTTAGTTCTAGAAATTTAAATAAACAAACAAACAAAAAAAACGCCACGTTATAAACTGGCTTGTAAATGGAAACAAAATATAAAACAAGCTTTAGAAAGTTAAGCTTGACACAATGCGTCTCAGTTAATGGAGTTAAAGAGGAGTTACAGAGACAGAAGGGTAGGTGGGTTTGGCAGAATCTCCTAGATTTTGGAGGTGGGGGAGGCTTGCATGTTTCTCACAAGGCAGAAGGAATTAGAAGAGGCTTGCAGAAAGCGAGGGCACTTCCCTGATTCCCCCTAATTTGCAACCCAGGGAGATTTGCACTAGTAAAACCGCCTCCTTCTCCACATCTTGACCCCCATCATCAGGATACAGTGAGGGGAAGTCCATCGGCTTGGAAACCGGAGGGTATGTGAACCCACATTGGGCAATCAATAGCCCCTCACTCCTATGCAATCACAGGAACATCACTCTCCTCCCTGGGTTATTATGTGACGAGGAGCCTAAGTGTCAAGTTCTGTAAACATCAGAATGGATTATTGTTTCTGTTATGATTGCCAGGGTCTTCCAACTCACATCTTGCTCAGTCTCTCTCCATTCCAGTCTATCCTCTGCCCCAAGCCTTCAGCTAGATGATGACAGTTGACACCTTTGACTGGGACAACATCAGGCACTGTCCACACATTATCTCATTTAATCCTTTCAGCACCCTGAGAGGTACATATGCCTGGAGACTTGCACAAGGTCCCACGACTGAACAGTGGCTGATTTTGGCTTTGACCTCAAGACTCCAAGTACTTAACCTCTGGCTCATACGCCGCCCTTCCCCTTCCCCTTCCCCTTCCCCTTCCCCAGGCTCCTGAAACTACTGCCTTGTTCATGCTCCCCACAACAGAAGAACCTCTGCCAACACAAGTGATGACCAGCTGAGCCAAGTTCAAGAGCTCACTCTGGTTGACCAGATCTCCGTATCAGCACCTGCCTGCTATCTTCCTTCTTATTTGTGCACTTTACCCATGGAGTTTCCCCACCCTGGGCACCCTACCTTCACCCTTGTCTCTATCCAATATTTCAAGGCCCACGTCACTCCCTTTCGCTCCCATGGATCTTTCTCCAATCCGTCCATCCCTGGCTGATCTCCCTCTTCTCTGAATGTCTATGTCACATTTACAGTCAGCATCACCTCATTTAGCACCTACCTGTTCCCAGCTCAACAGGCACTTATTGAGCCCCTTCTATGTGCCAGGCACCACAGTATGCAGGCCTGAAGGGGACACTGAATGGACACATCCTCGGGGATCCTACAGTCTCTCTGGGGGATGACAAGACAGGCATGCAAGTAGCTATAACACACCCAAGGTAACAGAGTGGCAGGTTCATGCAATTTTGCATGTTTGTTCAGTGTCACCAGTTAAGAGCATCTTACACAGAACAAGGCAGTATAAGGTGGGGATTAAGGGAGTGGGCTCCAGAGCCAGAATGCTAGGGGTCAAACCACCAACTGCGTGACTTTAGGAGAGCGACTGAACCTCCCTGTGCCTCGGTTTCCTCATCTGTAAAAATAAGGATAAAAAGAGTGTCTGTCCAGTCTGGCAGAAGGTGTTAGTGATAGAGCAGGCTGGGCATGGCGGGGAGCAGCGGGTATACAGAATATCTCTACTTTCAAATTTGCTGTGAACCTAAACCTACTCTTAAAAAATTAGTCATAAATAAATAAATGTAGTACCTACCTCACAAGCTGGTTTGAGGATTAAATGAATTCAAATATGGAAAGTTCCCACCGAGCCCTGAACCTAGTACATAAAAAGTATTCCATAAATGCCTGCTTTGATCAGTATTAACTGCATCATTACCCAGTCAAAGGGCAATTCCTCAGCTCCACTCTTGTTTGTATTTTTGTTTGTTCCTGTCTTTTGTTTGTTTGTTTTTCGTTTTGTTTTGTTTTGGTTTGGTTTGGGTTGGGTTTAGGGGGGTTATTTTCTGCAGTCATATCCACATACCATTTTCAGGCTATATCATCGGAGCCCCAGTAGAATTCTCTAGCTGGTAGCTGAATGGAGCTCTTATTGATTTCAACCTATAGCAGTCGTTGCTTTCCCGCCCTCCAAACAGATTGCTATTGTTTTCCCTCTCCATGCAAGGAAAAGCGGGGAGCAATTTTCCAGTGAAATCAATGCATAAAGCCAAGAGCTTGGCTCTTCCCGCAGACAGGGCCCTGCCAGTGGCCGCGCTTCCCCCCACCCCACCCCCATCACCGGCAGCCCCCACCCCCCAACACACACACACACACACACACACACACACACACACACACACACCCGTTTACGCCTCCCAGCGGGACAGTAATTTTCAGTTCAGGCCGAAAGGCTTTGTTTAAATGTGGCGCTTATGTGGTAATAGAGCATATTGCAGGGCTTGTTTTTTTCTGAGGGTCGATGTTGAATTTAGTCTCAAAATAAACAACGCTATTCTCTTCCATCCTCTCAGAGTGGTGGATGGGATTTTAAAGGTGCAGGAGAAGAGAGGCTGAGGACTGAGGAAGGAAAAGAAGGAGGTGGGGAGGGTCCAGGAGAGCTTAGAGAGAAAGGGGAAGAATAGGCACCAGCGGCCTACACCGAGAAGACACACCTACCTCCTGTCTGTCAGGATGACTTCCGACACCACAGGGACAAGCATTCACCGAGAGTGCTGTGTGCCAGACAGTGTGCTAGGTGTGTCACTGACAGGATCTCATTTAAGTTTCCTAAAAAGTCCTCTGGCGTACAGATGAGTGCGTTCATTGCACAGATGAGGACACCGAGACTCAGAGAGGTGAAGTAACCCACCACAAATTGCACAGCTAGTGAGATTGTGGAGCTCAGATGGGAAGCGTGGAGGCACGATGGACAATTGTTGGGTAACAAAGTCGATGAAGGAGAAGTATGTGACTACATATTCCAAACCAAGAATTAATCTAGAGCTTACCACTTGTAACACGGCCATGTAATATCTGATATCGGGTCTTCCTCAGAATACGTACAAGAAGTGGTTGCCTTGCGGGAGGTTAGGGCTGAAACGGGAGGCAGAGGGCAGGCAGAGGATGATGAGAAGTGTCATTGAGAATGACACTTGGGGAAGCATGACCCACTGGAGAGTGAGAGGAGGGAGGACTGGGTACGGGGGTGACGGGGAAGCCAATGGTTACCCTCTAGAAGTGAGCCTAGAATTCGTGGAATGCTACACAAAGAGATCAAAGGAAGCCTTGCGTCCTGAGCGTTCTGGGCAGAGGCGAGGGTGTGTCACAGAAGCTTTACAGCTACAGATGGTCCCAGCCTCCACCCAGGTGTCCTCAGTCAGTGGTGTTGGACTCTAAGCACAGAGGGGTCTTCAGACTCTCCAACACTCTTAGGAGAAGTTTTTAAATGGGTTTATGTTTTCTTTCCAGGAACCTAGCTCAAAACCACTTCTCTGCCAGAGTGCTCTCCAGGAATTCCTGCCTGTGAACGTCCTTCTTACTTCATCATTTTATGGTGCAGACACCCTCATCACGAAATGAACGGGGGGAAATTGGAAGTCTGGACCATCTCTCTCAGCTGTCTCTAGAGCGATGTAAAGAATGCTGGCGACATAGTGACCACAGACAAAATTGGACAACATGGACACTATGCTTCCTCAACCAGAATTTTGCAGGGACTTAAAAATCAATCCCTGGTCACCTCAAGTCATTGACGTAGCTTTGGGCTTGGTGTATTATTCATGTTCTGGCTCATTGCATAAAAGTAGTGAAATAAGGAGTATCAATTCACAAGAAGAATGGTCGATGATTTGGTGTCTGAGTAGCCAAGCAACCATGATGCACGCCCAAAGAGTCAAAAGTCAACTCTTATTAAAGCACCACCATCCACATTAACATGACAGACCAGAATAACTCTGAGGGAGCCATTACGGTCCATTACGAAAATAACATTCATTTGTAAAATTAGGAACATACCAAAATGCAAGTTGTTCCAGTTCTTTCAGCTAAATTACACATTAAGCAAGCAGACTTCCTCTTCCAACATTTTGAAATGCTTTAATATGCACTCGGGCTGGCCAGAGCATGGATTTTTTGAGACTGCCCCAGAGGTAAAGCCTGGAAAAAACGATGAGGACTGATTGCCAGGAGACATTCAGCCCTGCTGCCGTGCTGATCAGGTAGCAGGGTTGTGCCTTGGAACCTCTCCTGGGGGGATGGGACTGACATCAGGAAGCAACTCTGAATCCCAGCTGGCTTCATCCAAGAGCTAATTGGCTGCTCACCTCCAATGATTTGTTGGTTAGAGCATGGGGATGAAGTATAGTGAACGTTTGTTGTTTTTGTCTTTCGAGCATTCATTCATAGCCTCTTCTGGTAATAGTTCCATGAATTTCCTTTGAGAGCCATTTCTGCCCGGTTCTTGGTCCATGCAATGATAGCTAAGAATGGTAACTAATGTGCAGTAAACTCTCAATCGCTACATGCCAGGCACTGGTCTGGTCTAAGCATTTTGCATTTATTAACTCATTTGATGCTGGCTCACGGCATCTTTATACCAACTCTGTGATGTAGGTACAGTAGACTCTCAGTTAACTGACACCCATGGGGATTGGTAGATGCCGGATAAATATAAGTAGACTCTCTGTCAACCAGAATTCAAATGACTGGCACTCTCAAGCAATGGCAAAATCTCAAGCAATGGGCAAAAACATTTTGCCAGTTGCTCGAGAGTGCCGGTTGCATGAGTTCCAGTTAAAGAAGAACCTACTGTACTACCATTAGCTCCATTTCAGAAATGTGTCAGTTAAGACAGGAACAAATGTGTACTTTGCTCTTACATAGCAGAAGCAAAATTTACACAACCAAGGAGTCTGCATCCAGTGCCATGGCCCTACCCACAGGTAGCTGTAGCAGGGCTGATCTCCACCTCAATTCCAGGGATAGGACCACTAGAATGAACTAGGTAGGGCCAATCAGAGCCTCTTGTCCAACCCCCTTCATTAGTGACTGATTGAGAGAAAGGCCTATCAGCCATGGTAAGCCAATCTTGCTCAATGAATGCAAACCCAAGGAGTTATGCTTGAACAACCAGAAATAGTTTCTTGTTTGTTTGTTTCTTCTGTGCATGAACCTGAGACAGAATCTGCCTTGAATGTCTGGGAACACCCTGGTAGGGAAAACCTAAGAATGAAGCCAATGCAGATTAAGATCAAAGAGGAGAAAGAGGTTTTGATGACAACACTGGAACCCCTGAAGTTATTACCCTCCCTGGCCTTTTCTGTTGAATAAGACAATCACTTGTCCTTTTACTTAAGCCAGTTTGACTTGGGTTTTCTAATATTTGCAACATAAATAGTCCTAACTACTACAGAAATCAAGCATTAGTCCAAGAATAATACTTTGCATTTATATAGCACTTTATAATTGGCAAAGCTTTTTCATATATTACTTCAACATTACATTTATTCATTCATACATTCAATAAATAATAAATAAACATCTAGTGTTCATTTACTTATAGTCACTGATATAAGCCAAGGAGATCTTCACCCCCTACCCCTTCTAGATACAGTTTCTTCTTATAATTTTGTGCCTATCACTCTTGTGGCACTTACCTATAATTACTGTTTTTGCTTATGTATAAGTTAATAAAATATACACTCCTCTGAATTAGAGCTTAATTTGTCCTGGAGTCCCTGCTGTCCATCTGGGTCCCTGGCATACTGATTCATTCCTTTAACAGTACTTGTTAAATACATTTCATGCCTCCGTTACCATGCCAGGTGCTATGTAACTAGTAAGCACCCTCAGCTGTACACAACAAAAAGCAACCCCCGCTCACTTATACAGAAGTGAAATTTCTGTCGGGATATCAAGGAGTCCAAAGGATCACCAGCAAGTTTGGAGAACCAGCCTGTAAAACTGGATAGGTGGGAACTAAGGGAAGCTGTGCAGGCGAAATTATACCTCAGAAGGTGTGTCCATCCTTTTGGCTTCCCTGGGCCACATCGGAGGAACAAAAATTGTCTTGGGCCACACATAAAACACACTAACACTAACAATAGCTGATGAGCTTAAAAGAAAAAACAAAAAGTCACCAAAAAAATCTCATAATGTTTTTAAAAAATTTATGAATTTATATTGGGCTGCATTCAAAGCCATCCTGGGCTAGAGGTGACCCATGGGAAGTGCCTTGAACAAGCTTGGTTAGGGTTTCCAGGCTGCCACCACTGGACATTAGATGCTACTACCACAGCCACTAGAATGAACCCTACACCTTTTGACTTCTCTGCATCACTAACCCCAGATTCACAGACCCAGGGAGGAGCATCCCATTGGTGGAGCACAGGGGTCATACCGAGCACTGGCTGTCAGGAAGCAAACAGAGAGCTTCTGACTCCAGCTTTCTTGTTTGGAGGCAAAACCCTGCCTTTCCTGAAACTCACACCATGGCAGGTTACTCAAACATTTAGGGGTGGCCATGAAGTAAGAATTGTCCTCTATAAATGGTGAGTCAAAAAGACATTGTCCATGTGGCCTTAACCCTCATAAAGCTTGCAGACTACTTAAGAGAATCACTAATTAAATAATCAGGCAAGAAGCACACAGTCATAGCTGTGATGAGTACCTAGAAAGAGAGGACATCATGCTATAGGAAATATAATGCTCTAAGTGTGTTTCAGTGATCGATTTCTGTGTAACAAACAATCCCCAAACGGGATGGTTTACCACAAACATTTATTTTTGTCTCTCATGGTTCTGTGGACTGGCTGGGCTCAGCTAGGCAGTTCTGACTTGGGCTCAGTCACACAACTGCAGTCAGATGGCAACTGGAGGGAAAGTCAGAGGGAGGCTCCACTGGGCTAGACGTCCAATGGGGCTTATTCACATGGCTGTTGTTTGGTGCTGGCTTTCCACTGGGTCTTTTGACAAGAGCACCTACCCATGGCCTCTCCAAGTGGCTTGGACTTCTCACAGCCTGGTGGCTGGTTTCTGAGAGGGAGTCATGCCTGAAGAGCAAGTATTCCAAGAGGCCTAAGTAGAAGCAGCAAGGATCCTGATAAACTCACCTCAGAAACTGCACGGTGTTACTTCTGCCACACTCCATTAATCAACACGTAAATCAAAGGGCCACAGAGCAGATTCAGAGAGAGAGAACTACAAAATGCAGGAATGTTAGGAGGTGTGGTCATCGGGGCCATCTCTGGGGACTAGCCCCCCCCCAAAGAGTACAACATAGAAGAACTAAGAGGGGTCAGGAAACGTTTCCAAGCAAGTGCCATTGATCTGAGTTCTCAGAGATGAGTAAGAGTTGATGAGGTAAAGACAGGAAGTATGTTCTAGGCCGAGGGAGTGGCATGTGCAAAGACCCTGAGGCAGGAAGAAGCATGACGCATTCAAGTACATAAAGGAAGTGAGTATGGCTGAAGCGCAGAGACTAAGGTAAGATGGGAGTCAAGACAGGAGAGATTGGGACAGGACCAGTTCTGGAAACCCTTCTATAGGCTATGTTAATCATATTGCTCTTTAAAGCAATGGGAATATTTTAAAGTAGCCCTCAGAAAATATCTGTAGATGAAATGAATGAGTGAATGGCTTTATTCAGTCATTCTACAAACAGCTATTGAACATGGACCCTGGGCAGGAATAGTAAGTGTTACGAATAAAACCCACTCGGTAGAAGCTGCTGGAGGCCGAGGGTGTTTGCTTCTTTACAGCAGGTCATCAGAGATGGCCTCTGTGAGCATTCAGCATTTGAACTGAGACATAAATGATAAGAAAAGCTCTGAGAAAAAAGCATTCCCGGGAGAGGACCACAGCCAATGCAAGAGCCCTGTGGTGGCAGTGAGCTTGGCATGCTCCAGGAGCAGAAGAAAAGGCCAGTGTGTCCGGAGCACGACTGACCTTGTACGGAAGAATTCAAAACTGACTTTCTAAAAATGGCAGGGCCACCAGCAATGCTTTCATATCGGGACAGCATATCACAGGGCTGTGGCTTCAGTGACTCCGGAACGTCTCTTCCTGCTAGAATGTTTGGAATGCTCTTTCTCTCTGGCCTGGCCCTGCCTGTCCTCGGCTATGAGACTCATCTTTCATCATGTACTTCCAAAGCTCAACAACCCCCAAGGAAGCAATTTGGCAGAATGTTCAAAGAACCTTAAAGATGTTCATGCCCTTTGATTCAGTGATTTCCCCATCTAGGGATCTTGCCAAAGGAAATAATCATAAATATGGAAGATTATTACACAGGGAAGCTCATCCCAGCATGATTTATAATAATGAAAAATGCTCGTCGGTCAAGTATGCAACCATAGGGGAAAGATTAAGTAAATTAATGTATATCTCCTAGATGTGGGCCTTGAAAACCGTGTTCCTGAAAAATCTAAAACAACATCAGGACATGCTTATGTTGTAATAGTAAGATTCATAAGTAAGATATAAAATAGTCTATATGTGATTTCCACAACTATTTTTAAAATTGCATGCAGGAAAAATGCTGACAGTCATCATTTCTTTAAGGGGAGGTTACTGGTGATTTATTTTACTTCTGTTCCATGATCTTTCTACTTCTGGTAATAAGCACTATTACTTTTAGGATGGAAACTAGATTTTCTCTTCTTAAAAAGAAAAAAAAAAATACAGCAATGGCTCAACTGCTTTGGGGATGACATCCAAGCACCTTCACAGGTACTAGAGGCTTCTACAATCCAGCCACAAATTTACATTTTCTATTTTTTTTAAAAATCCTATAATTTTTTGGTTTGTTTCCCAAGCTTTTATCAGAATTTGATATCCCAACCAACACCAGTTTTGCCCTCTCCCTCAGAGGAAAAGTTTTTCTGATGGTAGAAATTTGGTCATGCTATCGTCTCCCTACCTCAGGCTTAAGGAGGGGAGAGATGGAGGGAGAGAAGATACATCCAACCTTTATCTGCTCTCATCTGGTTAAATCTACCCATACTCCAACACCTACCTTGAGACACACTTTTTCAGAAGGCCATTCCTAGCCTTGCTGGCCCTTAATGACCTCCCTTTTTTAACTGTCTAAAACAAGGGTGTCCAATCTTTTGGCTTCCTTGGGCCATGCTGAAAGAATTGTCTTGGGCCACACATAAAATACACTAACACCAGCTGATGAGCTTTAAAAAAAATCACAAAAAAATCTTATGTTTTAAGAAAATTTATGAATTTGTGTTGGGCTGCATTCAAAGTCATCCTGGGCCGTATGCAGCCCGTGGGCTGGGGGTTGGACAAGCTTGGTCTATAGCATAACTGTGTCTGTCTCTACAATTTGCATTTGGGGTTAAACAAACCTGACCTTACATTGCCCCTCAGTGTCATGATCTGTGTCTTTGTCCCCATGTGACTAATCAGCTTCTGATAGAATTTTCTTGCCTTCCAGTAAGTACCATCTCATTTTGACCCCTAGCACAGCACCACTTAGTTAATCTCACAAAAGTAAATCAGTGTTCCATAAGTGAATACATAAATGACTGTATTTGAACAAATCTGAGCGACAAAACAATAGCTCTGAGAAAATCCCCTGCACAGGCCCAGTTCTTGAAGGTGATGTCCTTCATTTGAGAGCGTTGCCCACTCCACTCAGTTCACCCCCACGCATTCACGGCCACCATTTCCAGCTCTAGAGGATTCCAAACAAA
The DNA here is from genome assembly GCA_004026885.1 of Lyroderma lyra. Classification (NCBI taxonomy): domain Eukaryota; kingdom Metazoa; phylum Chordata; class Mammalia; order Chiroptera; family Megadermatidae; genus Lyroderma; species Lyroderma lyra. The sequence continues at coordinate 68,720 of PVJL010002579.1, read as the reverse complement.
TGCAGGCAACATCGGAGGGGACTTGGCACATAAACTTAACACACACTAGCCTCCTCGAGAAAGGACCCTTTTATGTTCTTCCCCACAGGCCCATAAATTAGGAGCCAACATTTTTCCTTTTCTTAAGTGAGTCTAAGACTACGGTAGAGAAATCATATCTCACCCCCCAGCAGTGCTTTCTGTGGAAGCAAATTTCCACTGGTTGCGAGCACGTCTGTGCCTTAGAGCATGTGCCATTGTTTTACAAACTACTGATCTCCCTGAAAACACTTGGAGATGCCCCACCTTGCTTCATGTTCCCAAGGAGCACACCTCTGAGGGCCCTGCTCTCTCTACTGGATTGTCTCTGCTTTGCTTGCACTCTGAGCTCCCTGAAGGCCAAGCTGAGCCTTACATGTCTTTGTTTACTCAGCACCAAGAACAGTGCCCAGCATGTAGGAGCCCTGAGTTGTGTGTTTGTGGAGGGAATGAATGAATGATTTATAAAGGTCAATAAAACCTCAGAAAGCTAGCTTCCAACTATGGCTTTCTAGAAGAAATTACTAGCATTTTCCCTATATTAGTTTCCTAGGGCTAATGTCACAAATTATTACAAACTTGATGGCTTACATTAACAGTAATGGATTCCTTCACAGTTTTGGAGTCCCGAAGTCTAAAATCAAGGGGACAGCAGGGCCACATTCCCCTCAAAGGCCCTCAGAGGGTATCCCTCCCAGCCTCTTCCAGCTGCTGCTCACTCCAGGCACCCTTGGTTTGTGGCTGCTTAGCTCGAGTCTCTGCCTCTATCTTCACATGACGCTTTTCTCTTCTCTCTGTGTGTCTCTCCCATGTGTGTCTCTTATAAGGACACCTGTCATTTGATCCGTGGGCCCACTCGGATAATCCAGAATGATCTCATCTTGAGATCCTTAACTGCATATGCAAAGACACTTTGTCCGAATGAGGTCACGTTCACAGGTTCTGGGGATTAGGACATGTATGTATCTTTTGGGAGGTTGCCATTCAACCCAGTAAGTGCCTTTTTATGGTAGAGGCATATCTCATTGCCATTTTACCCCAACGCCCACAACCCTGAGCACATTTAGTTAGTGCCTGCTAGCAGAATGTGGCTGGGAACGATTTCTCCCGAGCTGTAATGCCATCTCTAGAGAATATTTCTCCCTCCACCAAAGACTGATGCTCCTGGGATTACACAAGTGCTATCCCTCTAATATATTCCTGCTAACTTAAAACACTGGAATGGCCATGTGAAGAAAAGATAAATTATTTTACACAGATACCTTGGAATACTAACTACACCACAGGGAGTAATCAATGTTTGTTGAATCAGGTCAGATCAACTTAACTCAATTCCAGAAACCCTATCATACACCTGAATTTTGCCCACAAAATTTTCCTGAAAAAAATTTCCCCCTTTCCTGGACAAAAAAAACCTGTAGATCAGCACCCCTGAGCTGTTGTCTAGTGAATCCTGAGTCTTAAAGCCAGCCCTCCAGGACAGCATGGCATTCGTGTCTGCCTTCCTCCTTTGGCTGGCCTCTCATGTCAACGGGCACATAAAAAATCACATAATCAAAATCAAACCTCTTTGGAGTTGGTGTTGGCTCAGACCCAGTGAGGTGATTTTCAGTCCACATTTGACCACTGAAAGAGCAGAGGACAGAAGGTGTGCTCTACCATTCCTTACAAATGGTACTATTTGTGGGGAAGCATTCCAACGAGCAACACTTGCGTAGAGCCAAAGGACACAGGTATTCGCAAAGCTTGTGCATCACTTGTGTGAGTGAGGGGCGTTTGCAGCTCAGCCTGACACACCCTGTGAATGCTGCTGTTCTGGGGACTCGAATCCCAGTGTCAGTAGAGGACAGAACAAACTCAAGTTAACCCTAGTTACCTCCTTGGGCTCTACGCTTTGGGAAGGAGTCAGCCAGGCAGACAGCTGCCACTTCAAATTCCACTCCCTGGGAACAATGTGCTTTATTTTTGGAAAGAGGATAAAACAAAGGAGAGGAGAGCAATGCCGACAAATATACATTTGCTTTTCTATTTATGCAAAGCCCCTGCCTCTTCCTAGCCTTAGTTACCAGTTGTTTAGAGCAGCCATCAAATATATAGATTTGTAACTAGCCACTGGCCTGCATCCCTGCAGAAAGGAAAGCAGGTCAGATTCCAGGAAGGCACATCCCACTACTGGAAAGAGCTACGTCAATAACAGAATTATTTCCATGACAGGTTGTTGGCCAACATGGTTGTCGTTAATGCTCCGATACAACAAACACTCTCCTTCCATCCTTTCTATGTAAGTCATTCTCTATAACAACAGTGTTCTTATCACGGGCTCGTCATCATGCAAGAAAGAAAGGGTCAAAAAGGAAGAACTGTCCACTTCCATAATTTTCCCATGATTTTTCTGTGTCTGTTTATCACTTCCCATACAATTCCAAACATCCTCTTAATCATGCTCACTAAAGCATGATTTCACATGGAAAAACCCACTGGCAGAAAAAAAGAAAAATATGGAGGGAGAGAGAGATAGAGATAGAGAGAGACAGAAAGGGAGAAAGGAAGAAAAGAAGAAAGGAAGGGAGAGAGGGAGGAAAGGCAAAGAAAAATTTAAACCAGCTCCACAAAGGCAAGGACTGTGTTTGTTGTGCTCACTACTCTGCCTTATAACCTAGCACGACTAGTAGCCCAGGCACATAGAAAGTCCTTAATTAAGTATTAATGGGTCATTGGAATAAATGCAAAAATTATCTAATAATCAAATGGAGTAACAGGCTTAATTCAAAACTGTCTATTAACAGTTTCTTTCACTGTTCAATTCAAGATCCATCTTGTCATTATTTATTCACCCTTAGTGGAAGGAATGAAAATTGATACTTAACAAACACCTACTATGTGCCAAATGTTTTGATACGTTATCTCACATAAAACCATACCATAACCCTAACTAAGATAAATTATGTATATGCTGAAGAAGATTACATAACTTGCCCACAGTAACACGGCTAATAAGTAGAGGAATAGAAATCAAACACAGGCCTGACAGACTAGAGCGCCAAGGATATTTGACCATATCCTTCTGCTTCTCAGAAAGTTACCAAAGTGTATCACTGCATCATGACATCAGCCTCTAAGATGGGGCTGTGGTTTACTAGGTCTCATCATAACTGAACTTAACTGTAATAAATCCACTGGGATGTGTGGAGGAAATCTCCATAATGAGATCTTATTTGAATAAGAGGCAGTTGTTTTTGTTTTCTTTTGTTTTAAGATGCTAGCCCCATTTGATTTGCTCCCCATGCAATTTCTAAAGACAAGCTGACTGAGGAGTTAGACTCATATACTTATCACTTGTTTATTGACTATCTTTGCTTCCAAATTGAGAGCAATTGGGAAGGGGCCACATCTGTTTTATTCACTATTGTAGACCCAGCACCAAGAATTACCTGGTCGCACTCAACGTTTAATGAATGAAAGCGGTGTGATGGACTCTCCATTGAGTAGATTTCTGTATCCCAGGACCGGGGATCCAGGAAGGCTAGGATGACATGTGTGTGAAACTGTCAGGCTTTGGTGAATCAAAGCTATGGTCCTGGGAAACAGCTGGAGACAATGAATTCAGACTGTGGAGAATTATTTGCTCCTACTCAGTTATATTTCACATTACTCCCACATGGAAGGTCCTGAATCAGATGGAAAGTAACATTTACTCAAAATTCAAACCCTTTTTAGCTGCAGCCCAGTGTCTTCCAGTTTCCTAAACACCATGCATGGTGGCTCCTACCATCAGGAGGCTGTAAAAGAGCCTTGATGTACCTTGAAGGACTGTCTTTAGAGGGATCGTGAGCCAAAGCCAGTGAGCATTCAGAAGTAGAGATAAGTGGAAAGATGCCCTTTGGGGAATAGCCTACCGAGACTGAGAGCAGCTTAAATATCCTTCTTATTTGTCACCTGAAGAAACTGGCCCAAAGCCAACACTTGACTCAGGTCTTCTGACAGCCCCTAATCCAAAATTATTTCTACCACCCCAGAGGTGGATGTGTAGCAGAAGGCCAACACAACATGGGAGGGGAGCAGACAGTGCATGGTCACCATTCTTATGAACTATGTAGTCACTGAGATTCCGTGCTAACTAAAGGACAGGACACACCACATGCACTGGAGCCTGAAAGATCCTGTGTGTTAGGATATAGTGAAGCTCAGGGAGGACATGGAAGTAAGATGTTGAAGAAAAATTGTATAGATATGAAGTCAAAAACTTAGGTTTGCATTTTGGGCCAACTACTTGCTAATCCCATGAACTCTGGCAAGTTATTTAATCTTTCTGAGTCTCAGTTTTGCCCTCTGCAAAATGTAGACAGTACCTACCTCATACGGTTATTGTCATAAAATGAAATAATGAATGCAGAACAGCCAACAGAATTCTTGGCATATGTTGTGGACTTGATTAACCTTACATCCACCCCTCCTCCACCAGTCTAGAAAATAGGAGGAGTAAATTAGTATATATGGAAAAGACTGGGATATGCCAGGTGTTTAATAACATTATTTAATTCACCATGACTGTAATGCAGAACCAACAGAAAATTTTTAAAACAATATGTCTTCAACAATGAAGTCATGCTTCTCTTCTAAAAGAAACTGGCATGCCAATTGACCCAAGAGAAAAGAAAGCCTTAGGCAGCATATGTGGAGTCACATGAAATCCATTCCAACCTTCCCAATTGATTGGACCACAATTAGACTTCTGAACAAGGGTCCCCAATCCAGTACTGATGACCATAGATTGTCATAAAAGAAAACCTGGACCAACCAGATTTTTCTCTCTAAAATTTGAACTGAGAAATACCAGGAGACTGAAGTAGTTAGAAGCAGAAGACAAAAGATCATGAGGGACCATGGTGTGTTAGGAACAGGTGAATTTATGAGGGTCGGAAACTAGGAAGTCAAGAAAATATAAAGGACAGAAGTTGAGGAAATAAGACAGAGGGAACAGGAGAATACACCATGAAAAAGACACGAGTCATAAAAATGGTAGAACACCAGATCCATACTCTCCTGAGTGCAACATTCCTGCAACCTGCTAGGATTTCAAATGACCTTAGAGTTCCACTTTCAGTCTCTGTGTGGTCCAGGTTCTGCTGCAGTTCTTGACCTTTCCAAGGCCAAACGAATAGCTTTTCTTGAGTTCCCATGCACATTAGCCTTATGGTAAACCTATGAGTAATTTGAATGAATCTGTTTTTGCACCCAAACAAGTCTGATTAAGTCTACCTGGTTGCCATATTTAACATATACCCTGGATTTCCAGGGATCAGTCTAATTTCTTGAATTTGCCCTAATTCTTGAAAGGAGATTCATTAAAATTATAAAGAGATATGATTTAACTTCCACAATTTTTTATGACTTTTTCTGTAAATAAACTCACAAATAATAATGGTCTGTTTTGGAGTTTATGAAATATGGTTATCTTATCCACGTGCCAGGCATTTGGCTAGACTCTATGGGGTAGAAAGGTGGGGAGGGAGAGCACAGAGCTAGATAAGTCTGTCCCTCCTCTCAAAAGTGCTTTCAGTTGAGTTCATTCAACAGAACCATACAAAAAAAATCATCAAGAAGAATGAATAATGAAGCTCTATAGGGTAGAGATGGTGTTTATCTTATTCATTGTATATCACCAATACCTGGCACTAAACCTGGAACCTAAACCCCACTCAAAAGATATTCACTGAAAGAAGCAAACGAGGAAGGGAAAGGAAAAGAGGGAAGGAAGACAGAAGCTATGAAGTATGCCTCTCAGATCTCCTGCTCCCAAGTACACGATTGACTGACGGCTCCAGCTGCTGAATTCTGAATGCATCATTGCACGTGCACTGAGGGCATGCATCCCACGGTTGCTCTCAGCCAAGGAGTAAGCATGGCTGAGTACTAAGGAGGACAGTTCCCACGGAATATAGGACTCCTTTGTTGTGGACTTTGGCTCAAGGACTCCTCAATGGCCTGGAACTGCACTACAGTCTGAGACTCTACCTATCCAAACTTCCTTCCTCTCTCCTTCACAGGTGTCAGAGCTACATCATGGTCTAATGGCCCTTCCAACCTTCTCTGGCCCCCTCTTTTTTTCCCTTCCTTCCTTCTTTTCTTCTTTCAATGAATATCTTTTCAATGCTGTTTAGGTTCCAGGCTTGGTGCCAGGTACTGGTGATATACAATGAATAAGACAAACACCATCTATACCTTTATAGAGCTTCAATATTCAATCTTCTTTATAGACAGATAGATAGATAGATAGATAGATAGATAGAGAGAGAGAGAGGGAGGGAGGGAGGGAGAGAGAGAGAGAATGTGTGTGTGTGTGTGTGTGTGTGTGTGTGTGTGTGTGGTTCTGTTGAATGAACTCAACTGAAAGCACTTTGGAGTGGAGGGACAGACTTATCTAGCTCCCCACCTTTTTTACTCTATCAAGTCCAGCCAAATGCCCAGCACATCAGTAAGATAACCATATTTCCTAAACCCAAAACCAGGCCATTATTATTTGTAAATTTAATTACAGAAAAATTCATAAAAATTGTGAAAGTTAAATTACATCTTTATAGTTTACAGTCATTTCTTCCCATAAACCTAAACTGTTTGGCATCTGCATCTCAAAGAACCTAACCAATGTAGGTGGGGGGAGGATATGAAAGAGGGAGGTAGGATGCTGAGCAGAATGGCTAAGTTTGGAGTTGCCCCTCCAATTCCTGAGCTTGCAATTATGAGTCAGCTTTTTCGGTTCTGTCCTAGTGGTATAGCTAGAGTTAGAATTACCTACTTGATACACACAACCAGATCTACTCTTTGCTTTCCTCTGTGCCCAGGGAGGTTGACCTTTATGGCCTTCTTCCAGGCTCTGTCACTGGCTGAATTCAGGTTGGGTTTGGCCATCAGGAGGCACCAGTAGGAGACTGGAGATGAGAGAGAGAGAGAGAAGGAGAGGGAGGAGGAGAGGGGAAGAGAGAGAGAGAGAGAGAGAGAGAGGTTTCTTCATTGCTCTTTCCTGCTTCAACATTGTCAGTAATTTCATTCCCTCACAACCATAGCTTCTACTAAGTGACTGCCTTTCTGTTGTTTCAGTTGAGATTTTAGCAACCGTTTGACAAAAGAGAGTTAGTTGATTGTATCAATGGCCAGTGAGTGGCTTCCCTATATCCATCTCTTGTCCTGCAACTTCACAGTTCCCTCCCACTCTGACACTGGTCTTGGCCATGTAGTTTGCCTAGGCCAATGGGAAAGCAGAAGCGTAAATGTAAAAACACTGATGTGCTTCTACTTCCTCTTGTGCTTCTCTGCTATCACCGAGATGGTGATTGCCTCAAAACACGACTGCATTAGTCCAATCTTCCCAGCCAAGGTGTTCTGGACCAGCCTACAGTCAGTTAATCCCTAAACACGTGAAAGTGCTTGACCAAGATCAGCAGTCACCTGCCAGGCCCACAGCTGACCGCAGAACACAGATGAGCCCAGCTGAGACCACAATGACCATCGGGTAAACATTGGTTCATGAACAATAAATATCTATTCTTTTAAGTGACTAAGCTTTGAGTTGGCTTTTATATAGCATCATGGTAGCAATAGGAAACTGATACAGTATCTTTATTGGTTTTCATTTGAGGGAGGAAGTTAAGCCTGCACAGCCATATTTTCTTTGGCGCAGAAGAAAAAGGGAATGTAGGGAAGGAGGAGTTGGCAAAGATTCCTTGTAGAGGACGAGTTGCCATTCCTGCAAGGAAGGACCAACTGTCCAAGAACCTGGTCTCAAATGACCTTCCTTGGCCCAAATGAGATCTAATTCAAGTGTTAGGAGCCTAAGAAAGTCACTATGGAGGGAAGAGATGAGAATACACCTTCTAGGCTGTAAGACAGAGATGGATTGAAGGCCAAATTCCAAGTGAGGTTGGAATTCCATCAATTTCAGAGAATTCCATCAACGCAAGGGCATTGAGGGGACTAGTAAGAAAAGACAGGAGGGGTCCACTAGCTCAGGACCTCAGAGAAACCTCTACACAAGGTCAGCATCCTGAAGAGGAGACAAAGCCCTGGGATTGAGAATCTCCAGGCAGAAGTGGACCCAGAGCACAGGCTACAGATCAGATGCAGCCTGAGGCATGGGTAAGACAGGAATGGTCACATCTCGCCGTGATTCTGAGGGGATCTGGAGTTTGCTGGTGATGCTCTCTTCCCCAAAAGTAGCAATCACAATCTATAAACATCACTGAGAAGTATATAAGGGAGGATCCCCCAGAAAAACCAGAATTATCTTCTGGAGAGCAAGCCCCTTAGTACAGGCTTCCCCTGCTAGGTGAGTGTTCTAGGAACCCCTCTGCATCCGTGTACCCGCTGGCGTTGTGACAGGCTGCATTCAGCTTCAATGAATTTTTTTGAAGATTCTTTCCACATGTTTGCCCATTTCATGATGGGTGATATTTATGAGGAATGTGCAGGATGGCACCGCACCTACCCACACCATACTGAGAGTTCAGTGGTTTTTGAAAACAAAAACAAAAACAAAAACAAAACGCATGACCACCATGCCCCACCCTCCCTACTCACCTGGTTTTGCCCTGAGCGAACTTTTTTGTTTCCCCTGATGAAAAAAAGTCTCAAAGAGAAACTGGTTTTGCTGATGTGGAAGAGGTAAAATAATAAATGGCAAAAGCACTAAAAGGCATCAAAATCAACGAGTTCAAGAACTATTTTGAGCAGTGGAAAAAACATCTCAATAGATGTATTGCATCAAATGGAGAGTCCTTTGAAGGTGACTGGAGCCTAAACATGTAAGAATAAATATGCAAGTTTTTATAAATAAGTTTGTTTTTTAGGGGGGGTCCCCTCTTGTATTCAGAGATAAAAATGAGGCACACAAAGAAGTCATCACTAAGAGCTAAGAAAGGCTACATATGCATCCAGCTGAAGTGAAGGTGTGTGTTCAGGTTCTCCATTGCTTCATAACAAACAACCCCAAAATGCAGTATCTTAAGACACTGCTATTTTATTATATCTCACATGTTTGGGGTCAGGAATTCAGGCAGGGTGCAAGTGGCTGCTTATTCTGATCCACGTAATGTCAACAAAAGGCACTCAGTGGTATTCAACTGGTGGACAGACAGACAAGAGCTTTACTTCCGTATCTAACACACCTGCACAAGGAATTGCCAGAAGGTAAGGCTCAGCATGAGAGTATCAGGATAATCAAGCATTTAACATGGCAGCTCGGGGATCCCAGAGAGAGTGTCCCAAGAGGTATAGCCCAAAGCTTCAAGGCTTCATATGATCTAACTGTCAAGGAGCAAAGAATTAGCCACTTTTAATCTACCTCACTATGACGTAAATAAATAGTCTTCAAGGTTGGTTTTAACATTCTGAAAGATGCACACAACCATCCCCAGGACTGAAAGAAAATATTAGCATTTCAAAGCACATTTATTTTCTCTTAAAAATAACCAAATTAAGCTGCATGACTATTTAATATCCAGATTGGCACTTGCAATCTTTCTTGCTTTATATGTCACAGTAATAGCACAAAGAGTGTGCAAGGTATGCTGAGGCTTGAGTAGGACTCTCTAAATACAGAGACTGACAGTGATACCCCTACAGGTTTGCTTGATTTCAGAGCATGTCTATATATTATCGGTTACATGTGCCCAGGTAAGTAGACTGATGTTTTATATTACTGCTATAGGCTAAACATCTGTGTCCCTCCAAAATTCGTATGTTGAAATCTAATCCCAGAGTGATGGCATTTGGAGGTAGGGCCTTTGGGAAGTGACTGGGTCATAAAAGTGGAATTAGTGCCCTTCTATAAGGGGCCCCAGAGAGTTCCTTCACCCCTTCCACCACCTGAGGATGCAGCAGGAGTCAGCCATCTACAGGCAGGAAGATGGACCTCACCAGAACCTGACAGTGCTGGCACCCTGATCTTGGACTTCCAGCCTCCAGAACTGAGAAATAAATTCTACCAGTCATAAGCCATTCAGTCTGTGTGGTATTTTGTTACAGCAGACCAAAAAGACCAAGACCATGACCTAATTTTAACCAAACTCATTGTCACAAAATAAACCAGTGGCTTAAAAGAATTCTTGCCAAACAAGTGTGGATGGAGGGCAATACTGCTGGAGAAAAGTACAAGTAACCACTAAGAAAATGGGAAATGGTACTCCCACTTTTCCTGCTTCCAGTGGGAGCTCTCCATCAGCTGCATCATCAAATATGATAAGAGAATTGTCACAAAATCAAATTATTGAGAAGACTATTTACAAAACAGATTGCTATAAATTTACCATCTTTTAAAATTAACCTCACCCCAAAGGCATATTGACTAATGTGTATTTAGCTAGTATGGTTAGCAAGACACATCACACTGTTGATTTGATGTTTAAGTTTCCTACATATAAATGTATTTAATAATTGCTTAATATATTTGCATAGCAAATAGATTATATATAATTTATAAGTGCATAAGCAAATATACAAATATTGTGAGTGCCTTATCAAAAGTATTTTACCGATAAGGGCATCATTATAATATTTGAAAAGCACAGTTGGAAAGAGTAGATATCGAAGTCAATAGCCAAAACGAGTGGAGGAATGTGGTGGAGGAACGAACTTTGATGAGCCTGGAGAGATCATCTCCTGATAAGAACATTTGAACCTCCTGTGAATGTCTACAGCTCCTTATCGATCGTCCATTATGGCCCCATCATCTCACCATCAAGTCATGTACGAGGTCTGACAATTAAGTTCACAAATTTGCCACCATGCGCTTACATTGGCAGTACTGTGCAAACAACTGGTAAGGTGTCATAACCTTGGTGTATCTGTGTTTGTGCCGTCATGTGGAGGTATCATGCTGAGTGGCATTCATTACTGTTGTTGCGTCGTTTTGTGTGCCATTGCAAAAATGTTAGAGCTTGAATTAGAGCAATGAACAAACATCAAACTTCTTGTTAATCTTGGCAAGAGTGGAAGTGAAATCAGGGACATGTTAGTCCAAGTTTATGGGGATAATGCCAGGAAGAAAATGGCAGTTTACAAACAGATTAAACATTTTTCTGAGGGGAGAAAAAGTGTCACTGATGAAGACAGGTCAGGGTAGCCAGTAACGAGCAGAACTGATGAAAACATTGCAAAAATCCATCAAATTGTGTGTCAAAATTGTTAGTTGACTGTGAGAAGCATAGCAGACCAAGTAAACATCAATGGAGAAACATTTAGGAAAATCTTAGCTGAAAATCTTGGCATGAGAAAGATGTGTGCGAAAATGGTTCCAAAGAAGCTCACCAATGAATAAAAGCAAAGGAGAGTCGAAGTTTGCCAAGACCCTTGGAGAGGCAAGACGATGTTTTGGGCCATGTTATCACTGGTGATGAAACATGGATGTACAATACAACCCTGAAACAAAGCGTCAAAGTGCATAATTGAGGTCAGCTAATTCTCCATGACCAAAAATGTTCCATCAGTCCAAATAAAAAATGCTAACCTTTTTTGATATCAGAGGAATTGCTCATTATGAATTTGTACCAAGTGGACAGTCTACCAAGTTTACTATATGGAAGCGCTAAAAAGGCTGCATGAAAACCTTAGATAAAAACATAAAAATTTCACCAACAACTCATGGCTTTTGCATCGTGACAACGCACTAGCTCACACAGCACTGTCTGTGAGGGAGTTTTTAGCCAGTACCCACATAACTGCATTGGAACACCCTCCCTATTCACCTGATCTGGCCCCCAATGACTTCTTTCTTTGCCTGAAGATAAAGGAAATATTGAAAGGAAGACATTATGATGACATTCAGGACATCAAGGGTATAATATAACAACAGCTCTGATGGCCATTCCAGAAAAAGAGTTCCAAAAGTTGCTTTGAAGGGTGGACTAGGCGCTGGCATTGGTGCACAGCTTCCCAAGGGGAGTACTTCGAAGGTGACTGTAGTGGTATTCAGCAATGCAGTTTGTTGCACTTTTTCTAAAATGAGCTTGTGAACTTAATTGTCAGTCCTCATATTACCCTCACATTACATATTATTTCTGTGCTGGTCTCATCCCCAGTCCCTCCAGTCGCAACCCCAGAATAAGAACTCCAGGCCAGAGATTAGCTACTGCTCATCTGTACCCTATTAGCATCTATTGTGGCTTAGGTACTGCCTCATCTGGGAAGTCTGTCCTCATCTCCCTTCACTCCTGTGTTAGCTGGCTTCCTCCATAGTCCCAGAGCATCACCCTAGTGCTATATTCTAATCCTTGCACTGTATTATATCACACTGTATCATAATTCCCTGCTTATTTGTTTGTTTTTTCAACTAGATTATAAGCTCCTTGAGGGCAGAGATTTTACCTTATTCACATTAGTAGGTACGGGCCTGGCATATAGCAGGCATTCAGTAAATGTATGTTGAATAAGTAAATGGGAATGAGCACCACTGTCATGCACGATTTTCATAAAATCATTATCTGTAACTCCTTTCCTAGCTCTTGCCTACTCCCCCTCAGAAACACACTTTTATTTGTCCAAGACTAAGCCAGAAACCACTACCTCTGTGTGGGACAAGACTTTTCGAGCAACAACTCAAACTGCAATAGTTTAGGATTAACAAAGAAGGGACAAGGAAACTGTATTGACCCGTTTAACTGGAAATCTAAGGCAGCTTCAAGCACACCTGGATCCAGGAATCAGGCATGGCCCTCAGGACCACCTCTCTCTCTTCCCCATCACTAGGTACTGACACTTCCTATATATTGTCCCATTCTCTCCTATTCTGCAAATGAGTGTTTCCCAAATTGCAAAAAGAAGCCCTCTGTTCCTCAATTCACATCCTTTTAGCTCTCTGGCCTAAAGGCAAGCCACCTTCTCCAAATCCGAAGTGCTGAGGAGAAAGAAAAGAAAGTCCCAGAGAAGGATCCCGACACATCCAGCTTGGATCCAATGTCCATTTGAGGAAAATGGAGTCCTATTATTGTAGGTAGATCAAGACTATACCTTGCCCCCACATCCAGGGACTCAAGAGACTATAATTGGCTAACTAAATCACATAGTCAGGAAGTAAGAGCAATGTCTTAAAGGAGGGGTGAGGTTGTTGCACAAGACAGAAAAAATTCACAGATGTCTTCTCCAAAACTCTCTTGGAAAATCACCTGCCTAAGGGTCTCCATGCTCCCTGAAAAATTCAGGCCCAATTATTGGGCAAAGGGAGAAAAAAAATCCCTGTGTGGAATCACTTTCTCTCTCTGCCTGCCTGCCCATAGGCCCCTTCAAAGGAGATTTTGTTTCTCTCTTATTCATGTTCCTACCAAAATGACACTAGGTGGTCAAACTTTCAGAGTCTGTCGCCATACCCCAACAAGCAAGCCCAGGCCCCACCCTCGGCCCTAGAAGTCTTTCACCACAGGGCTTCAGTAAGCTCCAGGCTGTGTTAAACTTGTCCAAACCCAGGCTTGAGGGCCCTTCTGAAGGTTAGCACCACACTGCTCCAGGGGGCCGTCTCCTGCCAAAGTGGTATCATCAGGCTTTGTGGCTGGAAGACTGGGCTCAGCCTGGCTTTGACTGGCCAGGCCCCTGTCCTAGCTGGGGGCTACGGATCAACGGCACTTTGTAGGCCTAGGCAAGCACACCTTCTAGAAGCGAAAGGGCCCGCTGAATGGAGTCGTCCGCAGAGCTCCTGGCCTCGGCAGGCCCTCTGCGTGTTTGGGGAAAGAAATATGCAGCTTGAGCTGTGGTCATCACTGCCAGAGCCTCTGAGCTGCAATCAACATCAACACTGCAAGGACACAATATTTTCTCCCGATTTACAACATGTTCATTTATTTTGGAATTTCTATGCCAGCTGAGGCTACAGGGCGGTGACAGTGGAAAAGTTGTCCTGGGGCCAAGCAAAAGAAAGAGTTGCAACTGAGCTCCTGTTCTGAAAAAGGGTGCTCGAAAGCAGCAAAAAGCAAGCAAGGCTAAGAGGATGACCTTCACCAGACAGCAGCTCACGGCCACAGTGCCAGGTAGGGAAACAACTAATTTGGAGGTCCACTCTTGCTCCCATGTAAGGGTCTGCAGAGGGACCCCTGAAACCCAGGGTTCCTGAGAAATTACAGTTCACTCCTGAACAACGCAAGGGTTAGGGATGCCGACCCCCAGCACAGTCGAAAATCCACATATAACTTTTGACTCCCCCAAAACTGAACTGTTCGTAACCTGACCAGAAGCCTTACCAATAACATAGTCAATGAAGACATATTTTGAGTGTGGTATTATTGTTTACTGCATTGTTACACTAAAGTAAGCTAGAGAAAAACACGTTATTAAGACAATCATAAGGAAGTAAAAATATTTTTGTAGTATTTATTGAAAATAATTTAAACATAAGTGGACCATGCAGTTCAAACCCTCTTGACCAAGAGTCAACTGTACTGACACCCTATGATCTGCTCTCTTGCTCAAAATTCCCTAAGAGTCAGAGATGACAAAATTTTGAAAGTGAGCACCTACTTTCTAAAAGCTGGCTTTATTGGAAAATACCATGGTGAAGTGAAAATGATGGGATTTGAAAGATGTGAGTTTGAATTGTCACACTGCTGCTGACTTACTGAGTGTCTCCGTAGGCAGATGTCTTACCTCTTTTGGCTTCCATCTCCCCATCTGTTTTTCAATGCACACAATAATATCGAACCAGCAACACTGTCGTGGGAAACAGGGTAAACGACTGAAGTACACAGTCCAATGTTCAACTCTTTGTGGGCACTCAACACATGACCGTTCCCACCCCTTTGTCTTCCTGGTTTTATCGGCTCATGTATGCTCCTCCCTTGGCTTTATAGAGCACCTGTCAAACAGGCCCAGATGTTCCCAGGATGGAAGAACTATTTGTTGGGCTCCTTGGGACTGAGAACTTCTCCAGATTGGTGGATGGCCTTTGGGAGGAGGCAGCCATAGAGGAGGGGATGGATTCCACTGTGGTGTGCAGTGACTGTCCACCCAGCGAAGAGGCCTTAGGAGAGGCCCACTCTAGTTATTTTCATTCGGGCTCTCGGCAGAGAGGTCAGTCTGTCCCAGACACAGGAAAGTACCTGCAACTGTCCTCTGGAGCTGCCTTCTACAGAGAGCCTGCTTCTCCAAGGAAGTTAACAGCCTCCTCAACTCAAGACCCAGGGGAAGGATACTCCAACTGCAACATTCTCATCCTACTGCGAGAAAACTGATGCTTGGCAGGGGCAGGTGACTATTCAAGGTGTCAAAGCTAGTAAGAAGCACAGCAGGATTTTGGAACCAAGACTGGCTTGCTGCACGTCTGGTTATCTTAGACAACAATGAATTTTGGCCAGGGTGATCAAATGCAGTGGCTTCTCGTTATTTACGGTAGTTGTGGTCTGTAAAAACATCTGAATTATTGAGGACTAAACCATTGCTCCCAGGGGAAGCACAGGAGTAGGTTCCTATGAGCCTGTTTTCTATCAACCCATCGATCCATAACCCTGTTTTGTGTGTGTTTCTGCTGAAGACATCTTCTTTAATATATGTTGTTGGCTCATTAACATGGAACTCACATCCAACAACACTGTAACTCATACCTGGACAAGGCTTGCTAATACACCTTATCTTTTCCATAAGGCACACTCGTCGCCTTCTGTGTGTAGGCACGTGGGGCAGCACTTGAGCACTGCGTGTGGGGGCATTTTTAGCAGTGAAGTCACCAACAAAAGGCACAGATGCAAAAAGTGTGGCACTAAATAGACCACGGCAAGAGCACAGTAGGAGAGCTGACACAAAAAGGCAAAAGATCATCCTGTTTGGACCTCAGCTAAAATGGGCACATCAGGAGATGCAGGCTTTTGGCACTCTGTGCATGGCTCCAAATGACCACAAAAGTGCCATGTGCATTGATTTGGGAGTTACAAATAAATTTCAGCAAATAGGCAAATTTGCAAACACGCAAACTGTATTTAATGAAGATCAACTATCAGTTATTATCCTGCACAAAGACATTTTCATGAGTGAAAAGAGTTGCTATTAACAATTACAGCAGGACAATTGGTATAAACTGGAACTGTCCCAGGCAAATCAGGCTGTTCGACCACCCTAATTTTAGCCTTTGAGACCCCTTTGAGATTCTGATGAAAACCATGAGCACACACATTTTTTTGCAGACAATCCCAAGGAATTCACAGACCCCAGGGTTCCTCAGATTACACATCTCAGCCTGAAAGAGCAATTTAAAAGAATAATATACAAACTACAGTATGGTAAAAATATGCCTAAAACTTGAGGCCAAAGTAATGATGGGATGAGCTTAAGTAGGGGAACTATCCTCTGGGACCCTAGGCATTCAGTGACAAAGTCACCACTGACACGCTAGCAGCGTCACTGTGTCCTGGTCTTGCTTTTGAGTTCATTCTAAATTTGAATTCACATGCCAAGAATCTGGACAGGGAAGGGAATGAACGCAAGCCACAGAGAACCCTGAATGCTTGACCTGGATGTGCTAAATACCTACCCCATTTTCCTCGTCAAATGCCCTGTCCTCTGATCTCAGGCAGGGGGTCAGTCATGGAGAACACCTGCAGGAGAAGAGGGACCATCCAGGAAATAATTTAGGCTCACTTAGGAGGGAACCCAAAGAGAATGCTCCCATCACCTGGGACCAGCAACTAAGGACCACCAAAAAGATTCCTGACACCCCACATCCTATACCATACTTCTAGGAAAAGGAGGGAACCTATGGCCACTCATCATAGATAACTCTGAAAACATACAACTGCTGCATCACGCGGCAAATCCCTTTGGGCTGATGGGGGCTGAGAGGTGCTGTCTTTAACCACACGCCTGACCCCACTGATCGCCTCCTCACTAAGGAGAGCACAGCTGCCCAGATGTGTGTTTCCCATTAACTCTGCTGGCTCTGGTCTAGGGTAAAGGAGACATTTTCATGCCAAATTAAAAACGACTTGGAAATGTGCATTGTGTTGGGAGAATTGGCCTTTTGAAAGGGGGTATAAAAACGAGGAAAGCTGATTTCATCACCTTGCCTGCAGACAGGCCATCAAAGCATCCTGCCCCTGGGAAGCAAGGCCAGCCTGCCGCCTCTGCTCCTTCCCCTTTACAGACTGTGTTAGCATCTCCATTATTTACCCCCAGGGGGGGATAAAGGAGCAGTGCAAAGGCTAAGATCTTTAAACTGCCTTGAGTGCCCATTAAGCACATTAATAACATCCACCATCGTGAGTCTTACCAATATAATTTCCGACTTCAAGCCGGGCGTGAAAAAAAAGGAAGTCAGCTGAGTTTATCAACCGAGGAAACCACCTTAAATTAGAAGAGATTACGTGAGGATGGGGAAAGGAAAGAGCTAGCTCAGAAGGCTTCAGAACACTCTTGGCAATTGCTTGGCTTCTCTTTCCCCTCCCCCACACCCATGTCATTGGAGAGAATGGACTGAGCCAATCTGACAGTGAGGGAGAACACTGAATCCCTAATGCAGTTCCAGCAGGGTCTCCACACTATGCGAAGTCGCATAAGGATTGGTTTTAAAAGAGAGGGGGTGATCTAAAAAATGGAACTTGGGTTTGTGTCAGTGCTTATAGTTGCCTTCTTTCATACGTGTGCATTGAGGTGGGGTTGGGGGTCAGGGGAAGGAGAGTTCTATAATAATGAAAGACACGTTTCCTGAAGGATTGGATCCCAGGCAATGCACGTCTGAACTCACGTCTTCTTCATAGTTCTCCACAAGCAGTATAACTGTTTTCATTTTACAGATGAGGAAACTGAAGCTCAGAGAGGTCAAGTGGTTTATCCCAGGTCCCGTAGCTCTATGTGGACAAGCTGGAATGAAAACTAGTATCTTCACGGCCCTCGGGGATGTGTGCTCCTAACCTCCTCATTCCACTGCTTGATCTAATGTGGGAAAGTGTGTGTATGGAAAGAAGGGCGGGAGAGTGGAGAAAGATGAGTTTATTTACTGGCTTGGAACAGAAGAAATTTTAGAAAAGCCAGATCCAACAGCACAGGGCAGGAGCCCCTGGGCCCCCAAACTGTGTGGGGTCAAAGGAGGGCCTGGCTGGCTGCAGCCCTCTGCTCTCCCCTTGCAGCCTAAAGCCACAGGACACAGCCTGCCAGTCTCCTCTGTTGCTGTCCTCATTAGCTGGGATTGGGACCAATTTGTGGATGCCTCTGGTGGCCTCAGGCAGTGTTTGAGTCATCTTCCCTGATACTAAAGCAATAGGAAGGAGAGGACAGCCATCATCCCCCAGGGGACTGGAGATGGGAGAGAGAAACAGTGATGGATGGAGGCCAGGAGCGAGTGTCCGGAGGTCATTCCTAGTCTGGCTTTCTTTAGCCTCACTCTTCCCCCCAAGGGACTGCTCCCTCATGAGAGCTTCTACGATCAGAATTCAAAAAGTTCACTTAGGATCAGCCCTTACTCTGTTAACTTAAGGGCCTCATGCCCATCCAGCTTCCTGGTCTTCTTAGGACTCCAAGGAAAGAAGCCAGGTAGAATGCTGCAGGATTAGGGCCAGCAAGGAGGACAGGTCTTCTCATACCAACACGGGGGTCGGGGGGTGGGGGGCAGGGGGAGGTCCATTTGCTTCAGAACTTGACACATGCTCGTGAGCCTCTAAAGCCAGAACAGGAGCCAAGTCAGGAAAGCACGATCAAATTAGCCTGAGGGAGTCAACCTGGTGCAGAAATGTAACTCCACCACTTCTAACAGGGGGGACATTGGGGAAGCTACCTCCCCTCTCTGGGATAGGTTCATGACATCTTATAGGAATGAAATTAAAGTAAGTGCTTACTAGGATCTGGAGACAGGAACATTCCAAAATGTTAGTTATTGTTGTCATTAACGGTCAACTAAAATGATGTTACAGATAATGATCTAAAATGCCTCTGTGTTGGGTCATAAACATTGGAATAACATCTTGCATCATCATGACATCTAAACCCTACAAAAGTCTGAGACAGGTACTAGTATCTCTGTTCTACAGATGGGGAGACTGAGGCTAAGTTAGGTTAAGTGCTTTGTCCTATATCATACAATTTGTATGAGGCAAAGGTAAAATCGGAACCCAACTGTGTTTGCTATGATGATACATAATTACCTTCTATGCCACATTTTTTAAAAAGTGGGGAGGGGACGGAGAATGAACCATACCATGAGGGAGGGCCAGGACTCAGAGGGTAGAGGGAGAAAAATGGAGGCATTAATTGGGCACCTTCCATAAGTCAGCCCACAGTGGTAGGCATTAGCAGGCATCATGTCATTAAATCAGGGAACAACATGGAAGAGGCTGGTACAGGGTCACCAACTCAAGGTCAAAGAAGACACTCAAGCTGTTGGGTTGTAAGTGTGAGCACAAGTCATGCATTCCCTCTATAGGTCTTAAGCTCCTACTTTGTACCAAGTCCAGCAGATGCAAAATTATCCTACCAGTCCTGGGTAATTACACACCATTGTGATGTCCTATCCCCATCTGCCCCACAAAGCATCCCCAGAAGCTACTCCCTACTCCCCACATTCCTCAAAATCTTCTCTGAAGCCCAAAGAAGCATGGTTTAGATACTCAATCCAAAACCCTCTCTCCAAAAGCACCCAGATAGCAGGGCCTCTTCCTGTTTCCCATTAATACCCATGTACAGACCTAAATGCTTCCCCAGCTGCTTTCTGTTTCCGTATTGAAGCAATTGCCCTCCCTACAAAGACCCAGTCGATCCGCAGACATCAAAATGGCACACCTTTTACAAAACACTTTCCTGTACTACACTAAGACATGTCTTCACAGCAACCCCACAAGGTTTGAAGAGCATGTGATGTGATGCTGTTCGGCAGGTTAAGGGATTTGTGGACTTCTAGGTAGTGAGCTGCTTCGGGTGATAGAACTAATAGGTGACAAAGGTCAGGTGGGAGCCAATCTTCTAATCCCTTTGCAGTTCAGTGTCCTTTCTCCTGAAGCAAGCTACCTATCAAAGGCCAAGGACACCTTCTTCGAATTAGCTCCTTAAAGGTGAGAAATGACCATTTGTAACATTATCATCTCAGCTCTACTTTTGCTGAGGATGGTTGTGTAAGGGAGAACTAACAAAAGCTGAATTCTTAGGACAGTCTTGGTTGGTCTTTCCTACCCCACTGGTAGATCTGTCACTGATCCTATCCCACTGGTCAACTCCTGCACTTAGCTTCATGAATAGCAAAACAACAACAACAACAACAACAACAAACCAAAAAAACCCTGTCCATTTTAATATGCGTGGGTAAATGGCACTCTTCTGGTTGGTGTGCAAACTGGAACGTTTCTCTAAGGAAAATCGGCAGCATCAAAATTATGATGTTCAAACCATTAGATCCAACAATTCTCTTTCTAAGAATCTATCCTAAAGACATAGTCACATGAGTGAGCAGATGACATGTATCAAAGCTGTTTCATCATAGAGAAAGTGGAGAAAACCAAAATGTTCCTTATTAGTAAAACTGTTTTGTTTCGTTTTTTCTTTTAAACCATGATACCTTCATGCTAGGGAAAAGCATGCAACCATTAAAAAAAAAATAACTCTTCTGTTTGTACTGCCATGTCCATGTTGTTAAATAAAGTTGCAAAATAACATGAATAATAGGATCAACCACTTTTGTTTAAAACAAAAGGTGGGTCTAACAATAAAAATGAATTTAAAAAAAAAAAAAAAAAAACAAAAGGTGGGCAGGGGAGACAGAAAAAATAAAGAACTCCGACGGAGGCCCATCACTTGGACTTCAAAGTGATGGGTCTCTGCTTCCTGGACCTGTGATTTTGGGCCAGGTGAGAGGCAAACAGAGAGGGCTAGGAGGTGCTGCTCTTGACTCTTCTGAATGTTATTAAAATTCTATCTTGAAATATATATTCTTAATGCATTCTTAAGAGGCCTATAAAACATGCACACTGCAGATTACAAAATTACAAGTATGGCTATCATGCCCCCTTGAATGAGTTGCCCCAGCCCTATTCCCTGCATCTGTACATATGTGTATATGTTACATGTTGTATGACTATTGTACATACATAGTATGGGGAGAGAATATACACCATCAAACTATTAATACTGACTACTCTAAGACAGGATGAGGGAGACCTTCATATTTTTACTTTTTATACTTGTGCATTATTTTATTTTCTTACAATGTAATTTTAAATTTAAAAAGCTAAAGGTAAAAAAAAAATACACAAAACATTCATTTAGGCATAATAGAAGAAAATAAGAAAAAAAAATTGATGCAGTAATTGTCTCCACACTGAAGAAACTAAACTGGGCCCCTCACTCTCCAAACCTCACCAGACCAGGCCCCAGTTACATAGCAATATGGCATAGCAATACCTTACAGAGCAGGTCAGCAGGGAGGGGAGTGGGGGATTCGTCTGTCTTATTTGCAGTGTACAACAGTGCCTAGCTCATACTCTATTTAAAAAAAAAAATTACTGAATGTGGAATGAATGGAGAAGAACTCAGGATATACACAGAAAGGTAATTTTATTTGATTTAAGCAATTGAGATTAGGAGACTGAACCGTGGCCAAATATTAATATGCCTGAATGCAGGTAATACAGGTCTGTAATAAGCATATCAAGTGTTAACCTACCTGTAACCACTCCTAAGTTGGTTTTACATATTCACTCATCAAATATTTATTAAAGGCCTGAGAATCAGCCCTTGACCTAGGAGGTTTCAATCAAGCTGCACACGTAGACCTATAAATCCAGTACTAGAAAATTCTACTGGTTAGCAGTCCTGAGCAGGGATGTAATCCTGGTTCGGACTTCACCTGCCATGACTAACTATGTGACCTTTGGCCTCTCACCTTGTTGAATGTAACTGGTGAGACTTGAACTAGATACTCTCTCAAATACGAGGGCTGTTCGGAAAGTATCCAGCCAGGTAATATGAAAAAATAGAAGCAATTATGGCTGCATTTTTTCCAGACAGCCCTCGTGTCTAATGTTGATAAGCTCCTGATAATAGGTTCTCACAAAGCTACAAGCCCTGGAACTCAGTTAGAGACACTCACCACTAAACGTCACTCTCACCAAAGGAAATGCTGAACTTTGTCCTTGCAGTATCCCCAGTGTCCTAAGAAGAGCAAGTCCCCATTACTGAGGGCTCCAAAGCTTAGCCCCATCCAAATGAACACTGATGCCAAGTTAACAACTTTTCCCAAAGATTCATGGGAGCCCTGTACAGGATTATATATTGCAAGGATTAACAGCTCAGTCCTTGGATTTCAGTCTGGTTCCAATCCCAACTTCACCACTCACCAACTGGACGAGCTTGAACAAGTTAGCGAAGCTCTCTCAACCTCTGTTTCCTCTTACATAAAATGGGCACAATAATGGCACCCACGTCACTCATGTTCAGTGCATGGAAAGCCCGTAACACAATGCCAGAAGCAAGGTAAGTGTTGGAGAAATGGTCATTCTTCTTAATGGGGAGGGAGTATAAAGAGGAAAGGATTCAGTGATGGGAGACTGAAATTCGAGGTTCAGCAAAGCAAGGATGATTTGGAGAACATTCTCTCAGGAGCTGTAGTCACTATTCCTCCAGGGTTTGGGGGCCAGGGGAGGGCAGGGTGCTGCTGAAGGGGTCAAGGAAGCCCTTAGCCACTGCAGGGTGACTTCTCTGATTATGTCGTCATTCTTTCTTGTATCCATCCGGGTGCACAGCACCCCTTGAATCCATTCCCCTGAACTCGTGTGTTGCAACAGTGAATCAAAATCAATACTGTCCTTGCTACAAGTCCCATCGGCATAAGACAGTCTCAGGCCCTCCCAAACTCCAAACCAAAGCTGAACAGTGAAGGAAGGTCACTTGGGAGTAAAACGAAGATTATTCCCCGATAGTTTTATAACTTTGGGGTCCCGGGCTGACAACAGGGAGTCGTGACCAGAGAGTGCAAAAGTGTTACGATCAAGTCATCAGCTCTAAGCTCTGTGAAGGAGCCCCCAAACCTGATTCACCCCTGACTACTGCAGTGCCCCACCCACCCATGCATCTACCCTCCCGCTGTTTCACGTGGAATCTAACTTACCCTCCAAAGCAAAGGGTGTACTGGGACCCAGGCCAGTTCGGAGAGTTTGAAAAGACAAGATCTTATTGCTTTGTGTTTAATTTTCCCAAGCAGCTCAGATCTAACATAAAAAGTGCAATAAACTGAGCATATCAGTATTCACTGAAAATATCACTTCACAAGTGAAAGTATATCCAAACAGCCAGTTGTAGTTTGAGAGGTTCACCCTCTTCAAAAATGCAGCTGTCACCAAAAATACATTTCAAATCTCTCTCTCTCCCTCTCTCTCTCTCTCTCTCTCTCTCTGTCCTCTCTCTCTCTTTCTTACCCTTCCTCTAACTCTTCTCTGTCTTGCAATTTAGCTTTAATTGCCCTGTCAGCTCTAAAGGCTGCTAATTGACTCCCTTTATTCTGCTTTAAAACTCGGGAGGAAGAAAGGAGCTCGCCAGGCCCCCAGAGCGCGAGATTCGGGCGATTTGGCACGCCTGTCTCCCGGCGAATTGAAGCTGGGTGCTGGAGCTGGGGGCAGGCGTGCGGGAGTCGCCGAGGCGGGGAGGGGGGTGGGCAGGGGTTGGAGCGTCTATTTTTAGTGAGGGTTTTATAGAGTGGATCCCTGTGGCTTGGCTCCACACTGAAATATTGTCCTCGTCTCAATGACATAAACACAGGGCAACTAGGAGATCTTGGCGCCAGCCCTGGCCGGAGTCTGTGAATGGGCAGGACGGTGGGACCGGTTGGGAGCGAGAACCCTAACTGTAATTACAAATAAATCCGTCCCCCGCCCCAACCCCCACCCCTGGCTCTCCTGGCTTACTTAATACCACAAAAAGCCCCTGCTTTTGTGTGCATAAGATGAACTGAGCTTACTGAAAGATCTACCCAAGAGGCAGCTAATGGAATAATGACTTGGGTAAGCTTAGGTTAAATAGAAGGGACATTCGAGAATTAATTAAACAGCCATGGTCACCCTTGAAAACCAGGCAAAGTATGGAAGGCGTCTTGGGCTCCTGGAGTAAATCCAGCGCGTCGCTTCTCTCGGAGAGCAGCGAGCATTCAGACCTAGCCTGGTACACAGAAATTGGAACTGATAAGTTGGAACCAATTAGCACAAGGTCTCCATATGATTCTTTGGAATGTCCCCAGCCAGGCTAGATGAAGCTGTCGCTCTGGACTGCCTGCCTCAGACATGGAGCCACACTTTCCAAAGCATATTTAAATATAGCCTTGCTTCCCTCCAAATGTAATCCCAACCCTCATTTTTATCCTTGGAAGCCTGGTGGGAGGAGGGGGCAGGGGGAGTGCCTATGAGAGGGGATTTTCACCACCCCCAGCCTCCATTCCCACAACCCTGTAAATAAATAAAAGATTACACCAAATTCCATTTGAAGTTGTCAGTCCCGGAATGGAACTTTTATCCCATTATGAATTTCATGGGTGAGACCGTTCAGACTTTGAATGTGGCTGACACCTCCATTGAAAGGCCCTAATTGCAGTTGTAGGAATTGACTGCAGACACCACACTGTACACACCATCGCATTCCTCTGAAGAAAGAGCATCCTATGAGAGCAGCCCCGGGCCTCCCCTCAAGTCCCTAGGACTGTCAAGGTTTCACTTAAACTTCAAACCAAAGTTGCCCTATCGAAGGGCCAGGTGCTAATTTGGGATTCTGAGGTGGGGCAGTTCGGCCTTGGCTGACAGGCCTGTTACTATACCCAGGGGGCTGGGTGCAGTCATGGTTCAGCCTCAGAGAGGAGCAGGCAGGGAATCTTTCAAGACTTGAGGACCCTTCAAGGACTGCATTTATTTTCAGATGAACTTCCTCCCAGCCTGAGAGCAGCCAGTGCTTGTTAAGTGACGGAAGAGGGGATGGAGAAGTTCGATGCGCTGAGCCACTCGCCCACCTGCGTCAAGAAAGCTGGTGGCTGAGAGTTTCGGAGTGGGGTGGGGGCAACCTTCTCCCTTCACTCTGTGTCTAACGTCCACTGATGGTGGCCAAGCCAAGGAAAGATGGCACACAAGGAGGACTCTATAAAGCTGTCCCATTCCACCCTTGCTGGACACCAAATATTTTTGTATTTTACTGTGGTAAAATACACAGAATGTAAAAATTACCATTTTAACTATTTGTAAATGTACAGTTCGGTGGCATTAAGTACATTTCCATTGTTGTGTCACTGTCACCACCATCCATCTCCAGAACTTTTTTCATCTTCTCCGACTGAAACTCTGTAGCCATTAAACATTAACTCCTCATTCCGCCATTCTCTCCCCCTTGGCAGCCATCATTGTACTTCCTGTCTCTATGAATTTGATTATTTTAGTTTCCTCATTTAAGTGGAATCATACATTATTTGTCCTTTTGTGACTGGCTTATTTCATTTTGCATAATGCCCTCAAGGTTCATCCATTTGTAAGATATGCCTGAATTTTCTTCCTTTTTAAGGCTGAACAATATTTCTTTGAATATATCTAGCACATTTTGCTCATCTATTCATCTGTTGATGAACACTTGCAATGCTCCTACCTTCTGACTGTCGTGAATAAGGTTATGAACATGGGTGCACAAATATCTGCTTAAGTCGCTGATATCCATTCTTTTAGGGTATACAAGTGCTGTCTGGAAAGTATCCAGCCATGTAATATGGCAATATTATATTGACAATGGCTGGATTTTTCTGGATAGCACTCATATACCCAGAGAGGGGATTGCTGGGCCATATGGTAATTCTATTTTTAATATTTTAAAGACCTGCCATACTGTTTTGTATAGCAGCTGCCTCATTTTACATTCCCACCAGCAGTGCATAAGGGTTAAATTTCTCTATATGCTTGTACACACACACACACACACACACCCTCCTAATGAGTATGAAGTGGTATCTCATTGTGACTTTGGACACCAAATACTTCCATTTGTTTTGTGTTTGCTTTGATAATTCTCCCATTTTTCTTTTTCAAAAAGTATGTTATAAATACACATAAATACCCACCAAATACTTCACCCTCCTCTCTCCAGAATTAATCAGTGTTTATAATTCCTACTCATTATAAGACTTACCACGTATATTTGCATCTATTAATAATTTATACTGTTTTGTGAGTCACATTGAATTCTACGTTTATGTCTCTCCCCACCACCATCTTCTATATATTTATGAGTTGCACAAGGAACACCAGAAACAGAATCCCAGATGCAACAAAAAGTAGCCATAGACCACAAGGTTTGAGGTTAGGCAGAGAGTTAAACCACAGCTGTGCCACTCTCTCTCTCTCTGGGTGACCTTGGTCCAGTCACTTGACCTCCCCAAGTTTCAGTGTTCTCACTTATAAACTGAGATGTTTTGAGGACTGAATGAGATAATAAATATAATGCACTGTAGTAGTCACATAGCACAGACTCGGGAAATGGCAGGAAGGAGGAGGAAGAGAAGAAAGAGGTCAATGTCAATTTTCTTTCTGAGCTCTTGCCCCTACCCAGCTGTCAATCACTCATAATGCCCACTGACTGTTCCTGCCCACATCTTCCCATTGCCATGGGGTAGGAAAGAACAGGAGCAGAGGTATAAGAAATCTGGCC